>CM035163.1:116684554-117189554 GCA_020205615.1 Panax quinquefolius | reverse complement strand
AATAACTTGTCTTATAAACACTGCAGATCGGACAAGGATGCCACTAAATCATCTTTGAGATGGTCTTCTTTGGAACTCATGTTTGCAAATAAGTTTATTTTATCATATCTACATTGAAAATGCTTGGCAAAAGATTCTTCTATCTGAATAGCAGGTGTTTACTGATATTATCTCTGCCTTATCTTACTTTCTCCTGGAGTGGATAGACGGAGGGAGCACTTCTATTAAGAAACTATTTTTGCGTTAGACATTAATAGACTCACTTGAACTCATGGGAAGCCAATATTAAATATGTAAGCATTGGAGAGGGAGCATTATACATATAGGCAAATTATTACCAACTAATTACCAAACATAAAACTTTCTAATATAATCATTATCTATGAGGGAATCTAAAGTTACTTAACTTTAGAATTATTGAATAACCTTGTGAAGAGACTTTAGACAACATTTTGTAGCTCTGGTTTTTGTCTTTTTATCTTTTAATATTTTGGCCAGTTCTTAGGTTTATGGTTGAGAATACAAAAACTATATATATAATACACTAATAGCCTCAACTTTTCTATAATTGTTGTCTTTTCTATATAGAAATTTAAACATTATTATTTGAGATTGTGTGATGGAATTTAAGATTGTGTGATGATTGTGGTTGTTGAATGTGACTGCATTCTGACTTGAGGTCAACATATAATAGTAATCTGCAAGTCTTGTAATAGAAAATATGTTTACCACTATGCTTACTGAAATTAATTCATGAAATGGCCGATTAAGATTCCAATTTTTTCGTGTAACAGAGCAATCATATAGTCGCACTGAAGGTTGTTTTTCTATTTGGATTTGTAGCAAAAGATAATGCGATTGCTTATTTGTCTTTTCTGCTTATAAGCAATACAATGTACATTAGTATCATGTAGTAACTCTATTATCTTTGTGTATTGATTTTGGCATTAAGTGCCTCTGGTGACCTATTTGCTTCATTTTCTTGACTTGCTATTATTTTTAAATATGTGCAGAAATACTGCTTCTACGACCTGTTTTACAATACTAGGTATCAAATTTTTGTGGTACGTTTACGGAAGACAAGGGACAAAATTATGAAGTGTATTCTCTTTATATATGTAGATATATACTTTGATTGAAGAACTGTCGTAGCTTTAGATGGTTAAATGTAAGGATAATAAATGATTATGTAGTGGATGATTTTATTAAGTTAATAATATTTTTGTTTTTTGTATTTTTGTCATTATTTGCTATGGGGACATTAAGCCAACCAGGTACACAAAAAGAATGTCAAATTTTGATTTGGTAACAATATAATTCGTTACCAAAGTATTGAATAAGTTTTAATATAGCAACAATTTTTTATACATTTAGCAACAAATTTTCGTTGCTAATGGCATTAAAAATATAATATTTAGCAACGAAAAATTAACCTAATAACAACGGAGAGGATATTGTTGCTAATACTAAAATAAAAGGTAACATTTTTTATCGTTGCAAATCATATCAACTTTCGTTGCACATATAAAGAAACGACAACATATAATGTCGTTGCTAATCGACGACTTTCATTGCTATTGAAAAATAACCAGCAACTAACATTTTCGTTGCTGATTAAGCATAATGTCATTGCCAAATAATATAATCAGCAACGAAAATCGTTGCTAAAAAGTTTACATTCCGCAACGAAAGCAAACTTAGGCAACAATTTTCATAATTTACTGCAACGAAAAATATCATTGCAAAATGGTGTCAATTGCAACGAAAATGCATGGTCGTTGCAAAAAAAAAGAGTTCATTTCGTTGCTAATTAGAAAGCTTTTGCAACAAAATGGGGTTTTTAGTAACGAAATTTTAATTATTCTGCAACAATATATTTTGTTGCTAAAGGATCAATGTCTGTGTATGAAAGTCAAATTTCGTTGCAAAATATATTATTTTTGGCAATGAAAAAAATACGTTCGTTGCGAAATAATTAGCAACGCTCATTGCACAACGAAAGATGCAACGACAATAAAGTCGTTGCCAAAACCCTTTAGCAACGAAATTTGGCACCTTTAGCAACGAAAATCGGTTGTTGCTGAAGCCCCATTTTTTTGTAGTGTCTATATATATTATGTTGCAATGAAGTGGCTGATGGAATAGGTTGATTGCTAGATTTAATTTAGTCACATGGGGTTGTTGGATTGGTTTACCAACTACAAATTTGGCTAGACACACAAGTTATCTCAAATAATGCAGAAAAGGGTAAAATGGTCAATGGCCTTATTATTTTAGTGGTACTTTGGTTGTTTGGCAAACCCTTAGCGATTGACCCTTAGGGTTTGACCCTTAGGGTTTAACCCTAAGGTTTAACATAATTAATTTGTAGGACGTCTAGTTTAGGGTTTAAAACATAAAATTTTAGTTTCTAAAATTTGCAATTAAGGTTTCCTTAATTAGATTAGGTTTCTAATTACCTTATACAGGAACATCAGGGTTTAATTATTTAATAATTATAGTTAACCTTTCTAATTTAGCAATTAGGGTTTACAATTAATAATTAGATTTTAAAATTACTAATTAGGGTTACTAAATATAGAAATTAGGGTTTCTAATTTCATGATTAGGGTTCTAGTCATTAGGGTTTTAAATTACTAATTAGGTTTTCCCTAATTAGCAATAAAATCTACCATACATGATGTTAATCACAATTTCTGACTGATCATAAACTCTGGTTTGAATTTTAAAAATATGGTTAATCCCAGTAATATTAGGGTTTCGTCATATTACATTAAAATTGTTCCACACATTAACATTACACACATACAATACATATTTATAACATTGAAAAATCAAAATATAATTAATATTATATTATTATTCTCATTCCTTGATAAAAATTCAAAATTAGGGTTTGGATTCCATATATCCGATTTATCATATATATACATACCATTATTAATTAAGTTATAATAATTAACTTAATTAATCTGAAATAAATTTATATAATAAATAATTATTATAATAATTCCAAAAATCATTTCATATATTAAACAAATAATATATAATTATATTTTCATTGAAAATAATTAATAAAAATATTTCTACTATAAAATTAATTATTATAACATAAAAATTATTTGTAATAATTCATGTAATAAATATATTTTATTTATCACATAAATACATATACACATTATCTTGGCATATATTCCCTATATATTTATTTTAATAAATAAATAAAAAAAATTTATCATAAAATTTTCGATTTATTTATATAGAAAATATCAGTTATTCTATTTCGATTAGCGAAGGGTCAACGTTTGACTGCTTATAATTCTCAGTGTAATTCATTTTTGGGCTAGCTTGAACCTTTATCGTGTAGTTAAAATGTAACACTACAATGACCAGTCATCATCTAGGTCATACAACAAACACATAAGTAGCTCTGATTTCCCAAAATTGTTGACAGACAGCTTCTGGGTTTTCTGGGTAACCTAGAAACCTAACAGCTACATAGGTACCACTTTCCAGCCAAATTAATTCTACGTTCCAGTCATTTTTCATGTGGTCTCATGGTTCACATCTGTAGTCCTTATGTCAAGGAACCATAACCTATCCTCATCTCAGTCCAAATATAAAACATTAACCATATCTAGTTCGGTCAAACATTGTCAGAAATAATGTTATTATAGTTTCTGGAAATTTTAGAAACCCGACCTCATGATCGTTTTGCCCAGTTTGACCTCCTACTACTTCGATCCGGCTTGCGATATAAGGGATATAAAATCATGGATCTATAGTCCAGACAACAGACTACAATCCGATCACAATAACATTAACAATACACATATAACCTGACAGATCAAGGCATTAGAAAAAAGTTGTCGACGCCGCCACGCATGCGATTACGGTTACCCGAAATTCATTCGGTCATGTGCTCATCAATCTAAGCCAATTTAACATAACATACAATTTAAACATTAAATGACTGTGATTTCACTTGTAGAACAAAGATCTCATATCAAACAACAGATCTAATACACAAAACAACAAAAATCATGAACATACAGAGATCTATGACCACTGACATTAGCTTGTCAGACCAATTTTAGGTTCATGGACAGTTTTTTAAAAACTTAATTTTAAAGCATTTTGATGGTATGGATCTATGTTATAACAACATAGATCACCATAAAACATCTTTGAACACAAAACTAAACGCAAACATAGACTAAGCATACAAGATCAAAAATTAAATTAGGGTTTATACCTTCTAGTTCCAATCTTGATCTTGATCTTTCTAACTGATCTTGGGTGATCTAGGGTCTGTATTTGGGACTGATACACTTGTATATTTTGGATATGTAGAGAGAGAAGAGGTTTGATGAGAGCTAGATAACAAATGAACTTATTTTGCACACTTTCTCCTTCTTAATCTATTTATATTACATAAATGCAATGTATGTTGCTGAGATTGCTGGAAAAATGACTTATGGGAGTTGTTGTTAGTCACATGGAGTGGTTCACCAACTCCAATTTTGGTAAAATTTGCAAGCAACTTATAAAAAATTTGAGGAAAGGGCTTTTTGGTCATTGTCATCACATTTTAATGGCTATTTAGTAATCTTGGCAAATCCTTAGGGTTTGACCCTTGGGGTTTAACCCTAAGGTTCCATAATTTGGTTTTCTAGAATTTGCATTTACGGTTAAAAAATTAAATAAAATAAACATTAGTTTCTAAAAATAAACAATTTAGGATTTCTAAATTAGTTTAGGTTTCTAATAATATAAAATATGGAAATTAGTTTTAAGGTTCACTAATTAGCATTAAGATTGCTAAGTTAGCGATTAGGGTTCACGATTAGCAAATTAGAGTTTATAATTTAAATATTAGGGTTTTTAAAAAAATTAGGAATTCAAACTATTAATTAGGGTGTAACTAATTAACATTAAATCCTATAATACATAATCTTAATCATAATAACATAGCTACATAATAGTCTCGAACTCATAATTGAGTTTCAAATTAGGGTTTCCGCTTAGCAATTAGCTAATTACTATTTAAGGTTTCTAATTTTAAAAATTAGGGTTTTTAAATTACTAATTAGGGTTTTCCATAATTAGCATCAAAACTTATAATACATATCATATATCACATAACACAATCACTAGACAGATTTTAAAGTCTTATTTGACTTCAAAACTAGGGTTTGTTAGTAAAATTAGGGTTTTGCATGTTACATTAAAACTGTTCCGCACATTAACCTTCCACACATAATATACATATTTATAACACTAAAATATAATTAATATTATATTATTATCCTCTTTCCTTATTTCAAATCCAAAATTAGGGTTTGGATTCCATATCTGATTTTTCTTTCATATATAACATTATTAATTAAGTTAAAATAATTAACTTAACTAACTTTGAAATAAATTCATAGAATAAAATAAAATAATTATTATAATAATTCTATAATCATTTAATATAATATTTAAATAATATAAAATCATATTTTCATGGAAAATAATTAATAAAAACATTTTACTATAAAATTAATTATTATAAGAATATAAATTTATAATGATCAATATTTCTAAAATAAAATTATTTGTAATCATTTATGTAATAAATATATTTTTATTCATCACATTAATACATACACATTACTTTGCACGCATTCTCACCTTTAAAATAAAAAAAAAATTATACGTAAAATTTCTAATTTAATTATATAGAAAATATCAGGTTATTACATTAACCCTCCCTTATAAAGATTTCGTCCTCGAAATCACCATTTTAAAACCTATACATACAAGGGTATATAGCATACACAATCATTGCAAGTAGATTTCGATCATAATTGATCGAACCGATCTTTAACTATTTAGCATAAACCTTATCTATCTGATTAAACGGAAATTTGATTTCTAATAGAACTTAAATTCCTCTTTCAAAATTTCTTTATAAAATAAGTTATTATATATATAAGAAAATCATATATAAGTGTAGACACTCGAAATTTTCTGCACACCTGTTATTAACATTGCAGGAGGGCAGATTCGTCTTTCGGAGATAACCCTAGAAGACAGCTCACATCCATTCTTGATACTACCGGAAGTTCAGTCTCAACCCCGGAACACACACCGGGAATGTTAATTCCAACCTCGGAGATAACCCCGAGTTTCGTCCTTGGAGATAACCCCAAGGATTGCTGCAGCAGTTTCGGTGATAACTCCAGAAATGATTGTTTCAAATGCATGCGATCAGCTTCAATCTCAGACCTCCTGCCGAGGCAATCATACCAAAGACCCGGAGATTAAACCGGGAAGACAGGCACACTTACAAATGACCTTGCGGAATTCAAACACTTGCAACAGTCAAATCTCAGATGTAACCCTGAGCAACGTCTGCTATCAGCTCAAACCGGAGATAACCCCGGTGAGGAGTCAAAAGGTCATCTTGCCACCTCAACCCCAACGCATCGTCTCAACATTTCATATATACATTGCTACACAACAATATCCCACAAGAGCCAAGGAGTTCCAATTCCGAGTGACTATTACGGGTGGCAGCACACCGGATAGAATTTGAAGCTTGAAGACCATGGGCATGGTTCCCTCTTCCTGACTTCGTACAACCTCTAATCCCATGTCATTGCATAACTCGACAAAATCAGTCCAAAGATGGTCTTGTATACCTCGTTCAGATGCTCGGATTGAAGTTCTGCAAGTTCGAGCCGACATCACAGTGCAGGAGTGCACGTAATTCGAGACGACGGGACCTTCGGAGCCCAGAGCACCCCGGGCAGCCACAGGTGCATCTGTGGCTACCGCAGGTACACCTGTGGCTCCCCCATCTATAAATAGAGGGCTTTGGGTGGCCATATTCAAGAGAAAAAGAGGCGAGGAAGCCCTGTCCAATTTGCTCTATACACACCCCATATTGAGTACTTTCTCATTTTAAACACCTGTTAGCTCACATATTGCTGTATTTTACCAGCGTGAGCTGAGTGTTTATCCATCTAGAGTCATAGAAGCCTGCCTTGTCAGCCCACTGTAAGCCTTCTCACACTCTATAAAGCCTTTCTCTTCATCTTTGCATACACTATTATTCGCATTGAGAGTCGTGTTGTGTGCGTATGCTCGGACTTCGGTCCGTGGTTTTAATTTCTATCTGTATATATATACTTATATATATATATATATATTTATATATGGACTAACATTATTGAGTTATGCCTCGATTGAGCCTAGACTTATGTCTGGAGCATTTACTTTCTTATATATATATATATACACTTATATATATAAAGCATTTGTGTGGACTACATCGATGAGCACAGATTTTATATCCAGAGCTTATTACTTATATATATATATATATATATATATATATATATATATTTACATTTCTGTTAGGCTTGGAGTTTACTTTGAGGCCTTTTACTGCTTTATTTACATTTAGTCCCGCCTGGAGTTTACTTCATGGCGGTTGATCGTCTTTTACAGCTTTATTTACATTTCTGATCCCCCATGGAGGTGCTTCGTGGTGGTTGATCATGTCTGTATATATATATTTACAGCTTTTATATATATAACTGTTTACTGCTTTTCATATAAATTGCGATATCATGTGAGCCTAGGAATAATGTGATCACAGATTCAGTCTACTGAATCTAGATTCGGTTCCCATGATGGACATTTTCAGATGTAAGCAGCTTGTACATTATTTACGGTGTCTGAATTTCCTTGGATGGCTATCATGCCCATGAGGAGTTCGACACTGCTGTATATTATTTTCTCAAAGATGCCTCGCATCTCGAAAATAAAAGTAATCAAGCCGAACATTTAATAATAAAATGGGAGTATGAAATGGTCTCAATTCCTATTGAGCACATGGTTTGAAAAACCTCTTTTACAAAACTTCATTGCTATATTCTGTTTAAAACTGAATCTTTCTATAAATTCAAACACTTTGTATATAGGTGCGAATGAGGCCTCACACTAATTCTAAATAATTTCACATTGATCCACACACACACAGACAAATATATTCATATAACAGTTTCTTGAATAGTGGCGGTCACCGTGGCAACACGGATGTCGGGGGGTGCCTAACACCTTCCCTTCGCATAATCAAGCCCCCAAACCCAAATGAATCTCGGTTTCACTGAGACCCGTTTAGCGATGTCACATCACTTTGGGTCAATGTAAACCTTTTTTGATTAACGTTAGTGCACCCGATTAAAAATACCAACTGGCGACTCTTAAAGTCAAATCGTCGACATTACACATGTCGCACCTTTTTTCACTTATTTTTTTAAACAAATCTCACATAACATGAGAACACCAAAGAACATGTAACAAAAAGGGACAAATAAAAATCCCGATGTCGACAGGTGGCGACTCCGCTGGGGACTCCAGTAAGAGGGCTTAAGCCGCTACTACAAGCTTTTCAAAACTGTTATATTCTTGTGTGTGAATGTTGCATTTACATTTATGATGAATGGGTACGAATGCATTTACTTACATCACTTCAAAATATCTATCTGTGATATTAGTGCTTCGCACAAGTTATCATTTTCATAAATGGTGAGACACATTGTATGTGAATGTATGTTGTGTGGCTCCTCCACTAGGAGGCTATCCTGTCGGTGTTTGATTACTGGACTCGTAGGCAGACTAATTCCAACGAGGATCAGGAAAGGCACCACCCAGATATCGACGTCGAGATTTTTAGGTGTCCCTTTTCATTACTTTTTCTTTGGTGTTCTCATGTTAATGTGAGATTTATTTGAAAAAACAAGTGAAAAAGGTCCGACATGTGTAATGTCGATGATTTGACTTTAAGAGTCGCAAGTTGGTGTTTTTAACTGGTTGCACCAACGCAACCGAAAAGGTTTGCACATTGACCCAGTGATGTGACACTGCTAAACGGGTCTGTGAAACCGAGATTCATTTGGGTTCGGGGGCTTGATTATGCGGAGGGAAGGTGTTAGGCACCCCCCGACATCCGTGTTACCACGGTGACCGCCACTTCTCAAAGAAACTGTTATATAAATGTGTGTGTGTGTGTGGATCAATGTGCAATTATTTGAAAGTAGTGCGAGGCCTCGGTCGCACGTATATACACAAGGTTTGAATTTATAAAAAAATTCAATTTTAACCAAGATATAACAATGAAGTTTTATAAAAAGAGGTTTTTCAAACCCTGTGCTCAATAGGAATTGAGACCTTTTCATACTTCCATTTTATTATTAAAATGTTCGGCTTGTTTGCTTTTATTTTCAAGATGCGAGGCATTTCGAGAAAATAATATACAGTAGTGCCGAACTCCTTATGGGCATGACAGCCATCCATGGAAATTCATACACTGTAAATAATGTACAAGTTGCTTACAGCTGAAAAAAGTCCATCACCGGAACCAAATCTAGATTTAGTAGACTGAATCTGAATCACATAATTCCTAAGCTCACATGATATCATAACTTGTATGGAAAGCGAAGAAGCGCTTATATATATATATATATATATATAGTCTGTAAATATATATATATATATATATATATATATATATATATATATGTGTGTGTGTGTGTGTGCATGATCACCACCACGAAGGAACTTCATGGGAGATGAGAAATGTAAATAAAGCAGTAAATGCTATCAACCGCCATGAAGTAAACTCTAGGCGGGACTTGAATGTAAATAAAGCTGTAAAAGCGATCAACCACCACGAAGTAAACTCCAGGCGGGACGAAATATAAATAAAGCTGTAAAAGGCCACAAAGTGAACTCCAGGCCTGATAGAAATGTAACTATATATATATATATGTGTACATATATATATAAAAGCGAGAAACGCATATAGGATGTAATTCCGGGCTCATCGGATATGTCGATAATAATTATATATATATATATATATATATATATATATATATATATATATATACATAAAAGCAGGTAAATGCTCCGGATATAAAATCTAGGCTCATCAGATATGTCTGACAACAATTATATATATATAAATATATTTATATATAAAAGCAAGTAAACGCTCTAGACATAAGTCTAGGCTCAATCTAGGCATAACTCGATAATGTTAGTCCATATATAAAATATATACATATATAAGTATATATATAGATAGAAATGAAAACCACGGACCGAAGTCTGGGCATACGCACACAACACGACTCTTAATGTGTATAACAATGTGTGCAAATATGAAAGGAAAGGCTTTATAGAGTCTGAGAAGGCTTACAATGGGCTGCCAATGTAGGCTTCTATGACTTTATATGGATAAACACTTAGCTCCCGCCGGATAAAAATATAGCTATATGTGAGCTAACAGATGTTTAAAATGAGAAAACACTCAATATGGGTGTGTACAGAGCACATTGGACAGGGCTTCCTCGCCTTTTATCTTTTTCAAATGTCTAGCCCAAGCTCTATATTTATAGAGCTGCTAGCCGTAGGTGTACCTGCGGCTGCCCAGGGTTCCGCGGGCCCCGTCATCTCGAAGTACGTGCACTCGTGCACTATAATGTCCTCTCAAACTTGCAGAACTTCAATCCGAGCATCCAAACGAGGTATATATGACCTTCTTCGGACCGCTTGTGTTGAAAGTTAGGCAATGACATGGATTAGAGGTCATACGAAGTCAGGAAGAGGGGACCATGTGTGACGCCCCCAAAATAGGTATACATCACCCATTCTGAGTTGTCAATACATGGTACAGAAACAACTATAACTTTATTATTACAACAGTAAAACTGTGAGTTTAAATACAAATATTATCTTCTAGACAATATTTATACTCCAATAAATCCTCATCACATTTATTGATACATTATTTTACAAAAATGGTGAGGATTACTAAACAATCCTTTCTAAAACCTTCATTCCATACCCGAGGCTGTACTCGCTTATATTCTCGCCTCCACGAGAAGAATGGAACAAAAAGGAAAAGGTGAGCTCAACTAGCTCAGTAAAGAATATTATGACTAAGATAATATACAACAAATTATCGTTAGTCTTCAACAGGGAAATATTTAATAGAATACAATAGACAACAAGTTTCAGATCAACATTCGCAGCGAAAATAATAATTCATAGAAGAGTTACGTAGAGAATGAAATCTACTATAATCTATGAATTTAACGATCCATCATCAATATTTTATCCTCGTAACATCAATCAATATTCATCTCAAATCAAATATTCATCTTTGCACCACACTGCCAAAGATATTCATCAATCCATCATGTTCATCTCAACACCGCTCATCTTTGCACTAAAGGCCAAAGATATTCATCGATCGGTCATGTTCATTTAAACACTGTTCATCTTTGCACTACTGAGCCAAAGATATTCTTTGAAATCATTCATCTTTGCACCACAGCCAAAGATATTCAATAATATCATCATTTAAGACCGAGGATGATGAAAATATTTTTAAAGAACGAATCCATTGAAACAAAATGACAAGGATTAAGGATTAAGGATTCGTACTTTGTTTTATCCATGTCCAACAATACCTCGAAAAAAATAATCATAGTGGTGTAAAATTCAAGAATGATCAAAACATGGATACAATCAAAGCTAGTATCCGAATAGATATTTTGACGAAAAGAAGAAATTTTATTTTTTTATTGAATAGTGTCGATACGTGAATAGTAACTCCGACACCAAAAGATAGAAATTCCACAAAAAACATCTTCACGCTTCATGAATAGTACCGTGAATAGTAACTCGTGAATAGTAACTCATGAATAGTAACCCGACATGAAAAAGTTCCAAATTTGATAAAACTTGAGATCAACATTTCAAAGATAATGATATTGAAGAAATAATATCATTAAAAAAAAAATAATATCCCTTACCTCAAAGAATTAGTACTTGGAAGGAAAGGCGGAAGTGATGTTGAATGAAACTTGTCTTGAAACAAAGAACTCTCAAAGTATCTAAATACTCACAAAAATACCAATAATAATAGAGAGAAGAGAGAAAACTTTGTTTTACGGTGTGATTTTCAATTCTAACTTAGCCCTCTATTTATAGGAAAATGTTAGCTGCCAAGCAGAGACTTGACTGCGCTACCGATGGCTTTACTCGCTACTATTGCCACCCACCACATTTGAAATAAAATTCAGCACATTTCTTCACCAACCACAAGTGGGGCCCACTCAATTCTAGAATTTTCCACCAAAATCAATTATAACCCTAATTTAGAATCGGTCACCTCTTAAAATTCATAACAAATCATTCGTTCATTTTTAACGGTTCAAAATTTGTGGACATATACTCAACTTATGTATGTATAACATATCCAAAAATTACAACGATCCAACGGTCGGATTAAAAATTATAACTCACGCAATACATCGTAAAAATCTTTGATTTAATTTTAATACCTCCATTCCAAACAAAATTACTGATAAAACACCTCAACATTAAATCATTCAATTATAACCACATAAAATAAATAAATCCATCGTTTATAAATATTTTCTTATCATATCAATAATTAATTATTCACAAATAATATTACAGAATCACAATTATGACAACCAGCCGTTCCCAGGAAAGAGGGGGCCTTCCGATAAGGATTTCTCCTTCTTGGCGCATAATTAGGTGACCAAACCTCTCCTCGATGAACTTTCTAGACATTGCCAATAATGCTATCTAATAATATTATTTAAATAATATGAATTATTGATCTGATAATGGAGATAATGTGCAGTGACAATTATTGAACAACAATAATATAAAATATCAACGCAGCAATTATTGAATCAATAAAATAAAATATCGAATAAGAATTCTTGTAACAATTATTGAGTAGTGCCTTCTCACGTAAGGATCAATAATTGATGCAATACTGCAGTAATACCGCGTCTTCTTTGTGTAACCACGCCAGACATCGTATTTTAACCACGGTATTCCAATGATCTTAACTTCAGAATAACTACGCCATTATTTTTAACCAACTTATATTTGTCGTTTTCTTCATCCAATCGCTTTCAGTTATGGGCCCCACATGGGCTCAAGGCCGCATTTAATATTCCCGACAAGACGAATATTCCACGACCAAACGAATATTCCTGCATAAAAAATGAATATTTTATAACCACTTGCTTATTTTGAAATATTTGCGTATTTAACCCTTAACTATCCACATTAATCAAATCAACCCTTACTATTTCAAAATAATAAATAAAGGAAATTCCTTTTTATTTAAAAAAAATTTTGGGGTCTTACACCATGCCCATAGTCTTCAAGCTTCAAATTCTATCCGGTGTGCTGCCACGCGTAATAGTCACTCGGGATTGTAACTCTTCGATTCTTATGGGGCATTGTTGTATGTATGTAAGTATGAAGTTTTGAGATAACGCGTAGGTGTTGAGGTGGCAAGATGATGTTTGACTCTTCCCTGGGATTATCGTCGGTTTAAGTTGAAAGCAGATGTTGCTCAGGGTTACTTCTGAGATTGGACTACTTGTTTGTATGCCGCAATGTCATCTGTGAGAATGCGTGTCTGCCCGGTGTTAGCTCTGGGTCTGAGGCATGAGTGCCTCGGCAGGAGGTCTGAGCTTGAAGCTGACAGCATGCATTTGAAACAAGCATTTCCGGAGTTATCGCTGAAACTGCAACAACATTCCTTGGGGTAATTGCCAAGGACGAAACTCGGGGTTATCTCTGAAGTCGAAATGATCCTCCTGATTTGTGTTCCGGGTTGGCAATGAGGTTCCTGGTGTGTGTTCCGGTTTCAGGACTGAACTTCTGGTAGTATCCAGAATGTATGTGAGCTGTCTCTCAAAATATGGCGATATGGCCCTTATACGTAAATTTAATATGTCAAACATACATTATTTCGTAAAATTCACACTTTTATATAATTATGCATGTTAAAACGAAGAAAACAAACCTTGAATGGATGGATGTGGTGTTATAACGAATCCGTAGCGTTAATTTTATGTTTTATGTTCAAAACCTTCAAGAACATCAAGAACAGTGAAATTTCATGTGTTGATTTCATAAATTATGTGTTTTAACTTGTTAAAATCATGCTAAAAGGGTTGAGTATTAGTTATTTTGTGTATTACAATGTTTGGATATGTCTAAATTCGTGTAAAAATAAGTTAATTGGAGGTTTTTGGTCATGTTCTGCAATTTTTGCGAATTGCAGAACTAAAACTAGAGTTTCGGCCATTAATACCACCGCCCATAATGCCAAAGTCCTCTCCATAGCATGGCACCTTGCCAGCAACTGGCCAAGAACAAGTATAACAGTTGTGCTGGAACGCCACTTAGCAGAATGTCCAGAAATGAATTTTTTTAAAATGCTCAAGTCTAGCAATGTGATAGTAACTTAATCTAATGAACATAAAAACATGTTAGACGTATAATGAGATGTTAAAATAAATTCTTAACATGTCAATAACACATTTATGTGTAAATTGAATGATTGAACGCATAGTTAGCTTATTGTTTTTGAAGTGTAAATTATGTGACAATGAGTGTAGTAGTTTGACTAAGTATAGACATAATTCGAGTTAGACAAAAAGAATGAACTTGTGATGACTTAAAGACGTTATAATCGATTGGTGGTATTGTAAACATAAATGATATGTAGGATTTAAATCAAGGAACGAGTATAATTAACGTGTAATCTAAGCACGAGGTAAGTTTCCTAACCCTACTCGTTATCTTTATATGAGCTTATAAGTTGTTTCTTTACATCGAGCAAATTCTCGTTATTATTGATCAAGTACATTTTATTATATTAAAATGTATTAGTCTTTCAAAGTATGATTCTATTATACAATAATTATTCTATTGTATAACTTTTGAGATTGCTATTCAATTTTAAATTATCAGTTACTGTTGAACTTTGTTAGACTAGTAAACCCTTAATGATTCGACTAGTCCATAGTTGACGAGCGTTCTAAATTTTAGAACCCTTTGTAGACACTCGAAATTTTCTGCGCTCCTATTACTAACATTGTAGGAGGGTAGATTTGTCTTTTGGAGATAACCCTGAAAGACAGCTTACATCCATTCCGGATACTACCAGAAGTTCAGCTCCAACCCGGAACACAAACCGGGAAAATCATCTCAAACCCGGAACACACACCGAGAATGTCATTTCCAATCTTGGAGATAAGCCCGAGATATGTAGATCAAAAGATCGGCAACAACAACGGAGAGGACAGTTTTGTCTCGGCGATAACACTGCGACGCTCAGTTCCAGTCCCAAAGACAACACTAGGAGTAATAACCCCATCCTTGGTGATAGCCCCAAGAGATGTCATTGCAGTTCTGGCGATAACCCCGTAAATGCTTGTTTCAAATATATACAATCAACTTCAACCACAGACATCCTGTCAAGGCACACACACCTCAGACCCGGAGATAACAATGGGCAGACAGGAACACCCACAGATGATAGTGAGACATACAAACAAGCAGCAGTCCAATCTAAGTTGTAACCCTGAGCAACGTCTGATTTCCGCTTAAATCGACGATAACCCCGGTGAGGAGTCACCACGTCATCTTACCATCTCAACAAGATGATATCGCGACATACCAACAAGTAGTCCAATCTCAGCTGTAACCCTGATCAACGTCCACTTTCAACTCAAACCAGCGATAACCCCGACAAGGAGTCAAACGTCATCTTGTTCCTTCGACAATGGCACGTCATCTCAACACTTCATAAATACATACATCCAACAATGTCCCAAAAGAGGCGAGGATTGACAATCCCGAGTGACTATTACGTGTGACAATACTTTGGATAGAATTTGAAGCTTGAAGACCATGGGCATAGACCCCTCTTCCTGACTTCGTACAACCTCTAATCCATGTCATTGCGTAACTCTCGACACAAGCGGTCCGAAGAAGGTTAGATATAACTCATTCGGATGCTCGGATTAAAGTTCTGCAAGTTCGAGCGGATATTACAGTGCATGAGAGCACGTACTACGAGACAACGGGACCCGCGAGGCTCGAATTCATCAAACACCAGTAGCATGTATACAAGCTGGGTCGCCAGTAGTATCAATCTGCCGCTGCGCAGTGTACTATGACCATCCGTCTATATATACAAGCCTTGGGGTCAGCCATTTGAGAAGAGGAGGGAGGGAAAAAGGCGAGGAAGCCCTGTCCATTTTACTCTACATACACATCTTTTGAGTGTTTCCTTACTTCTAAACACTAGTTAGCTCACATATAGCTAACTTTTATCCAGCGGGAGCTGAGTGTTTATCCATTTAAAGTCATAGAAGTCTACTTTGGCAACCCACTGTAAGCCTTCTTATATTCTATAAAGCCTTCTTCTCATATTAGCACACAATGTTGTACACGTTGAGAGTCATGTGACTGTGTTTGCCCGGACTTCGGTCTGTGATTTTCATTTCTCTCTGTATATATATACTTATATATATGTATATATTTCATATATGGACTAACATTATCGAGTTATGCCTCGATTCAGCCTAGACTTCGGTCTGGAGCGTTTAATTGCTTATATATATATATATATATATATATATATATATAAAGCGTATGTGGACTACATCATTCGATGAGCACTGGATTTTATATCAGGTGCGTTTAATTATATATATATATATATATTTATATATATATATATATATATATAATTGTTGTCAGACATATCTGATAAGCCTGGATTTTATATCTGGTGCATTTAATTACTTATATATATATATATATATATATATATATATATATATAATTGTTATCGGACATATCAGATGAGCACGGATTCACATCCAGTCGTTAAGCTATCGCTTTTATATATATATATATATATATATATATATATCTGTATATATATATATTTACATTTTCATGGAGTTACGGAGTTCACTTCGTGGCCTTTTACAACTTTATTTACATTTAATTCCCTAGAGTTTACTTTCGTGGCGGTTGATTGATCTTTTACTGACTTTATTTACATTTTGTCCCGTGGAGTTTACTTCATAGTGGTTGATCATGTTTATATATATATATATATATATATATTTACAGCTTTTATATATATATATATATATATATATATATATATATATATATATCTCGCCATCGATTTCCATACAAATTACAATATCATGTGAGCCTAGGAATCATGTGATCACAGGTTCAGTTTACTGAATCTAGATTCGGTTTCCATAATGGACATTTTTCAGCTGTAAGTAGCCTGTATATTATTTTACAGTGTCTGAATTTCCTTGGATGGCTATAATGCTCATGAGGAGCTCGGCACTGCTGTATATTATTTTCTCGAGATTGCTTCGCATCTCGAAAATAAAAGCAAACAAGCTGAACATTTAATAATAAAATGGAAGTCTGAAAAGGTCTCAATTCCTATTGAGCACATGTTTTGAAAAACCTCTTTTACAAAACGTCATTGCTATATCTTGGTTAAAACTAAATTTTTCTATAAAATTCAAACCTTGTGTATATAGGTACGAACGAGGCCTCACACTACTTTCAAATAACTGCACATTGATCCACACACACACAAACACACACATTCATATAATAATTTCTTTGAAAAGTGGCGGTCACCGTGGTAACACGGATGTCGGGGGGTGCCTAACACCTTCCCTCCGTATAATCAAGCCCCCGGACCCAAAATGAATCTCAGTTTCACTGACCCATCTAGCAGTGTCAAAACACTGGGTCAATGTGCAAACCTTTTTCGGTTGCGTTGGTGCAACCAGTTAAATACACCAACTGGTGACTCTTAAAGTCAAATCGTCGACATTATACATGTCAGACCTTTTTCACTTATTTTTTCAAACAAATCTCACATTAACATGAGAACACCAAAGAACAAGTAACGAAAAGAAACACTCAAAAATCCCGACGTCGACAGGTGGCCACTCTGCTGGGGACTCTAGTAAGAGGGCTTAAGCCGCTATTTCAAGCTTTTCAAAATTGTTATATGCTTTTGTGTGAATGTTGCATTTACATTTATGATGAATGTGTACAAATGCATCTTAATTACTCCACTACTAAATATCAATCTGTGATATTAGTGCTTCACACATGTCATCATTTTGCATAAACGGTGAGACACGTTGTATGTGAATGTATGTTGTGTCGTCCCTCCACCAGGAGGCTATCCTGTCGGTGTTTGATTACTGGACTCGTGGGAAGAATGATTTCCCGGGGCTCAGGAAAGGCACCACTCAGATTCGCTCCAGTTGACCAACCGGATTAACTTCCCGTCAAGTAGATTGCGATGATCTGGGAACCTACATGCTAAAAAGCCGCGAGAGTAACCCTAAGATAGGTCAGCCTTTGATAAACCAAATGCGGAGGGAAGTCTCTTCATACTTTCTATTTTTAAATTACCTGTAAAAACATTTACTTGTAATTCTATTTCATGTTCATTCATATGTAATGGAAAATATGAAGAATATCTGTGCATGCATGACATGTTATCAATTAACAACCGTTTTGCAGGACAAAATTCCTAAATAGACATGTTATGATAACATTTACATTACCCTAAGATTAAACTACGTAAGTCTTTTATAGGGAAGCAATTGGGCCTGTTACCCGCTCAAAATCAAAAAAGGCCGCTAGCCTACAACCAATCATGTCTTCTTGACCCGGCCTAATCATCGCTCTCCGAGAAGAATTTGTGGATTGAGTAAACAAATCATAGACTTCAATGTTCTACTAAAAGAATTACACCGCCTACCTGTCGAGTGCGAAGATACCTACACATACGTAATCCTCTACACAAGGAGGAGTTCAAGGTGCGGAAAAATAATTCCAGAACATCAGTTGGATACAACCAACAAAGACCCTAAAAACACCCATCTCAAAGGAGATCCAGACACCGGTGATATCAGGAAGAAGGTCCTCAAATGGAGGAAACTATTCGTGTTCTCAAAGGGATTAGAACCCATGGCAGTGTTTCATATACAGACCTTTGCATATTTCCTGGTGTTCAATATCCAGAGAAATTCAAGACCCCTAATTTTGAGAAATATGACAGATTAGGGGATCCTTATACACATTTAAAAGTATTCATCGGAGAACTTGGTTCTTACGCAGAAAATGAAAAACTTCGAATGCAGCTGTTTCAAAAAAGTCTGAATGGAGAATCCCGTTCATAGTATACCAGATTAGACAACTCTATGATCCATAGCTGGGAAGAGTTGGCTCACGCCTTCCTCACTCAATACAGTTTTCAATCTCAGATGGCTCCTGAGCGGTATCAAATTACCAAGGTCAAGAAACAGTCTAATGAGTTATTTACAGAGTACGCTCAAAGGTGGAGGCGCCTTGTTGCTCAAGTTATTCCTTCCATGACGGAATCAGAAATGGTCATGACCTTCATAGATGTACAAGAAGCTCCTGTCTATGAAAGAGTTCTAGCTGGTATTGGTAAACCATTTTCTGAAATGATCAAACACGACGAGATGGCTGAGATGGGATTGAAGTCCGGTAAAATTCAAGACCTAGCCGCTCTTAAAGCTGTTGCTGAGCACATCCAGTCTGGGTCTTATGGAAACAACCCCCAAAGGGTCCATAAAAAGAAAGAGGAGGATGTTTCCTTGATACTACAAAGGCAAAAAGGCAATCCAAGCATGCCTATGTAGAGGAGAAACTACTCCCCTTTTCCAGCACAATCTTCAAACCCTCCATTGCCTAAAAGTGGAGAAGTAAAGCGACCTCGAACTTTCACACCCTTAAGGGACTCGCTCGAGAATATTCTTGCTCTTCTGACTGCTCAGAAGAAAATTACACATATTTTTCCACCAGCCAACCCTAATGGGACGGGTTTTAATGCTACTCGGAAGTGTGCTTATCATGCTATGGCACCTGGACATGATACTCAATATTGTTGTGCCTTGAAACATAAGATTCAAGATCTAATAGACAACGGTGAGATCGTGGTCACTAAACCAGATCAACCTCATGTGCAAGACAACCCTCTTACTCAACACAAAGAAGAAGAGGTCAACATGATCAGTTGGAGCACGGTACAAGGTTCCAATTCTAATGGCGAATCATCCCAATCCATCATAGATGGTGTTGACAAATGGGATTATGCAAAGTTTCAGTTTACCATGGAACGAAAGATGAAAGCTCTTTCCAAACAAGTTGAACAATTGGCAAAACTGGTGACCCACCAGCATCAAGTCACACGCCAATTAATCAGGCAGGAACATGCCTATCTCCTTCCTTTTGTTATGAATGCCTCCTCACCACCTTCAGAAAGCGAAGCTATGGAGGATAAGGTTGTGAAGCGAACAAATGCTAAAGCCGTCAGGATTTTGCCAATCAGAGGGAATTCACCTATTTGGGCCAATCCATGGAGGAGATACTACAGATGTTGATCAACGAAGGATGAATTACCTTCCTTCTCCCTCCAATCAATCCTCATTTAGGATGGTTCAATCCTAATGAAATGTGTCAATATCATTCACATTCTCGAGGTCACAGCATAGAAGATTACTGGGCACTCTGCCATCTCATTTAGAATCTTATTGATAGCGGTGTCCTGCAAATACCAGATGATTACACTGTGCAGCTCAAGGGTGGGAATGCATGTCCTACCAAATGGAAGGGATCAGTAGTAGTTATATCTGAAATGGATGATGAGACTGTCAAAGTATTTCACATACAACCAATTCAACTCAAAGGAGCTGACAATCCTTTGAAAGTGGTCGCACCAGAGCCAATTTCTTTATCTTGCAGACCACAATATCCTGTTGTCAGCTTACACAAAGTTCCATGGAATTATGGAGAAGTTGAAGGATCCACGTCTCATACTACTGCTATAGTGTTGAAGGAAAATCCACTGTACCTTCCTCAACGGGTTATTAAACCTACTTACGAAGCAAAGGGGAAGTTGCCCATGGAGAAGATTGAAAAATTCCTCCGTATTATGGGCCACAATGAAGCCAAAGTGGTTTTAAGCTTGCGAGAAGCTCCGCAACAAATTTCGATACTGGATTTGGGTTTCTCTTTCGAGGATCATCAGAAGATCTTGTTAAAGGTTTTAGAAGAAGCACACTTGCCAAAATCAGTGGATGTGGAAAAATTTCAACATTTGGTTGATCACATTTTCAACAACAATGTGATATCCTTCACGGATGACGACATACCTCCCGAAGGGACCGGTCATTGTAAGCCTTTGAATATTGCAGTTTTGTCTTTCGGGTACATGCTAACAGGAATATTGATAGACGGAGGCTCATCTCTAAATATTTGTCCTTATGCCACCTTGGTAAAGATGAATATCAATCTCAAGCGGATCTAAAGAAGCCATACGGTCATCAGAGCTTTTGATGGATCCCGACAAAATTCAGTTGGAAAGATTGAATTTCCAATTGAGATTGGTCCCAATAAATTTAATGTACCTTTCCACGTCCTTAAGATAGAATCAGGATACAACTTGCTCTTGGGTAGACCATGGATACACATGGCTGGAGTTGTTCCCTCCACGCTACATCAACAACTCAAATACATTATCAACAACGATCTAGTCCTTTATCCGCCAACGCCGAAATTTGGATTGTCCTGAACAAGGAACTCTACCAATTATCAGCTTTAATTAAGAAGTTGAACCGGCCAGTTTCCATACTTTGGAAGTGAGTAACACGCAATACCATTCTATTAGAGCGCCACTTCCCATACCCAAGATCTCTGTCGAGGTTATGTCGGCCACTCAAGAAATGATGTCATTGGGTCATCAACCTAGACAAGGGCTTGGTATAGATAAGCAGGGTATTAAGCACCTTATCCAAATATCCAGTCAAATTGGAATAGCCGGACTAGGCTATTACGCGATTCGATCACGGGAATCCTCATAAGCACAAGCAGGTTCCTCAAGCTTCTGCCGCACGGCGATTTTTTATACCTTTACCCCATGAGTTGATGCAATCTCCAGTAAAGGTTCCAGCCCATGTTGTGGCTATACTGTTTCCAAAACCAGTGCCAATCAAAGCAAAAGAGGTGCTGATTATTGATTTTGAGGCGGAAGAAAAGGAACGGAAACGTAAACATGACCTTGCCTTGATGATGGCAGGCATTCGCTTCATTGTTCATGATGAACATACAAACAGATACACCTAGACGATGGTTGCCCAGATGTCATGGTTATCATTCTGGAGAAGGGGGACAATGACGATCCTTCTATCATTGCAGTCCATCAGAACTTTGCCATCGATAATTGGAGCAGCACTCCATTCATTGGTCGACTAGGGTAAAATGGGCAGAGAATTCATCTGCCTTGTAGATAACTTTAATTGCTTGCTTTCGTTTACAACACTAGCAGTTATTTTATCAAGTACATGCTAACACTTTTGTATGATCGAACAGTTGTATATATTAAGTGAAAGCATCTTTTATTTCATGACTCTGAATTTAGATGTTTTTGTCCTTGCTGCTGACATGCCTTCTCTCCACAAGGGCTGTAACTTTGATGCAAAGTTGGACTCAAACTTGATGGACATCCAATAGGACATTGAGACACCTCAAGAGATTAAGGAATGGGTCGTAGACAAACCCAAACCCAATCTTGATCAAACCACTCCTTTCAATCTTGTAACCTTAGACAACCCTAAGCTAATCTAGATTGGTTCAGACCTTACCACAAATCAACGGAATGACATGGTTGCACTATTAACCCAATTCCAGGATGTGTTTGCATGGTCTCATGAAGACATGGTTGGTTTGTCCACGTACATTGTTCTTCATCGCCTTCCCATTAAAGAAGGATTCAAGCCAGTTAGGCAAAACCTCAGGCGATTGAAACCTGAATGGAGTTTAAAAGTTAAAGAAGAAATTGTGAAACAATTTCAAGCTGGCATCATCATGGTGTCTACATATCCAGAGTGGATATCCAACATTGTTCCCATGCCTAAACTAGGGGGAAAGGTGCAAATTTGCGTGGATTACCGAGATTTGAACAAAGCTTGCCTTAAAGATAGCTTTCCCGTGCCCTTTATCCACATTCTTATTGACAATATTGCTCAATACGACATGTTCTCCTTTGCTGATTGCTTTGTGGGGTACCATCAAATTATAGTCGCTGAGGAAGATCGTAAGAAAACTTCTTTCATCACGCCTTGGGGAACCCTTTGCTACAGACGGTTGTCATTCAACCTCATCAACGCCGGGGCAACCTATCAGCGAGCTATGATGGCTCTTTTCCATGATTTAATGCACAAAGAGATAGAGATCTACGTGGATGACATCATTGTCAAATCCTGGAAGGAGGATGACCATTTAAACCATCTCAAAAAGCTTTTCAATAGGTTGCGTAAGTACAACTTGAAGTTGAATCCCGGGAAGTGTGCCTTTGGTGTTAAGTCAGGCAAGTTGTTAGGTTTCCTAGTCAGCCATAAAGGGATTGAACTGGATCCTATCAAAATCCAGGCCATCAAGGAAATGCCCATTCCTCAAACAGAGAAGGAATTACGGGGATTTTTGGGAAGGATAAATTTCATTAGCAGATTCATTTCTCAACTCACAGCAACCTGTGAGCCTATCTTCAAGTTGATAAGGAAGAACTCCTCCATGAAATGGAACATTAAGTGTCAGAAAGCCTTCCTTACCATTAAAGAGAAACTGATTAACACTCCTATTTTGGTACCTCCCAAGGATGGTGTCCCCCTGTTCATGTACTTGTCCATAAATGACAATGCCATGGGCTGCATGCTGGGGCAGAAAGACAATGGAGGCCAAGAACGAGCTATCTATTACCTCAGCAAAAGATTCAGCATCAGTGAACACAAGTACACTCTGATTGAGAAGACTTGTTGTGCTTTAGCATGGGCTTCCATGAGGTTACATCATTACCTCTATGGTCACACAACCCATCTCATATCCCGAATGGATCCTCTCAAGTATGTGTTCAGCAAGCCCATAGTTGAATTGTCGACTGTCCAGATGGCAGTTGATCCTATAACAATTTGACATCGTCTATGTGACGCAAAAGTCTGTCAAAGGTCAAGGAATTGCGGATCAACTGGCCGCCACACCTGCAGGGGATTACAAACCCTTAGAAACATACTTTCTGACGAAGGAGTAATGAAAATTCAGCAACAACATCAGTACGACACATCCCGTACGTGGAGAATGTATTTTGATGGAGTCATTAACACGTAAGGCTCTGAGTGGAGCGGGTTTAATATCAAAGTGACGGGAGTAGTATCCCGTCACCGTTAAATTGCAGTTTGTTAGCACCAACAACACAACTGAGTATAAAGGCTATATCATGGGGCTAAAACTTGCCGATTAATGGGCATCAGGCGGTTAACTTTCTTTGGAGATTTCGAATTGGTAATCAAGCAATCCACAGGAATCTATCAAACCAAAGAATTACATTTGCTGCCTTACCATTGGCAAGTTCTACATATGTCTTTGGAGTTCAAAGAAATATCCTTTCTACACATTCCTCGTAATAGGAATGATTTTGCAGATGCATTAGCAACGTTTTCCTCCTTGGTTTACATACCTGACAAGGAAAACATGCCAAACATCACATTTGCTCTGCAAAAAGTCCTAGTCTATGGGAATTACATTGGAGAAGTATCGGATGAGCTACCTCCCATCCACAACCCTTGGTATCAGCACATCAATGAGTATCTACGAGATGGATCTACACCCGCTGAGGCGAGCATAACTGAGAAGAGGCGGATTCATCGACTTGCTATGAAATTCTACCTAAGCCGAGATGCACTCTACAAAAGAGATGCATGATTAGGTCTCCTCAGATGTCTGGACAAAAACCAAGCTCAGAGACTCATGGATGAGATCCATGGTGGAGTATGCGGCCCTTATATGAGCGGACCTCTACTTATCAAGAAAATTCTTAGAACAGGACATTATTGGTTTACACTCAAAGTTGGCTGTGATGATCACGTCACGAGGTGCTATCAATGGCAGATTCATGGGAATGCTATCCACGCCCCTCCAAGGGAACTCCACAATATGAGTTCGCCATGACCCTTCTCAATGTGGGGAATGGACGTGATCGGGCCCATCGAGCCCAAAGCCAGTAATGGACATTGATTCATATTCACCATGATCAACTACTTCACCAAATAGGTAGAAGCAACATCCTTCCCCAGGGTTACTAAAGAAGTTATCATTGTTTTCATCAGAAACAATGTCGTGTGTCGATATGGACAACCAGAGGTCATTGTGTCAGACAATGCTAAGAACCTCAACAACAAAATGATGGATGAGTTATGCAGAAAATTCCACATCAAACATCTCAACTCCGTCATCTACCATCCAAAGATGAATGGTGCTGTTAAAGCAGCTAATAAAAAAATTAAAAAGATCATGCAGAAAATGTCCGCCAATCACAAAGGATGGCCTGACCTCTTGCCTCTGACTTTATTAACATACAAAACTTCTATGCGTGCTTCCACTGGGGCAACCCCTTACTCAGTAGTCTATGGGATGGAAGCAGTGCTCCCTATAGAAGTGGAAATTGAATCCCTCAGAGTATTGATGGACGCTCAGTTGGATGAAGACCAATAGGTACAAGACATGTATCACCAATTGTCTTTGATAGACGAAAGGTGATCTGCAACTATCTTCCATGGTCATTTATATCTGCAATGGATCGCACGATCCTACAACAGAAAAGTTCGACTACGACAATACAAACAACATGACTCAGTTTTGAAGAAGGTCATTGACAACCAAGATCAATCTAAGGGAAAATTTGCTCCTAACTAGGAAGGTCCATTTGTTGTCAAGGAAGTATTGACAGGAGGTGCTCTCAGATGGCGATGAATTTCCATAGCTTATCAACTCGGTCACCGTGAAACGGTACTATGTCTGAAATTACCATCAAACAAACATCCTGGTTTTGATCATTAAATCACCAGTCATTCCGGTTTTGAACCCTTTCCTTTTGAATACTCTTATACCCCTCAGGGAAACATACACTTCAAGCCAGTAGCCTGGTTTTACTTCATTTCAAACCTTACATACAATCTCGATTATCCTGAAGATGGGATTTAACCTTTCACAATTTCGGTTAACCTGAAGATGGGATTGAACCTTTCACACCTGCAGTTTATCCTGAAGACGGGATTAAACTTTTCTACGCCTGCAGTTTGTCCTGAGGACGGGATCAAACTTTTTACACACTTGCAGTTTATCCCCATTATGAGATCAAACTTTCTTCTCTCCGTAGTAAAGCCTGCACATGGGATTCACACTTCTCTTCAGCTGCGATTCGTCCTGAGGGGTGAACTACGTCGACCTAATCTCCTTGATACCCGAGGGTATGTAGGCAACCATATTCTATATGGCCCGGTCGTAATAAAGAAAAATAACAAAAACATTTCTACCCTTTCTCAACAAAAAACAACAAAAATACTTCTACACCCATCAGCCTTCCGCATTCAGCGTTGAACCTCCTACACTAGGTTCGAACTACGCAGACTTGATCTCCTCTTCATTAGGAGTACGTAGGCAGCCATTCATGGTGCAGTCTAACCCCTACTAGAACAACATACTTGTCACACGGTACCGGGATCTACCTTTAATTTGCCCCATTTCATCGGTTTTAGATCAAAGGGATGGAATTACCCAACCTCTTCTCACAAATAGAAGATTTGGTGACAATCTAAGCTGCGATCGTGCCTCAAAGAGCAATACCAACCCATAAGAGTTGGAATTAACTAGGCTTCTCACAAATAGAAGTACTGTCGACCATCTGTGGTGCGGTCACTCTCAGAGAGGAAGAAACCACCCTCCTCTCCACTTTTCCATACAAATATCGGTCCCAAGACACCAAAGATGGTAGGGATTTATAGAAATCAGTGATCCGTTCGGAGAGATCTTGCGACGTGTCAATGTTCATCTATCAAGGATAAGTTCAGAATGCATCAAGCTCACAAGGCCCTGGAGAAACAGGCAAACATCAAGCAAGTATCAAGGCATAACTAAAAGGGAAGTGAATCAAAATATATTTCCCTGCCATATATAATACTATTTGATATATACATCTGTGCTGTACATGACAAAATGGCTAAGCTACTCTGTGTAGGAAAATACAAAGCTATCTACAGATCTGTGTGTATGCAGACTATCAGATTTAAATAGCATCCCTCTCTGAAGACGGAGGAAGCACTGCAAGCTCCTGCCCAAGGGTATCTACACGAGCTAGCAGATTAGAGGCTAACTGCATGGTGGCATAATGCTCATCAATGTAAGCACTCATGTCGGCAAGACTGACAGTCATCTGAGATCTCACTGAAGTGCTGTCTGCAATGGCCACATCCCTAGCAAATAAGGCGACATCCCTCTTCGCAATTAATGCATCCCTGGCTGATCTAGCCTCATCTCTCTCTAACAGAGCAACATCTCTCTCATCAAGAGATGTCAACATCGTGGCCCTAGCCTGATCTCCACCATAGGTCATCAGATATAAGCTCTGCTCCAAATCTTTGTCTTAGAATCTTGAGTAATGTGATGGCTTTTCGTGGTGGGAGAATCCATCACAAATCTTTGGCGACCCGGTGATCAAATCATCGATGGGAATAATAGCCTCCTCTATAGGCTCCTCATCGTCATAATTAATCCCCTGCACTATGGATACTGCCGCAACTGATGCAGTCTCTATCTCCATCCATGCGGAATACTCAGAACAACACGGATGGATCGACGAAAACTTCGGCCGACTTCTCGTTGATCCCAACAGCATACAACACGGATCATCCTCGGTGATAAGCGGTGTGATGCGGCGTCGAAGTCTTTCTTCTTGTCCCCTCATACGGATGAAAATCCTAAAACTGGTCAAACTGACACATCACGACCAATGGGTTGTAAGTGATCATGCCCCTCAATCCAGCCAGAGGGAGATAATCCATGCCCGAAGCATGAGTAATGAAGTTGAAGGGTGAACTAAGCCCTGAACACGGCAATATGGCAAACGGATCCCTAATCCCTGCCAGGAAAACTGACCGCAATGCAGCATCTGTACACTCCGCAGGCTGAAAGGAGTACGACATGGCTATATCATGGGTGAAACAAAACCCCTGCCGTCTAAATGTTCCAATCGGTCTCAAGTGTGACATAAACCACACATATAGCATGACCGAGCTGCCTGTAAACACTCCTGCCGGATAAGTGTAGTAGTATGTAGCTGACCTCAGCGTCTCTGCAATGATCATCGTTACAATGGTACAACCTGAGAGCTCTCACTACCATAATGACGCTGATATCCAGCTTATCCATGTACTACGACATGAAGACGTATGACAATACGCATAGAAGCAGTACATCTACTCTGGCTGAACGCCCATGGTCCTCCGGTGTGGTGAAATCCCCGAAATGCCATGCATAGCTGTCCTCAGAGCAAAACCTGTCAAACAGAAAACACTGGGATATCATGTGGTCGGATGTAATCTCGTCAAAGACCACTCTATGTCTCAATCCGGTGATGGTCATGAGCTGTCTGCTCATGTCTCCAATAGCCATATGCACGCAAGGTCTGTCCAGCGGTAGCATCGTCAACTGTGCATACTCCTCCAAAGTAGGAGTTAACTCTTGGGTCCCAAATCAGAAAACCTGCCTCTCCAATACCCAGTGCTCTAGCATGTCTTCTACAAATCCTGTGGGAACCTGAAACATCAACGGGGTCATAGTATGCTGCAGCGAATCATCTACAATCACCATGTCTGATGGTGATATACTATCATACTATGAGCGCATACCAGCTACCACCAAAAATGGTTGGGTATGATCAATACGACTAACTGTCGAAGAAGACATCTGTACGGGCCGTGTCATAAGACCATCCAGGGGTCAATGCTGGATATCTATGGACATACATATATATGTATAACATAATAACATGAATGATACAATAGATGGCAATATGATATAGGGAATGGAAAACTGTACATACATTCCTAAGTATATCATCATCTAATACATCTATGTACAGCTAAAATACAAGGAAATGGGGCGAAGCTACCCAATATACAACAGAGGCCTATCAAAAGAGATAGCGAGAAATACATCAGAGAAAGTCAAGAGTGTCGATGTCTACATCATCATTCCTGTCCACCTGATGTAACACCTCTCGAAGTCCTTTGGATCTCTATCTCTGAGGATGTTAAGCCGATATAAGGGAGGATTTCTTGTTGGCAAAACCATATGGGTCACCTGAGGGACCAGCGCCAGAGCTGGAAGGATCAAAAGTATCTACCTCTGCAGGATCTCTGCCCAAATGCCGAATGAAAAGATGTGACCGGTCTAGCTGCCTAGTCAATCTGTTAATCTGTGTCACATGAGTCGGATCTCTGACGCAGGCTAGCCAATCCATCATCATCACGGATCTTGGAATCATATCCCCCATAAATTGTGTGGCGTGGGTTTGAGCTCCAATCATACGAGGGATCCACCAATGATGGCACATCTCCTGAGAACAGAGGCCCTCTGACAATGTAAAACTATCATTCCCCATCAATGGGATGTCAATGACAAATGACTAAAAAATAGGACAATAATGCCTAACAGGAGGCAAGATCGGCATACGAATCTCTCCTGTAGTGCTCCTAATTGCACGCTCTCCTAAATAGAGCTCCTATCCTCTATCTGTAAAGAGAGGAATCCTGTGGGTGAAAATGACGCACTCTAATCCAGTCAGGTACCGATCCTCAAAACCAACTCCCAAATGCTCTCCAGAGTAGGGAATCCATGTGATGACATCGGCTGTCAATTGCTCCAGCTGTAGGCGACAATGAGTGAAACCCTCAACAACAAGGACCTCCACCAGTATGGAATGATGACATCTCCTTCCTCGTGGATAGGTGTCTAAACCTAACACGCTTACAGGACGCAAACAAGGAAGCCTCTCATAGGCCCAAAACTGCCAACACAAAGGCAAACATCTGCTGTCAGTCAACGCTCTTAACCTATACATGGGAAAAGATAAGAGAAACACTCACCAGTAGAAATGGGTAGAATCATAACCACGCCTCAGTTAAGCCCTGCGATCGCATGCGCATCCCCCTGAGGAAGTAGGCAAAGGTGTAGGAACCCCAATCATACTCTCCTATACGGTCCACGTGTCTAGTGGCGCTGATCAAAGTGATGGACACTGTAGAAGAGTTATCTACTATGAAGCAACCCCTAATGATCATCAGGAACAATCGCCGGAGAATACGATCCCTGACTCTCACATCATCGGGTATGGGCTCACTCAACAGCCCGCTCATAGCATCTACACTCAAAGGACCTCTATGAACAGTCCTGCCCTTGAGCGCCTCCACCGGAACTCCCAACAAGGATCTGACGACAGTAGGGGTGATATCCATCGTGCAAGGCATCGACTCCCCTCCAAACTCCATAACTGTGATAAACCGCCAATCCATCGACGTCATCATCACCTCACAGTCCAGCAAATTGAGTGACTGAGTCTGGTGAAACCACCGCTCAGACAATGCCCGAAGGTAACCCCAAGGACAACGATGGGGTAGAATGGAGAAGTACCTCCCGAATCCCCAGCCATAGACGATCGCTCTGTAGTCATCATACAAGGCTTGATACATAGAGTTGATGCTAAACTAATTCCCTTAAGGTTATGTGAAGCCGGGAACCTACATCAAATGTAGATCAACATCAGACTCCTTGACTCCTCGTCAATAGGAAATAAGGAAGATTAAAGATCTAACTTTATACCTCGTTTGCGTGCAGGTATACTGAAGGATGCCTACTCAAGTCACCCAGATGATCTAGGTTAGCCACTTAAATACTTGATAATTCCCTATGGGGAACACGTACATCAGGAGCAGGAACCTCGATCGGTGCATCCTCATCCTTGTCCTCGACACTCGGCACTTCAACCCAAATAGGACGTATCACCGCCTCCGCCAAACGACAAGGCTGTCAAACAGAACGGTGCTGAGGCTCTTCAAAAGCCCTCCTCCGTACACCAGAAGTGGTCCTGCGGGAACTACTCGGCTGATCTGGATCCATGATATATGGACAACAAGTCTCCAAATCACCTCAAAAAGGGTGTGGTAATTAGTACCTGGAGTCTTTTCAAAATGAATTCTATGATTACATGCATGCATGCATTATTTTAACATACATCTACAGTAGAGTTAAAAATACATGACTACCCAATACCTACATTTTGAGAATTTTACCATAGCTCCTTTGTAAATGGGACTATCCACATGCACATAGGCATGACTAGGTGGCCATTCAGTAGCACACCTATACACAATCATATACATCCTATATGCATTAATACATTGCAGTAAAAAATCCGTAAATGTAGTCTAATTACCAGGATTAGTTTGCTTGTCTACCTTTACTCATTTGTCCTTAGATATGATAAGAAATGACAGTTAAAGGGTGCCAATTTGACTATTTCAAAAGTCAAATTTTTTCACATCATTATGTTCAGCATGGTTTAATACTAACATTTACTATGTTGAATATTTTTTATCAAGTCATATTAGTATGCATATTCACTACTATGTGTCTAAATGCATTTCATGCGATAAGTCATTTTCCAACGGACAGAAATTGGAAAAAAATACATGCATGTGTTACCGGATGTTGAAGAGCGCGCATGACGGTGGCAAAATATCTTTGAAAGTTGCGAACTCAATGAGATCCGAAGAAGAGCTCTCGGATTTCTTGCATTCTGCAACTTGAAAATGACTTATGAAAGCAACCAAACCGCCTATTCATAGCACGATTAGCCATGAGCTAACTTCTTTGCTCCTGCAGGTACACATGTGGCACTCCTACATGGGTCCCACACCTCCGGCTCGCTTTAATTAGAGTTGCAAAGGAGGTCTCACATGCTGAAAAGGCCAAATCAGGAATAAAAGTGCTACGCGATTGAGCGGAATAGCCTGAAATCCTGGTTTCTCGTCGGTCAGAGTTAAACTCCCGTCGTCTCAAAGGTATTCGCCTGAATGCAGGGTATACTATACCAATGAGCTCAACTTTCATAGATCATGCACGGCAATACCCCACAAAGGTCCGATGCCATCATTTGTAGAGTCACAACCCTAAAACCTCCCTGACGGGGTTACAACGAACAACCACGACATATTAAACCTCCCCGGCAGGGGCTACAACGCCGAAGTTATCAACATCTATGTATCCCCGGTGGGGGTAACAACGCACATCCTTCAAACAACTACGTATCCCCAGCGGGGGTTACAACGCAATGCAACCATTGATACACACATCAATGAAGGTCAACCAGCCTTGACGTCATGTTAGCCGATGACAAGTAAACCCATCGAAGTAACCTTGCCCACAAGGGCTACAACGCAATGCTACCATTGACAGATAAATCAATGAAGGTCAAGCAGCCTTGATAATGCATCCATTAGGGATTTATCCGGTGATACACACATCAGCGAAGATCAGGCAACCCTGATAATGACAAACTGTTGGCAATAACTCCGATATAATGAGGGAATATGTTATACACATCCTCAAACAGAGAAAGCCTTATCCCCACAGATCTCTTACACACAAGAGGTACCTCTACGGAATATAAGCCAGTGTCTAGGATTCAGGACTTTGGTGATAGCCCCAACGTTAACATCCTTGGAGACTTGGATCGCATGTCCAAGCTGTCACTGATCAGTTAATCGCTTTTACAGCTTTATTACATTTTTTCCCGCATGGACTTTACTTCGTGGCGGTTGATCATGTTTATATATATATTTATATATATATATATATATATATTTACAGCTTTTATATATATATAACTGCTTACTGCTTTCCATACAAATTGTAGTATTATGTGAGCCTAGGAATCTTGTGATCGCAGGTTCAGTTTACTGAATCTAGATTCGGTTCCCATGAACATTTTTTAGCTGTGAGCAGCCTGTATATTATTTTACAGTGTCTGAATTTCCTTGGATGGTTGTCATGCCCAGGAGGAGCTCGGCACTGCTGTATATTAATTTCTCGAGAATGATTCGTATCTCGAAAACAAAAGCAAACAAGCCGAACATTTAATAATAAAATATAAGTATGAAAAGGTCTCAATTCCTATTGAGAATAGGGTTTAAAAAACCTCTTTTACAAAACGTCATTGCTATATCTTGGTTAAAACTGAATTTTTCTATAAAATTCAAACCATGTGTATATAGGTGCGAACGAGGCCTTGCACTACTTTCAAATAGTTGCACATTGATCCACACACACACAAACACACAGATTTATATAACAATTTATTTGAAACGTGGCGGTCACCGTAGTAACACGGATTTCGGGGGGTGCCTAACACCTTCCCTCCGCATAATCAAGCCCCCGGACCCAAAAAGAATATCAGTTTCACCGACCCGTCTAGCAGTGTCAAAACACTAGGTCAATGTGCTAACCTCTTTTGGTTGCATTGGTGCAACCAGTTAATTACACCAACTGGCGACTCCTAAAGTCAAATCATCGACATTATACATGTCGGACCTTTTTCACTTGTTTTTTTCAAACAAATCTCACATTAACATGAGAACACCAAAGAACAAGTAATGAAAAGGGACACTCAAAAATCCCAACGTCGACACACTTGAAGAATTATCCAAACCAAACTTCCTTTGGTGCGGACTGTATTGTCAAACTAAGATGAAAAACCCTGTAAACGGGATTACTTATGCGTTAGCGTTCAGATATTGTGCACAATATGGTACTAAAGGCTGATCCCCCTAAGTACGAGAAGAAGAGTCCATAGTCTTATGACTGTTAAAGGTTTCAAGTGTAAACACTTGACAACCTAGGACATAGTTCAAGGTCTTATGACCCTCAGAAGTTCTTTTGTTTCTTGTTATTCATTCTTGATTCAAAAGCTGAGTTTTCTTGTTTCAGAAGGCTTTGATTTATTAGCATGTTATTATTTCTTTGATATATTGTTATACTTGTGAGAAATCGTGCTCACTCTTGCGTAATAATAACATTGCAGTTAAGAACGAAAGATCAGATGAGCCTTCCACTAGTAACGGCAAGGGCAAGGTTAACAAATGAGGAAGACTTGTTGTTATTTAAGACTTGATGTGTATTTATTTACAGACTTGATGTTATTTAAGACTTGTTATTGTTTATGATTTTGCACAGATGTTTAAGGTTAGAGTGACCTGGGATTGTATTTTATGCAGATGATGTAACCCCATAAAGGGAGATTTATTTATTTAATTCTATCTAGTGCATGGTTTGCACTAGATAGAACCTTAGGTGGGGGGGAAACAACCTTAGGTAGTAGCCTTGTAGAAGATAAAGAACATAGTCGTGGTAAACTCTTATCGAGTTCTATAAAATGAATTTCTTAATTCATTGAAGATAATAAAAGACTTTATGTGCTTATGTGTTAAATTATGTGCTCGCTAGTACGGATTAGTAACTAAAACTTAAAAATTTTGTTATCAGGATGTCGGATGTTGGAGGAGCTAGTCGAGCCGAGTTGGGGAGGAGGAACCCCGAGTACCTACAGAGGAGGAGCCCCGAGACATTCATGTCGTCAGGCAGCAGTTGGTACGGAGAGAGCCATCTCCTTTGATCACTGTTGTTGGTCGGGAGCATGAGCCTGAGACAGATCTGGAGGAGGAAGAGGAGTTCCCACCGAACTCCATCGATGATGAGATGTATGATGAACTTTCTGATCATCACATAGAGTTACAAGACACTGTTTAAGAGCTGAAGGAGCGGACTGTTATCCAGCAGATTACCATCGAGCATAAGGATGGGGAAATTGTGACTCTTCACACACGTTTAGGAAACGTGGAGTGGGATTTGTTTCACGAGAAGGGTCAAACCAAGGAGAAGTCCAAAGAAATAGAAAAGTTGAAGAAGGATCTGAAATAGAGCTCAGAAAGGTTGGCCATAGTAGAGGAGGGCTGGGTAAGAGAGTCACGTCGTGCTAATCTTGCAGAAGAGGTTTGTCGTGCGAAGAAGGCTAAGCTTGGGCAGACGTAATCTACACTTCAAAATGCAATGGATGCGACCCAGGATCGAGTTATGAGGTATCCAATCCAGTTTGAAGGTCTACCATCATATATGCTAGATCGCAGGACGATGTCCCGCATCATGGAAGAAGAACATGGCAAGGCTATTCAGCGCCTTAATAGGCAGTAATAGGATTAGTTTAATTATGTGAAAACTATCTGGTAGTTAAAGATGTAAATTTTGATGTGTTTATAAACAAAGGAAAATTTTAAAGCTTTAAATCCTGTAGATTCTTTATCTCGGGATAGTTGATGTAAATAGCAGTGATGCTATCGTATGATGTTAAAACTTTTGAATTGAATAAAATGTCAGAGTTTATTCGAAATAATGTCTTAAGTGAATTATGATTAAATGTTTTAGTTAAGCCATAAATGTTTAATGGATTGAATAAAGACTTAATAAGCATATATTCTTAACAGAAATATGCCGCCTAGAAGAAGACAAAACCGTCAACAAGCTCAAGGAAAACCGATGAATAACAACAATGATGCCAATGCTAACCCTGTTCACCAGTTGGTGAACTTATTAGCCGGAGCAATTAATAATCAAGCACAAGCTCCACCGAATGCATCGTTTAAGGATTTCAAGGCGGTGGGACCGCCAGAATTTAAGAGCTCCATAAACACAATCGAGGCTCAAATCTGGGTTATGGAGATGGAGAAGGTGTTTGATGTCGCTAGAGTAAGAGAAGACAAGAAAACCGCATACGCAACATTCATGTTGAAGTCTGAAGCCAGTTATTGGTGGCAGGCAAACAAAGTACGGGGAAGAGAAGGTGTAATAACCTAGGAGAGATTCAAGGAGATGTTTTTCGAGATGTATTTTTCGACCAGTTCGCAAAACCAAATGGAATTTCAGTTTCTGGAGTTGAAACAAGGGAGTATGTCCGTAGCAGATTATGCGGCAAGGTTCAATGAGTTGGCTAGGTTCGCCACATACCAAGTACATACCGATGAGAAGAAGGTGTGACGCCCCCAAAATAGGTATACATCACCCATCTTGAGTCGCCAAATACATGGTACTAAATTCAAATACAACTTGATTATACAACAGTCGTGTAAAATACGAAAAAATACATGCTGTGAGTTTTAATACAAATATTGTCATCTAGACAATATCCACACTCAATTTAGTCCTCATTACATTTATTATCACACTATTTAACAGAATAGTGAGGACTACTAAGACACCATCTCAGACCATCACTCCGTTCCCCGACTAGTCCCAGCTACGTTCTCATTTCTTAAAGAGAATAGTGAAAGAAAGGGTGAGCTCAACTAGCCCAGTAAAAAATATTATGACTAAGATAATGCAGAATAAAATATCATTAGTCCTCAACAGTGTTAAACTGATAAAATATAATAGACATCAAGTTTAACTGCAGTGAGAACATGCAATCCATTAAAAGAGTCAAGTAGAGAATAAAATCTACTATCTTTTATAATTTAAAAGGTTTTCATCACTTCTATCATTTGAGACTCACGACAATAAATAATCCACATCATCCACGACTTTTCGACCAAGGATATTCATTAGGGTCACGACCACAAATTATCCATGCACTACGGGCCGAGGATATTTATGTATTCATCGATGGTCGTGACCATGCCACCAATCCCATCCATCAATGCACTTCGGCCAATGAGGACTTTTACCACATCATTTGTAACATGGCGGTCATGATTACAATGAATAATCCACGGTCATAATCATACCAAGTCCATCTATGCACTCACTGAGCCCACGGATGACTTTCAAAAATAATATAAACATGAGGATGATGACAATGATATAAGAATTCAATAAAACAAGTTCAATAATTAATTTATTCAGGAACTAATAATGTCCAAATTGTCAACATGATACTTCTTTGTAAAGTAAAATTCAAGAATGCTCAGAAGAATATTTCCATGAAAAGATACTGAATGAAGCGCAAATATCAAGAACATTCCACTAATTTCATGGAGTGTAGAAGTCAAAACTTTAACCAACTGAGTATAATAAAAAATTGAATAACAAAAGAAATCACCATGCGTACGGTACCTCACATAGACAGGTTATTCCATTAGAATAATAAATAACGGAACCATATCAGGCGTAATACGCACCGATAGGATATTCCAACAGAATAATAAAGAATGGAATACAATAGAAATCACCATGCATGCGGTACTTTGCATAAACAGGTTATTCCAACAGAATACTAAATGACGGAACCAGGTTAGGTAAAATTAACACCAACAAGATGTTCCAACAGAATAATAAAGACGGAACCAGTCCAAGCATAAAGCATGCAACAGGATATTCCAATGAATAATAAAAAGACGAGAACCGGTCCGGCGTAAAAGGATGTACGAGATATTCAATGAATAATAAAGAATGGAATCTGGAAGAATTTCACAAAGTATAGGGTACCCAGCAGATACAAAGTTATTCAAGCAGAATAATAAAGATGGAATAATAGAAGTTCTCTTCATGAATACAAAAGAAATAATATACCTTCTGGTAGTAAAAGAAACTTGATATCGGAGTAGTGAAGTAGCAGAATACTTTTCTTCTTTCTATCTATAATTTCTCTCTCTAGAGTTTCAGTGAATTCGTAAGAAATAATGAAGGAATGAGCTTCTATTTATAGAAGAATGGAATGAATAGTAACCAATCCATGAACGATCCAGATTGATTTACTTTAATCAGACGGTCCATATTTAAAGAAATATCTTTTAAATAAAATATAATATATTCTATTTATAATCTAATAAAACGAATAACTTTTAAAAAGATTTTACTATGAAAATACTATGCAAACACTATGCATAATAAAATATAATATATTCTAATTATTTTCTAATAAAATAGATAACTTTATAAAAGTATTCTGTTTTATATAAAAAGATTTTACTATTTATAAAAGTATTTTATTTTATATAAAAAGTTTTTCTGTTTTATTACGTTAATAATACGAATAAAAAAAACGTCATCATCATTATTATTATTCACACTATTAATCGACCAGGTCGTTCTAAGGAAAGAGGGGGGCTTTCCAATAAGGATTTCTCTCTATTGGCGCGCAATTAGGTGACCAAACATCTCCTTGGCAGAACTTCTAGACATCGTTAATAATGCAAATAATAATATTAACAACTTCGTCATCTCAATTATTGATTTAATAACATATAAAATATCGACAATAATTGAATCAAACTGAGTGACTTCTCACATAAGCATTAATAATCAATACCGTGTGCTACTATGTAACCATGCGTATTACTGTACTTTTACTACCGAGTAGTTCAACAGTATCAACGGTAAAACTTTCACCATTATTTTCATAAAAATATTTTTGTCGTTTCCTCAATCCGATAATAATTCTGTTGTGGGGTCCACCAATGATTGTGCCGTCGTACGAATATTCTTTGACCAATCGAATATTATATAACAACTTGCGTACTTTGCAAAATTTATAAATATTACCCACAACTATAACATTATATCAAATTTATTCCATAATATTCAAAAATGATATTTATAGAAAATTCATTTGTATTCATAAAAGTTGGGGTCTTATAGAAGGCAAAACGTTTTGAGCAGGGACTGAAGCCCTGGTTGTATAGTAAGGTGTCAATGTTCCAATTGAACACTTTTGCTGGAGTATTAGAGAAGGCCATACTCGCAGAAGGTGGAAGCGATACGGTAACTAAATATAATCCGGATCAGAAGAAGAAAAAGAGTGAGAATGAAGGAATTAACAAGACTGGTGGGAGTAGCACGGGGGGTAGCCATAATCGGAAGAGGAAGTGGTCTGATAACTCGTCAGCTGGAAGTCAACAAGGAGGGCAGAAGAAGAAGATCAAAGCGTGCCAATCCTACGAAAAAGCTCATCTGGGAGTTTGCATGAAAGGAAAATGAGTGTGCTACAATTGTGGTTAGGAAGGCCACATAGGACCTAAATGTCCTAACCCAAAGAAGGGTGCCTGCTTCACTTGTGGCTCAAAGGATCATCTTGCAAGGGATTGTCCTAAGAAGGGATCTGGAGGGACGGGATCAGGAGGGAATAGAGGAAACATCGGTGGAAGCACTCTGACTATCGCAAGACCAACTGCAACCGACCGACCGCCAGAACATTCAACATGTCAGTGCAGGATGCAGTGCAGTCTCGCGATGTGGTGTCAGGTATCATTCCGATCAATAAAGTTAATGCTTATGTATTATTTGATTCAGGTGCTACTCCTTCATTTCTATCCGATGACTTTGCTAAGAACTTAAAATTGCTTAAGGACGAGTTAGAATACCCCATGAACATAGAAATTGTGAATAGAGAAATAATCCATGTTAAGTATGTGCATAAGAATTATAGAGTGGATATTAAGGGTAATATCATGAACGTAGATCTTATCCCTATTCGACATGGAGAATTCGACATTATTTTGGGTATGGACTGGTTATCTAATTATGGGGCGGTAATTGACCTCCAGAAGAAGCGTATTAACCTTATGACTCCGTCAAAGGTTGTGTTTTATTAGAGCAAGTCACCTAGACAAGCGAGTTATCTGAAGATGATGCAGGCCAGGAGGTTATTAAGGCAAGGCTGTGTAAGATATCTAGCTTTCATTGTTGATAGTCGTAAAGAGAATCCAAAAATAGAGGAGATACCAGTAGTGAGAGATTTCGCAGACGTATTTCCAGATGATTTTCCAGGACTTCCTCCAGATAGAGCAGTTGAATTCTTGATCGATTTGGATCCAGGAATGGATCCAATATCGAAGGCATCGTACCGAATGGCACCGGTAGAGATGAAAGAACTGATGGTTCAACTACAAGAATTACTAGACAATAAGTATATCCAACCAAGCGTATCACCGTGGGGAGCGCCAGTTTTATTCATGAAGAAGAAGGATGGGACAATGCGGCTCTGCATCGACTATAGAGAACTGAATAAGGTCACGATCAAGAATAGATATCCATTACAGTGAATCGACGACCTGTTCGATCAGTTAAAGCGAGCAAGATACTTTTTAAAGATAGACTTGAGAAGTGGTTATCATCGACTGAAGGTGAGACCAGAGGATGTACCGAAGACAGTGTTTAGAACATGATATGGTCACTATGAATTTTTGGTAATGTCATTTGGTCAAACGAATGCTCCTACAGCATGTATGTGCTTAATGAATGGAGTGTTCAAGCCTTTTTTGGACAAATTCGTAGTGGTATTTATAGATGATATTTTGGCATATTCAAAAACCAAGGAAGAACATGAAAAGCATTTGAGGGTGACGTTAGAGACATTGAGAAGAGAGAAGTTATATGCTAAGTATTTGAAATGTGAATTCTGGATTAAAAGAGTACAATTTCTTGGACATGTGACAAATAGGTACGGAATTTCGATGGATCCTTCCAAAGTCGAAGCAGTGATTAACTGGGATCAGCCAAAGACGGCGTCAGAAGTATGAAGTTTTCTTGGATTGGCAGGTTATTACAGAAGATTCATTCAGGAATTTTCCAAGATTGCGACTCCGTTGATGAATTTGACTAGGAAATCGGTGAAATTTGTTTGGACGGAGAAGTGTGAGGAAAGCTTTCAAGAATTAAAGAAGAGGTTGAGTTCAGCACCTGTGTTATCTCTTCTGGATGATACAGGAAATTTTATGGTTTATAGTGATGCATCACATAAAGGACTTGGCTATGTGCTTATCTTGAGTAATCTAGTCAGTCTCATATATCGTCATGATAATTGAAGGATTATGAGAAGGGGTATCCGCCCCATGACTTGGAGTTAGCTGTAGTGGTTTTTGCTTTGAAAATCCAGAGGAGCTATCTCTATGGGGAGAAGTGTGAAATATATACAGACCACAAGAGTCTGAAATATATTTTTACACAGAAAGATTGGAACATGCGCCAAAGAAGGTGGTTGGAGTTAATTAAGGACTATGATTGTGAGATTTTATACCATCCGGGTAAGGCAAATGTGGTTGCCGACGCCTTAAGTAGAAAAGGTCGGGGGAAACTGATGATCTTGACTGATCAGGAGGAGTTAATTTCAACAATGAAAAAGCTGGAATTGGAAGTAAAGTATCCTATGGAGATTGATGAGAAGCTGTTTTAGATACAATTTGGTACAACTCTACTGGATAAAGTTAAGGAGGCTCAACTTCAGGATGACGAATGTAAAACGGTTAAAAAGAAGATATCCGAAGGAACCGAATCAAGATTCAAGAGGGATAGGGAAGGAATACTGAGATTTGAGAATAGAATTTTGGTACCGCCAGTACCAGAGATTAAGGAAGAAATTTTGAGCGAGGCTCATAACTCACGATATTCGATTCACCTTGGTAGGACCAAGATGTACCAAGATCTTCGACAACATTTCTGATAGACAAATTTGAAACAAGAGGTTGCAGAATGTGTTGCCAAGTGTCTGACATGTCAGAAAGTAAAAGCAGAACATCAGAGGTCGAGTAGGTTACTACAACCTTTAGAGATTCCAGAATGGAAATGGGAACATATTATGATAGATTTCGTGGTTGGCCTACTGAAACAACTCGGAAAAGGCTACTGACTTGATATGGGTTATTGTTGACCGATTGACAAAATCTGCACACTTCCTTCCGATCAAAATCAGATTCAACTTAGATCAGTTGACAAGGTTATATGTGAAAGAGATTGTTTCAAGGCACGAATTCCCGGTGTCAATTGTCTCAGATAGAGATCTGCGCTTCACGTCGAACTTCTGGAAACGTCTACAGGAATGCATGGGTACACAATTGCAAATGAGCACGACATATCACCCTCAAACAGATGGACAGAGTGAAAGAACAATTCAGACATTAGAAGACATGTTAAGAGCTTGTATAATGGAATTTAAAGGAAATTAGCAAGTACTAAGAAATAAAATAATAGATTTTGTTAAGGTAATTTGAAGGAACCACAACGCTGAAGAAGCTACGTGGGAACTTGAAGAGAATATGATGAAGAATTATCCTCATTTATTTACTTAGATTGTTATAAGCGATTTTGGGGACAAAATCTTTGTAAGGGGGGGGGGGGGGGAGAATGTAATAGGACGAATTGTTTGAATTGTGATTCTGAGGACATAATCCTTTTAAGGGGGAAAGATGTGACAATCGAGATTTTGTAATTTAATTTTAATATTTATTGAATTGAAAAAAAAAATTATGAATTAATTATTAGATTAAATAATTAATTGATGAAATTGTGGTAGATTAATTTAATTATATGTGTTATATTTATTAAATTAATGTGGAGAATTTTATTATTCAAGTATGTAATTATGTGAGCTTATTGAATTAAAAGAAATATTTAATAAGCTTGATAGTATTTTAATTAATTTAATAATTAATTAGAGATTTAATAATTTGACATAATTAATAAATGAGAAATTTAATTATGTGACTATGTGAATTAATGAGAAATTATTATATGTTATTTAAAATAAATTAAATAAGATATTTGATTTATTTCATAAAGGGGTGTGACACTATTAAACTATAGTATAAGAGATTTTTTAAATTAAATAGGAATGAGTCTTTTAAAGCTAGCCAAGCATGGCCTTAGTGGGAGTTGAGGACAGTTAACCCATGATTGGGTAACTGACCACAACGCGTTAGTTCCTTTCCTTTATTATTATACGTCTTCTTTTCTTTTCATTATCTGCTAAGTCTGGAAAAGCAAAATAGAGAGGTAGAGAGAGAGAGTTTGAGAATTCAGAGAGAATTTCAGAGAAATAGAGAGAAGCAGTGTGAATTACTGTGGCATTGTAAAAGAACGTGAAAGTTAGAGAAATTGTTTTAAGGGTAATCTCTTCAACCCAAACTTCAAATTACGTTATTAAAGTTTTTATGAATATGGCTTTCAAAATTCTGTAAAGTATTTGTAAATTGGAAATTGTGTTGTTTATGTGGATATATGTGATAATATGATAGCATATCATGTTTTACTATGTATTATAGATTTTCATATCATCAGTTTCATAAAAATTATACAGTATATGGTTATAGAGTATAGAATATGGCCATGTAATAGTAACTTAATCTAATGAACATAAAAGCATGTTAGACGTATAATGAAATGTTAAAATAAATTCTTAACATGTCAATAACACATTTATGTGTAAATTGAATAATTGAACGCATAGTTAGCTTATTGTTTATGAAGTGTAAATTATGTGACAATGAGTGTAGTAGTTTGACTAAGTATAGACATAATTCGAGTTAGACAAAAAGAATGAACTTGTGATGACTAGTACGTTATAATTGACTGGTATTGTAAACGTAAATGATATGTAGGATTTAAATCAAGGAACGAGTATAATTAATGTGTAATCTACGCACGAGGTAAGTTTACTAACCCTACTCGTTATCTTTATATGAGCTTATAAGTTGTATCTTTACATCGAGCAAATTCTCATTATTATTGATCAAGTACATTTTATTATATTAAAATGTATTAATCTTTCAAAGTATGATTCTGCTATACAATAATATTCTTTTATATACCTTTTGAGATTGCTATTAAATTTTAAATTATCAGTTACTGTTGAACTTTGTTAGACTAGTGAACCCTTAATGATTCGACTAGTCCATAGTTGATAAGCGTTCTAAATTTCAGAACCCTTGATGAATTATCCAAACCAAACTTCCTTTGGTGCGTACTCTAATGACAAACTGAGATGAACAACCCAGTATAGGGGATTACTTATGCGTTAGCGTTAAGATATTGTGCAGAATATGGTACTAAGGGTTAATCCCCCTAAGTACGAGAAGAAGAGTCCATAATCTTATGACAGTTAAAGGTTTCAAGTATAAACACTTGACAACCTAAGACATAGTTCAAGGTCTTATGACCCTCAGAAGTTCTTTTGTTTCTCGTTATTCATTCTGGATTCAAAAGCTGAGTTTTCTTGTTTCAGAAGCCTTTGATTTATTCTCAAGTTATTATTTCTTTGTTATATTGTTATACTTGTGGGCAATCATGCTCACTCTTGCGTAATAATAACATTGCAGTTAAGAACGAAAGATCAAACGAGCCTTCCACTAGTAAAGGCAATGGCAAGGTTAACAAATGAGGAAGACTTGTTGATATTTAACACTTGATGTGTATTTATTTACAGACTTGATGTTATTTAAGACTTGTTATTGTTTATGATTTCGCACAGATGTTTAAAGTTAGAGTGACCTGGGATTGTATTTTATGCAGATGATGTAACCCCATAAAGGGAGATCTATTTATTTAATTCTATCTATTGCATGGTTTGCTTTTATTTATGGGTAGATAGATAGATGATATTTGTATAGTGAACACCAAATCTTGCGGAAATGGAAGTACCCAGATTTGGGGGTGTCACATTTAATATTTTGATAAATAATACATTAATATTTAAATATTAATGGTAATTATTTAAAAAAAATTAATTATTTTAAAAATCATTTAAGGGTAATAGTAATACTTTAAAAATATTTTAAGTTATTATAAATAACTTTAATATCTTGGCAATGGTTTCATTAATAGTTTAATATTAATTAAATATTAATGATAATAGAATTATTTGATATTTAAATGATTTTATAATGATTCTAGTGTTTAAAAATTCATGATAAATTATAATAATTATTTAAAAATTATTATAAAGTTATGAGAAATCAAATAACTGATATTTAAATTATACAGAATAATATTAAAAATACAGAATAGAGTTTAGACTCGATAATTACTCGATAAAGCCGTCGGTACACTGAAATGTTTCAAAAATTGATCAGGACTTAGATAGTTTGACTAGATACGTGTTTGTTTGTGATTCAATGACTGTTAAAATAATGTGACAATGTGATTAGGTTATCTGCTAACTGCAAATAGCAGTACTGTGTGTTATGATATGTTATTCTAATCGATAGAATGATCTTATTAATGATAGGTTTTGATATAAAAGATAAAACTAAGTTACATAACTGTAAGAAGCAGACCAGGCAAGTATCCTACCTTTGCATTTACTTTATGCAATGGACATAGTAAGAAAGTTTCAGAATTATATTATTATTGTGCCAGAATATTAACTCTATTGTTATCAATTATGTATCCGATCATTATTTATCAATAAAGTATTATTGTATAATTCAGATATTTATTCTGTTCGTTAATTTCTAAATATGATTATACAAGTGTTCTTACTTGGATAATCATTGTATTTAATCATATATTGATACATACTTATTAATTTCCATTATGTATACGTTGACTTAAAAGTTGTCTAAGCTATTTGATCCGGCTAGACACAAACTTAAAAAAATATTGTTGAACAAGATAGAACTTTATTATTATTCGACCAAATTGTTTTGGTTCGGATTCCCGACTAAGTATGAACATCCCGAATATGGGAAATTTTTTATGCGCCTAAGGCGGATAGAATGAACGATAATATCGTTCTTGCATGTAGTATTGATCAATACAAGGCACATTGGGATGATCACCTTCACGCCCGTAAGTTATGACAGTTTGCGGATGAAGTTCTGCTAAACCTTAGCAAAAATTAAAAACAATGTTCATAGTCTGTTGACTAATACTCATTTATAGTTAGTACGTAGTTTCAAAAATTTGATATATAATTGATATGTTGTTATTATTGGTTCAACTTACTTCACAACAGTTGATTCGTTGTAGAAGTGTCATTCAAATAAAACATTTAATCCTTTCAGCTACTATTTATTGTTGCTATTACTTGTCGGGCACTCAAATGCTCATCCTTGCTTAATTTAAATGTTTTCAGCTAAGTGTGAACAACCAGAAGGTTCGGCCAAGAACAAAGGAAAAGGGAAAGTTGTCGAATGAGTATTATGCTATATATTATGTAATAGTTTAGTTTTATTAAGATAAGGATGATATTTATTCTTATCATGTATTGTAATGAATGTAGTAAAGGTTGCGTACTTGGGATTAGACTTTGATATATGTAAATTAAGTTTGGTATTTATATTATTGTAATTATTATTAGTATTATTCAGCTCATAGAAATTGTATCGTAAAGCATCGAGTTCAGGTTTCAAGTACCCGAATTTGGGGGCGTTACAATAATTGATATTCAATTTGAATAATAAAATTCAAGAGTTATACAATCGAATAAGTATTATATAACAATAATCATGCTTTTAAAGAATGATAGCATCTAATATGAAATCTTGACTTGAACAACAATAAACAAGATAGAATAAGGAACTTGCATTATGTAAAAAAATAAGGTTTAAGAACTTGCTCAATAAAGTTAGGGTTAGAGAACTTGCCTCGTGCGCAAGCGATAATTATAGTTACAAATCAATTTTTTAACGTCTTACACATTACATGCATTCACAACATTCATTCGTTACTTTCATAGGTTTAGTTCCTTCTTTTAAATACAATTTGTTAAACACGATTCAAATTCTGACTTTTTAATTAACATCTTGTCACTAATCTGAAATAATAAGGCTATCATAGTAATGTAACCTTTAAACATATCTCAAGACTTAAACAGTTAAAAAATTGAAGCATTTCACAACTTATTAACTTCGTAATTCAAAATCATTGAACACATGCTTACAATTAATTATAAAACATCATTACATGTTTAACACACTATCATGCACCTTAGACTAGGTTTGGCCAATATGTCATTGTCTGAAAACTAAAAGAAAACAAACTATTTCTGCTCATGGGAGGGCGCAGTTGCGCCACCCCAAGCCTTGGCACCAGCGTAGCTGCGTTGGTGCTCAATACTCAGTATACTCAGCAGGCGCAGCTGCGCCAGTACGCAGACAGAAACTACAGTTGCATACCTGCTTCACAATCTACTCCAAGTAACACAATTTTTTTTCTAATAAAGTAGAAATTCACAATCCCAGAGGCTATATACTAAATTAAAACAACACCAAGCATGCACATCAAGATTCTAACAATATAAACATCTTACACAACTAATTTTACAAGATCAAAACCATGTTTTTACTAGTTTTCTTCATATCCCAACACGTTTAGCGAATTTAATCACCAAATCTTAATCTCTTAACCAAATCAAGTCATTTTAGTTGCATTCTTTTTGTAATTCAACGTACTAACATGTTTTGAAATCAATCTATAGATTACAATAAGAATTGAACACTAATTTTGGTTCTAAAATCAGCTTTTTTGTACTTTTTATAACAGAACCAAAATCTTTACTTGAAAACCTATTTTATACAAATTTAACTTCTGAAAATTGTTTCTAATTCACATATAACATATTATACCTATTAAACAATGTAAACATCCATTATTCTAACAAATCATCAATCAAACTCAGATTTTGACTTCAAAATCATATATTGTTACTATAAACTTAAAAACCCTTTTTTAAGCAAAGTACATGGATTAATTCACCCAAAATCGTTTATACACATCATACATTAGATTATTCATGCATATAACAATTTATAACAACTTTTCAATAATTATTCATGAAAATTCTAATTACAGAAAGCTAAAAACCAATTTTCATGAAATGTTTCTAAGTACGTAAATTAAAAGTTTAGATTAAGGAATTACCCTTAATTTCTCTGTTAATATTGGTAGAGAGTGGAAGAAACTTCTTAATTCTCTAATTCCTTCTTTAATTCTCTCAAACTCTCTCTTTTCTCTCCGTAATTTCACTAACTTCGGTTTTAGGAAATGAAAATGCATAGGAGAACACAAGACTGATATAATGCACGCACAGATAACTGGCACAACATGGGTATCAGTTAAGCGCATCATGGCTTAACTGATCCCATGTTCTTAAGGCCATGTTTGGCTTAAAAATTAATTTCGTTTTCCAATTTATTTTAATTAACTTATTATTGTATAATTTATTTATCACACTTTAATTAATCAAATAATATTATTTAAACTCAATTAAATAAAAGGCAAAATTACTTATTAAATCAAATCATCACATAATTAAAATTCTCATTCATTAATTATATCAAAACCATTAAATCTCTAATTAATTATTAAATTAATTAGATTAACATTATGCTTATCAAATAATTCATTTTATCAAATAAGCTCAATTAAGTACACACTTTGGATAATAAATTCTTCACATTAATTTAATCGATGTAACACGTATAATTAAATTAATCTACCACAAATTCCTCAATTAATTATTTAGCCAAATAATTAAATCATCGAAAAATATTTATATAATTCAATAAATATTCAAATTAATTTACAAAAATCTTGTTCGTTAGAGCGATGATTAGAACTGATAAAAGATTATGATTGTGAGATCTTTTATCATTCGGGTAAAGCAAATGTGGTTGCCGATGCCTTGAGTAGAAAGGGTCGGGAGAAGTTGATGTTGTTAACTGCCCAGAAGGAGCTTATTTCAGGAATGGCAAGGCTAGAGTTGGAAATAAAACTTCCGAAAGAATCTGATGAAAAATTGTTCTAGATGGAAGCTAGTCCAACTTTAGTGGACAAAGTGAAGAACGCTCAATTACAAGATAAAGAATGTGAGAAAATCAGAGAAATAGTGTTCGAGGGTAGTGAGGTGAAGTTTAAGATCGATGCTGAAGGACTACTAAGGTTTGATGGAAGGATTTGGGTTCCAGCAGTACCTGAAATTAAAGACGAAATTATGACTGAAGCTCATAACTCAAGATATTCAATTCACCTAGGGAGTAAGAAGATGTATCAAGATCTATGATAACATTTCTGGTGGCCGAATATGAAACGAGATGTTGCAGAATGTGTCATAAAACGCTTGACATTTCAAAAGTCAAATCCTAGCATCAGAGACCAAGCGGATTACTTCAACCATTGGAACTACCAGAATTGAAGTGGGAACATATCACAATGGACTTTGTGGTAGGTATTTCGAGTACTCAGAAAAGGTACGATGAAATTTGGGTGATAATGTAAAGACTGAAGAAATAAGCACACTTTTTGCCAATAAGGATTATATTCAATCTTGACCAGTTGGCAAAGTTGTCCGTCAAGAAGATCGTTTCGAGACATGGAGTTCTAGTGTCAATTGTGTAAGACAGAGATCCACGATTTATGTCAAACTTCTGGAAAACACTAAAAGAATGCATGTGAATACAATTCATAATGAGTATGGCATACCATCCTCAAACAGACGGCCAAAGCGAATGAAAAATCCAGACGTTAGAAGATATGCCGAGAGCGTACATTATGGATTTCAAAGGAAACTTAGATGATCATTTACCATTGGCTAAATTTTCCTACAACAACAGTTACCACACAAGCATTGGAATGCCGCCTTACGAAGCATTATATACAAGAAAGTGCAGAACTCCACTGTGCTGTGATAAAGTTATTGAACGTCAATTATTAGGACTGGAACTGGTATAGCAGACCGCTGAGGTTGTCGAACTCATTAGGGAAAGATTGGTAGTTACATAAGACAGACATAAGATGTATGCTAATCAACACAGATAAAGTCGCGAATTTGACGTAGGAAATTTTGTTTTCCTAAAAGTTTCTCCTTGGAAGGGGAATATCCGATTTGGTAAGAAAGGAAAGTTAAGCCTGAGGTTTATTGGACCCTTTAAGGTGCTACGAAAAGTAGGTGAAGTGGCTTACGAGGTAGCTCTACCTCCAGAATTAGAACATGTTCACAATATTTTTCATGTTTAAGTATTGAGACCGTATAAACCCGACAATAAACATATGATCGAGTACGAACCATTACATTTTGATAAATATTTGTCTTATGAAGAGATTCCTATCTAGGTAGTTAATAGGAAAGAACAAATGCCCAAGAATAAAGTGATACCTTTCGTGAAGATGATATGGAGGAACCATAATGCTGAAGAATCTACGTGGGAACTTGAAGAAAAAATGATGAAGAGCTATCCTGAGTTATTTGTTTGATTTGTGTCTTCGATTTTGGGGATAAAATCTTTGTAAGGAGGGAATAATGTAACAAATGAATTGTTTGAGATGTGATTCTGGGAACATAATCCTTGTAAGGAGGGAAGGATGTAATAATCTATAATTTATAATTATAATTTCATATATTTATTGAATTAAATAAATATTTTAGTTGATGTGTTTATTATTTAATTTGATTATTTATTTGTTAAATAAATAATTCATGAGTCGTGGGGAATTAATTTAATTAAGGTAATATGTTAATTAAGTTGATAATTGATAATTTGGTATTTGAAGTTAATTAAAATAAAAGAGTGATGAATTAATTATTATGAGATAATATTCTAATTTAATTTAATAATTAAATTAGAGAGTTGATAAAGATTAAATGAATTGTTATAATGTTGTTTTAATTTAATTAAGTAATGAAAGTAATGTACTAATTTATTAAATAAAATTATAAGGAAATTATAATTTTGTGGCAATGTGATTATGTGACAAATTGATTTAATAAGTTATTATTAGCTTTAATTTAATTAAATTTAAATATTAGAATTTAATAAAATAAAGTGTGACAATAAACTTTATTATAAATGAGTTATTAAAATAAATTAAAAGAGTTTTAAATGGGTTTTATCAAATGATGAGTGAGTTTTATACCCATAATTGAGTGCGTTTGAGCTTAATCTTTTGGATGTTTTTATGTGTTTGTGTCTAGTCATGCATGTTTTACGTTATTTTGTAGGAATTGGGATAAAAGTTACTTGGATCGACGTTTGGGGTTGCGAGATTCGCGTTTTTGGCTTGCCTTTTACACAGCAGTCCCGTTAGAGCCAATTTCAGCATTGCTCCTGTCCTTATTTTGAAATACTCAAATAATCAAAGTTGTATATCTATGTCACCTCTTTCCGGAACATCTTGAATCATCGAAATCGGAGTTCGAACGAAGAAGTTATGGCTATTTTCCTGAAGGAAGTCAGACCAGAAAAATTTCCAAAAAAGGCGCCAGCGCCGGGGCGCCCATTTCATGCCTATTTGGTCTGTCGGGCGCTAGGGCAGCTTCAAGATCGTGCCCAGCCAATATTGGGGCCTTTGGGGAGGAGTTTGGTCAAGCTTGAACGCGTTTTGGGGCGAATTTTGACACTTTTCTGACACCAAATTGTATTGGGTTTGTTCCTAAGCTAAAAATTGGACTTGTAGCCTATAAATACATGATGTAAGGCATAAAATAAGGAGAGATTACATAGATTAGATTAGAGATACACTCCATTAGATTAGAACATAAACCCTGGTTCTTATTAGTTTTGGAGATTGAAGCAACTTGGAGACCATTGAAGAAAAAAGAGCAGGAGCTTGAGGAAGATGGAGATTTGCTGACAACAGATTTATTCTCTTCTCTTATCATACTTTTATCTTTTAATGTCTATTCAGTTGTGGATACTTGATTTTAATTCAATGACAATTAACTAATTCTTTCATTAAGATTTCAATTGAACCTTTTATATCTATAAATTAGTTATTCAATTTATTCCAATTATTTGTGTCAAAGTGAATTGTTTATCTTATCTTATGCTTATTGATTAATGATTTGATCAGTAATTACCTTTTTACTCTAGAAGGAATTGAAAGAGGATATCTAGGGTTAGAACTGGGCATGATAACATGTGTCTTGGTTATTTGCATGATGGATAATTAGGTTCGTGAATTGAATGGAAATATCTGTTCACCGTATGTAACACATAAGGAATTGGAATTGAAGGAGTTTAATTCAATTGTTTTGCATAGGAATATAGCAAGATTAATCTAGATTAAATAGAAGTCAATTGATCACTTGGAAAAGGACTTTTGACATTTGAGAATTCTTGTTAACAATTCAGTAGGCATAATAATTGGGATAATTGGATAATTGATTTATAGTTCATAATTGGGGATATTGAAGTCTTAATCTTTATTTATTTAAATTCACTTATAAAGCAATTCGGTTTAATTAGTTAATTTAGTTTTCTTAATTAGAAAAATCACACTTTACAATTGTTTAAATAAAATTGATTTGGTTAAGAGTTAGTACTTGGTAATTTTTATTAAATAATTCCTCGTGGGAACGATACTCTACTTTCACTTTATTACTCGTTGACCATGTATAATTGCACGTTTGTTTTTGATTGTGAAATTGATCAACACCAAACAAGGCTTAAGGAATGTTAAGTCTTTATTTTAAAAGTGTTTAGCCAAACAAGGCCTTATGGCTTTTGAATTTAAAATAAAAATAACTGATATATTTAGTAGAGTTATTATTATATCAGTTTTTATTTTATACGTTTGCGTATGTTTATTTTTCTTTTTACGTGAAGTTATATTGGTTTACGCCTAAAACTATAGAAAGAAGAAAACAGAGAAGAGAAAGAAGAGAGAAGAGAGAGAAGAAAGTGAGAGCTCTAGAGAAATTTAGAGAAAAGTTGGAAGTTTGGAAGCGAATAAGGGATTAACAAGGTAGCCTTCATCATATAAACAAGAAAACAAAGGTAGAATTCTTATTTCTAAAGTTTTGTTTTTATGTTATCAAAAGTTCTTTGTAATTGATATTTTGTGAATAATTATTGAAAGTATGAGTTTGTATGTGTTAATAGATGATTATAAACTATTTATATAGTTCATTCATAAGTTAGAGTAATCAATTTCATGGAAATATGTTTAGTATTGAAGAATTTGAATTATAGTAGTATATATTTGATATGTCTTATTTTAGAATTAAAATTGATGTTCAATTCATGTAATAAACTAGTAATTGTTTGTTGATTGTGAAAATACATGAAGAAACGAAAACAATATGAGTTAAACTAACTGTTTTGGTTGAAAAACGAACTCATAGTGATGAATTTTGCTATGAATGTCAAAAGGTGAAGAAATAATAAAAATAATGAAATTAAAAGTTTTAATTTTGATGTTTGTGTTGTTTATATAGTTCAAAACCATTTGAAAGCCTTAAGTTATGTTTCTATGAAGTTTATGTAATTTATATGTGTGAAATTGGTTGTTAGAAAGTAGCCTGTAGGCTAAATTAGCTTTCTAATGTATGCTGATTTGTGTGAAGCTATGAAATAGAGTGCTGGTACCCCCGCCCGTGCAAGTTACAAGTACAATATTTCTACCCCTACGCCCTCGCCCGGGTGGGCCCTTTCATAGTGTAAAATCCCCGCCCCGGCAGGGGGAAGCAGAATGGACTGTGATGTTTTAGTTGTATACAGTCTATTGTGTGTTAGTCTAACCTAAACTAAAGAGTATTATAACATGTTGAACATGTAATAGAATGATATATCAATTTGTTAACATTCATATGTTGACATAGCATGATAAGTTGATAAGTTGTAAAAGAACTAGAATGTGATGCTCACTCGAGACTTCGGTCTTTCAGTATGTGACTTGTGGTAGTAAGCAAAACTTGAACTTTAATTAACGAGCTATACTAAAATTAGGAACTGAACCCATGAAATTAATACTAGTGTAACTAATGAGTGTTTCCAATACACATGGTATGTGTAGGACTTGTGATGAACGTGAGTAGTGATTAATTAACCTATGCACTAGGCAAGTTCTCTAACCCTATTTTTACGATTATGCAAGTTTTTTTACCCTATTTTGTTTACAATGGAGCAAGTTCCTATTCCTACTTATATAACTTGAGTATGTTCATGCAAGTTCTTTAACCTAACTCTTACTTTGAGAAGGTTTCCTATCTTTAACTTGTTTCTTATTATGCAAATTCCTAAATTCTATAATTGTTATGTTGAGCAAGTTTTATTTCTCAACTTGTTATTAATTATGCAAGTACATTAACTCAATTCTTTTATTGAGTAAGATTATAGCTTTAGCTTATTGTTGTTCAAGCAAGGTTTGTTATATTATCAAATGCCTATGCTTTCTAGTTCATTTCTAAAGCATGATTTCGATGTATAATGTTAATTCACTTATGATTCATGATTATTCCATATCATATTGTTATCACATACTTGAAATGATATCAAACTTTATTTATTCAACTAATCCTTAGTTGATGTTCGTTGAACCCTAAATTACCATTGTAACCTATCCAAACCAAACTTCCTTTGGTGCAGACTCGTATGTTAAAACTGAGATGAATAACCCTATTATAGGGTATTTATTACGCGTAAGCGTTTAGATGTTTGTGCACAATATATGGTACTAAGGACTGATCACCTTGAGTATGGGAAGTCCCTACAGTCTTATGACTGTTTAGGTTTAAGTTGAAAGAATACTTATAACCTTGGACATAGTTCATGGTCTGTTGACCCTGAAATAAATTTTAAATTCTTATTTTAGTTCTTGATTATCAATGATGGAGAATGTTATTCAATTTAATTGAGCTTAGTCATTGGCAGTTACTATGTTGTTATTATTCATTGCCATTTTCAAGTGAGCATTTGTTTTGCTCAGTCCTGCATATATAACCATTACAGCAAAAGTTGAGAAGGTTGATGAACCTACCACTAACAAAAGGAAAGGAAAAGTGATCAAGTGTTGAAGACTTGCAAATTTATTGACTTTTATATTGTCAGACTTTGTTTAAAGTATTGTGATGTAATTATTTAATTTTCCGTATTTGATGAATGTTTTAAAGGTTAGATAAACTGGGAGATTTATTGATTAAGTTATGTAACCCATTAATGGGATGATTTATTGCTTTAATTTTATTAAATTTTGGTAGTTAGAAATGAATGTTTGGATAGTGAACACCAAATCTTGTTGGAATGAAGTACCCAGATTTGGGGGTGTCACAAGTTGGTATCAAAGCTTTAGGTATGAATCTTAAGTGGGGGGAAAGCCTTAGGTAGTAACCTTTTAGGAGATTGAAAAGATAGTGGCGATAAACTCTTATAGAGTTTTAAGAAAGAAATAATAAAATACTTGACGTGCTTATGTGGTTGAAACCTATGTGCTTGTGAGTGTCGAGTAGTGTTGGTTAGTAATTACAAACTTAAATTTTTTGTTGTCAGGATGGCTAATGTGGGAGAATCCAGCCTAGCTAGGGAGGAGGGACCTCAGATGCTTAGAAAGGAGGAGCCTCGAGATATTCCGGTAGTCTGGGAACAATTGGTGCCAAGGGAGTCATCTCCGTTGGTCACAGTGGTTTGTGATGCCCTGAAGTTGGAGCAGGAGGAGATACCTGATGATGAGGATGTGGTAGAGACGGATTAGGAAGACCCTGTGGAGCTGCCATAGATGGATGAGGATGAGGATGAGGATGAGGATGAGGAAGAGTTTCCACCAAACTCTATCGCAGCTCAAATGTATGACGAAGTATACAATCGTAACATTGAGCTTCAGGATAGAGTCAAGGAGTTAGAGGAACTATTAGCTGAACGTCAGACTTCGATGGCACAGAAGGACGATTCGGGATCTTGATGAACGTCTCATCAATGTGGAATGGAAGCAAGTTCACACAGAGGGGGAGAATGAGCAGCTGATGGAGGAGATTGCAAAACTAAAGGATAACTTAAAAGATGAGTTCACCAAGAGAGCAAGAGTTGAAGATGCGTATGAGAAAGCTTCTCAGCGTGTAGAGGTAGTAGAGGGAAATGTACAAGCAAAGAAGATCAAGATGGAAGAGATGGAATGTGCTTTTCATATTGCGATGAACTGAGTTCAAGACCGAGTCATGTACTATCTCACATAGTTCAAATAATTGCCATGGTATACGTTAGATTGTAGAACGATGTTCCATATTATGGAAGAGGAATGTCGTAAGGCTGTGCAATGTCTTAGTAGGCCATAATAGAGAATGTAATTGTTGTGTGATTAATTAAAAAATAAGATGTAAATCCCAAGTGTTATGTGACCAATGGGATATGATGATGTTATCCTGAAACTTTATCAGTTCAGGAATGTGATGTAGATAGTAGGGATGCTATCATTCCTATGTTTTCTTTAAAGATGATGAATGAATAAAATGTTAATATTTATTCAAGATGTTATGTGTTATATTATGATCTTTTATGATGTGCAAGTTAAGTAGAAAATACTTCAAAGATTGAGTATTTTGAAATAGAGAATGCCTCCAAGAAGACATTAACCACGACAACAAACCCCTGAAGGGTCTACCAATAACAACAACGCTGATGCTAACCCAGTTCTGCAGTTGCTTACATTATTGACGGAAGCGCTGCAGAATCAACAACAGAACCAAGCTATGACTTTTAAGGATTTTAAGACGCTTGGACCACTAGAATTCTGTGGGTCCATGAATCCGGATGAGGCACAGACCTGGATCATGGAAATAGAGAAGGTTTTTGACGTTGCTAGAGTTGGTGAGGACCGGAAGACTGCTTTAGCAACATTCATGTTGAAAGCAGAAGTTGTTAGAGTTTATGCCCTAGAGGCCAATTATTTGATATAATTGCTTAACATTTTGATATTATATTTGATTGAATAAATGAATGATTTTATTATGGTTTTATTTACTGCGTTATATATAAATGTTAACATAATAAAATTCCTTAGAATAGTGATACAAATTATATAGTTTCAAGTATGTGACTTGAACATGAGATTATATAATTTCAATTAGTATCATTGTTTTTAAGTGTCCCTAGTCGAGTATCATTGTTGATTGGACAACAATGATGCATTGAGACTAATATGTGGATTAACTGATGACCAAATCTCATTGGTCATAAATATATGAGATATTAAGTCAATGCATAAGTACATGTTAGAGAACGATGTACTAGACAGACCCACCATGAGAATTCTACGTGGAACATTATGCAAAGTGTCATTAGTGATTCTCATAGTGACAATGATGTAATGGTCCTCCGACCTGAAATCACTATATTACTACACAGGAATTTATGTACTTTGATATCATCAAATGTCACCTTTAATAGGGTGGACTATAAAGATGATTATTGGGTACATCATGAATCGTGTGAGGAATATGAGTGATCTAGATGGAATTTAACCTTCCTATATATTAGGGGTGATTTCCATAGGCCTCTTGATTGAGTAGGACTATGAAATGCATGGCCATGCTCAAATAGTGATTTGTTTCATATAGTCAACTCATTGATCAAGAAAACTAAGATTAAATTATGAAGAGGATGACACATTCCATTACTCGAGTTTAATCTAGGATATTAAGGTTAAAAGGATTAAATTACATTGAAACATTAGTCACGAAAAGGTTGCATCGAATCATCGATCTTATTATTACTTGGGTAGCAGTGATGCATTACTAGATGCCGCTCACTATTTATAATTTTATAATATGATTTTAAAATTATCGCCAACGTAATAATAACCTATAGGGTCACACACATAGAACGTAATTTAAAAGGGAATAAATTTAAATTTTTAGGATTTAAATATATTAATATGATTAATAGTATTTAAATCACGAATTTAAATTAAAAGGAAAATTTGTATATATGTATATTAATTAAATAAGACTTAATTAAGTTATATATTTATATATATATATATATAAATTCAGATTTTATGAAATTAGGTTTTGATTAATTCCTTTTAACTACTTTATATAGGATATATATAGTAGCTACTTAGGGTTAGATCATATCTTAAAAAACCCTAGCCGCTCTTAGAGAGAGACTAGAGAGAAAACTTTTTGAAAAATTCTGTTCCTTTGGTGGCTAGTACCGCAAGTCCCTTTATTACAGAATCGTTCGACAGTTCGTGCAACGTTCGTGTGGATACCGTAGAGGCATGGTTCTGATTGGATGCGTAAAGGATTCAAAGCCGTTTTAGAACTCTTTCATAATCGGTATAATATCTAAACCACTGAATTAATTTCTGTTTCGCATGGATCCTGTTTTGGGTTTCAGAATTACCTTGATTATTTTCTATTTCCGCTGCATTTCTGTGTCAAAACCCTACAGTGGTATCAGAGCTACTTGCGAAACGATTAATTCAGATTACGTGTTTTATTATTTCCGATATATATGATATATGATGTTACAATTTTACCGATCTGAAATTGATTATTAGGTTTTCGATATATATGATATATGATGATATAATTTTATCGATAATCGAAATTGAATATATAATATTATGTATGTATGCGTATTCTGGTATTACGAATGTCAGTGATAGATATGCATGTATATGATGTTCTGTTAATTGTATCTTATATGGCTTAATAACAGTATACAACTTATGCTCTAATTGGATTAGCAGTATGCAGATTCAGGTGTATTGTTATTATGATTGTTTTGGTGGATTAAAATATATGATTCTGAAACTGTTTCAGAGATTTATATAGAGAAATTATGCGATACAGATTGTAGTTCAAAATTTTTTTCTAGGGGCGCTACCCTCGACCCCACCTTGGACCACTGCTAGGGGGGAGACCTCCCCCCCCCCCCCGTCGTAGCGCACGATGGTCGCGACCCCAATATGTTATATATAGTTTTTCTTTAATTATATATAAATTGTTATGTGCTTATTGTGATATGCATGTTGCACAGTTATAGCCTTTTGACCCATAGGTTAGTGGTTTTTGGTTTTGAAATACGGCTTGCATGTCGTGCCTTTCTATAAATTCCGATGTAACATTCTCTTCTAATCTAAATCCCCTCGAATGTAACTCGAGATTTCTTTATGTCATGTAATAATATGTAATCGACGAAGATGTCGAGATGGAGAACATGATGGAAAGATGATGATGGAGAAGAGACACATGTATGAGGAAGATCCAAGGAAGCTACTATTTTGAGATCTTTGACCACCTTAGATTGACCTTCAATCTTTCATTAGCTTGAAAAGATTGACATTAGATTGGGCCATAACTGTGACACATTTTATTGTGCACTTTATTTATACTTGTGTATGATATGATAAATAATGTGCATGCTTAATAAGATTAAAAATTGGTGAGATCTAAATTTATTTATAAAATCCCTCATTAAATTATTAAGTCTAAATCAGATGCCTTCCAATGAATAACACTCATCAAGACCTTGATCAATAGATGTAGGTTTGTCAAAGCAAAGTACCTTATTTATCTAGGTAAGATGCGATAGGATAATTGTGATATCCAAACTGTTAAAATCATTGGGCCCGACTTAACTATGTTATCTCAATAGGATTGTGGACTTAGAGGCATAGAGTTTGGTAGGTACCATTAGATGGACTAGAAACAAATGTTGTTTACCAAACTATCCAAGAGTTATATATGATATAATTGACAAAAGGGTTGTCTACCTAAATAATTGTGTTTTAAGAGATTAGCCAAAACTAACTTAAGTCATAATGAAATATGGATCTTGGCTCACTAGAAAGATTTAATAGAAAATGCTTTCCAAATTAATGGTGAGGGTTATTAATTTGAATAAAATAGTGGGAGGTATATTTTGAATGTACTATTATCAAATTACATAATATCAACTCTGCAATTTGACTTATTATTTTGGCACTTATAAATTGTAGATATCAATGGCAAACAACAACAACACAAGTATTCTTTCACTACGATTAGTCCTTGAGAAGGACAAGCTGAGTGGAGTTAATTTCCTTTACTGGCACAGAAACTTGATGATTGTCCTCAAACAAGAGCGCAAGCTATATGTCCTTGATGGTCCCATTCTTGCAGCACCAGCTGTCACTGCACCACGTGCGGAGCATAATGCTTATAAGAAGCATCAAGTTGATGCTCTGGACGTGAGTTATCTCATGCTAGCAACCATGAACGCTGAGCTTCAGAAGCAACATGAGTTGATGGATGCTTATGAGATGATCGAGCATCTCAAGAAATTGTTCGAAGGGCATGCTCGACAGGAGAGGTATGATATAAGCAAGGCATTGTATCACTGCAAGATGGGTGAACGTGATCTAGTTGGTCCACATGTGCTGAAAATGATTGTGTATATTGAGTACCTTGATAGGTTAGGTTTTTCTATCACCACGGAAGCCCAAACTGATCTTGTTTTACAATCCTTGAACAACAGCTACTCTCAATTTGTTATGAATTATCTTATGAATGAAATTGAGATACCCCTTACTGAGTTGTTGAGCATGTTAAGAACTGCTGAGAACAACATGAAAAAGGCAGGACCCGCTCCATAATGATGGTGCAAAAGGGGAATGCTAAGGGAAAATGGAAAGGCAAGAAAAAGATAGGATCCAATTCTGGTGCCAAACCTAATTCCAAAACCAAACAGGCTTTAAAACCTAAAGGTGGGGTGGCTAAAGAAGGTGATTGTCACTTTTGTGGAAAACCTAGACACTTGAAGAGGAATTGTCATGCTTATTTGGAAGAAGTGAAGAAAAAGAAAGGAAGTGTGACTTCTGATTCATGTATATATGTTACAGAAGTCAATTTGTCTACTTCTATATCATGGGTATTGGATACTGGATGTGGTTCTCACATTTGTGTTAATGTGCAGGAACTTAGAAAGAGTAGGACTTTGGCAAAAGGAGAGGTTGACCTACGAGTTGGGAATGGAGCAAAAGTTTCTGCACTAGCCGTAGGAACTTATCATTTACCTTTGCCCACTGGGCTAGTATTAGAATTAGAGGATTGTTATTATGTGCCTGCTATAAGCAAAAAAATTATTTCTGTTTCTTGTTTGGATAAGAAAGGTTTTTCATTTATAATTAAGAACAATCGCTGTTCGTTTTACTTAAATGATATTTGCTATGGTGTTGCAAAATTGTTTAACGGTCTTTATATTTTTGATTTAGAAATGCCTATCTATAACATAAATACAAAATAATTTAAATCAAATGATTCAAATCCGACATATCTCTAGCACTGTTGTTTGGGCCATATAAATGAGAAACGCATATCAAAACTCCATAAAGATGGATTTTTGGATTCATTTGATTTTGAATCATATGAAAAATGCGAATCTTGTTTATTAGGCAAGATGACTAAAGCCCCTTTCACTGGACACAATGAATGGGCTAGCGATATATTGGGACTTATACATAGTAATGTATGTGGACCCATGAGTTCATTAGCAAGAGGTAGGTTTTATTACTTCATTACATTTACTGACGACTTCAGTAGATATGGATATGTTTATCTTATGAGACACAAATCCAAATCCTTTAAAAAGTTTAAGGAATTCAAGAATGAAGTTCAAAACCCATTTGGCAAAAGCATAAAAGCCCTTTGATCTGATTGAGGAGGTGAATACTTAAGCCAAGACTTTGATGACCTTGTAAATGAGTGTGGTATTATATCACAACTCACTCCACCCGGAACACCGCAATGGAATGGTGTATCTAAGAGGAGAAATCGCACCTTGTTGGACATGGTACGATCAATGATGAGTCATGCAGATCTTCTAATAAGCTTCTGGGGTCATGCCTTAGAGACAGCTGCATTCACACTTAACCGTGTTCCTACAAAGACGGTTCAGAAGACACCATATGAGATGTGGACTGGGAAACGTCCTAGTATGTCGTTCATGAAGATTTGGGGTTGGGAGGCGTTTGTAAGACGTCTAGATTCTGACAAGCTCGGACCCAAATCTGACAAATGTATTTTTATGGGATACCCAAAAGAAACAAAAGGGTATTATTTCTACAAACCTTCTGAGAATAAAGAGTTTGTTGCTCAAACTGGTATTTTTCTAGAAAGAGAATTTGTCTCTAAAGGAAACAGTGGGAGGAAAGTAGAACTCGAAGAAATTCAAGAACCACAAAATATCAATTAACCTGAGTTGGAACGTGAGTAGGAACCACAAGAAATTGTGGAAAGTGAACTTGCTCAAATTACACAGGGAATTCATAGATCTGGTAGGACACGCCAAGAGCCCAAGAGATATTATGGATATCTTGTGACTCAAAATGGCAATGTGATGCTCATTGATCAGGATGAGCCTGCTTCCTACCAAGATGCTATGAATGGACCAGATTCTGAGAGATGGCTTGAAGCCATGAGATCTAAAATGGACTCCATGTATACTAACCAAGTATGGACTTTGGTTGATCCACCCGAAAGGGTAAAACCAACCAGGTGCAAGTGGGTTTTCAAGAAGAAAACCGACATGGATGGTAATGTACAAACCTACAAAGGCCGACTGGTAGCAAAAGGTTACAAACAAGTTCAAGGTGTTGACTATGATGAAACCTTCTCTCCGGTGGCAATGGTTAAATCCATCAGGATCTTACTTGCTATTGCAGCATTTTATGATTACTAAATTTGGCAGATGGATGTCAAAACTGCTTTCCTTAATGGAAATCTCCTTGCGGATGTGTACATGACACAACCTGAGGGTTTTGTCAATCCAAAGGATTCTGGAAAATGTATGTAAGCTACAGCGATCGAATTATGGATTGAAGCAAGCATCTCGGAGTTGGAATCTTCGATTTGATGAAGCAGTCAAAGAGTTTGGTTTTATTAAAAATGAAGATGAACCTTGTGTATATAAGAAGGTTAGTGGGAGTCACATTGTATTCCTGATATTATATGTTGATGGCATATTAATTATTGGGAATGACATTCCTTCATTACAGGCTGTAAAATGTGGTTAAGAAAATGTTTCTCAATGAAAGTCTTAGGCGATGCAGCCTACATTTTAGGTATCAGGATCTATCAAGATAGATCGAGAAAAATGCTCGGCCTAAGTCAGAGTACATATATTGATAAAGTGCTAAAACAGTTCAGGATGCAAGAGGCAAAAAGAGGACACTTACCCATGACTCATGGTGTAAAGATCTCTAAGGCCCAATGTCCTAAATCACAAGATGATGAGGAGCGTATGAGAAAGATCCCTTATGCTTCGACAATTAGATCTATCATGTATGCAATGATATATACTCGTCTGGATGTCTCGTATGCTTTGAGCATGACAAGCAGATACTAGTCGAATATAGGTGAAGGTCACTGGACAGCTGTCAAGAATATCCTCAAGTACCTAAAGAGGACTAAGGATTCATTCTTGGTATATGGAGGTGAAGACGAACTGGCAGTTAAGGGTTACACAGATGCTAGTTTCCAGACTGACAATGATGACTATAAGTCTTAGTCGGGTTTTGTGTTTTGCCTTAATGGTGTCTTTGTTAATGGAAGAGTTAGAAAGAGAAGGCGATGAGTGGATTCTATAATAGAGGTTGAGTATATTGCTGCTTCTAGTGCAGCCAAGGAGGCTGTATGGTTTAAAAAGTTCATCACTAAACTTGGTGTTGTTCCAACCATTGTTGATCCGGTTGCTCTATACTGTGATAATAATAGAGCCATTGCACAGGCTAAAGAACCCAGATCTCACCAACGATCCAAGCATATACTTAGGCGGTACCATCTCATCCGTGAAATCATTGATAGAGGAGATGTACATATAGGAAGAGTGCCAATAGATGATAATGTTGTAGATCCACTGACCAAGGCTTTGTCGCAGCAGAAGCACGAAGGTTACACTAGTTCCATGGGTATTATATACATGAGTGATTAGCTCTAGTGCAAGTGGGAGACTGTTAGAGTTTATGCTCTAGAGGCTAATTATTTGATATAATTGCTTATCATTTTGATATTATATTTGATTGAATAAATGAATGATTTTATTATGGTTTTATTTATTGCGTTATATATAAATGTTAACATAATAAAATTCCTTAGAATAGTGATACAAATTATATAGTTTCAAGTATGTGACCTGAACATGAGATTATATAATTTCAATTAGTATCCTTATTCTTAAATGTCCCTAGTCGAGTATCATTGTTGATGGGACAACAATGATGCATTGAGACTAGTATGTGGATTGACTGATGACCAAATCTCATTGGTCATAAATATATGAGATATTAAGTCAATGCATAGGTACATGTTAGAGAACGATGTACTGGACAGACCCACCATGAGAATTCTACATGGAACATTATGCAAAGTGTCATTAGCAATTCTCATAGTGATAATGATGTAATGGTCCTCCGACCTGAAATCACTATATTACTACACGAGAATTTATGTACTTTGATATCATAAAATGTCACCTTTAATAGGGTGGACTATAAAGATGATTATTGGGTATATCATGAATCGTACTTGCATTGCATAAAGGATTCGAAGCCGTTTCAGAACTCTTTCATAATCGGTATTATATCTAAACCACTGAATTAATTTTTGTTTCGCATAGATCCTGTTTTGGGTTTCAGAATTGCCTTGATTATTTTCTATTTCTGCTGCATTTCTGTGTTGAAACCCTACAGAAGCCAGCTACTAGTGGCAGGCAAACAAAACTCGAGGAGGTCATGGAGTGATGACTTGGTATAGGCTCAAGGAAATATGTTTCGAGACATATTTCCCAGAGAGTTTGCAGAATTAGATAGAGGTCTAGTTTTTGAAGCTGAAGCATGATACAATGACAGTTATAGATTATGCAGCAAAGTTCAATGAGTTGTCGAGGTTTGTTGTGAGACCCCGAATTTTATGAAATGAAAGTATTCAATTTTCTTATAATTATTCTATTTAGAAAATGCTTATATTGATAAAATGTTAAAATTAAGGGTGATATGTTAAATTTTTTCAAAGTAAACAAGTTATTATAAAATAATTGGTGATAAAAGTATAGTAATACGCGTGGTTGCATAGTAGCACACAGTATTGTACAATATCTTTGATTATTGATTCTTATGTGATAAGTCACTCAGTTTATTCAATCATTGTCACAATATTTTATATTATTAAATCAATAATTGAGACGACAAAGTTATTCATATTATTATTTGCAATATTAATAATGTCTAGAAGTTCTGTCAAGGAGAGGTTTGGTCACCTAATTGCGTGCCAATAAGGAGAAATCCTTATCGGAAAGCCCCCTCTTTTCTGGGAACGACCTAGTTGTTAAATATTGTGAGTTATAATATTAATGATGAATGTTATTAAAAATTGAATTTGAGTTCGGAGTTGAATTTGGAGACGCGAACGTGATATTTAAGTCCAGAACGATGAAATTAGTAGAAATAAACTATAAACACAAAATTTATCGGGGTTGACTTTTTGGTCAAAAAAGTTAACAGTTGACTTTTTCTGAAAAAATCAAACTTCGAAATTTCAAAAATGAAATTTTTGAGAAAAATATTTCCATTGTGTTGGGATTGTTAGTGTTAGTGGAAATCAACATTTATTTCGATAATAATTGATGTCTGGAGGTTATATTAACCAATCGGGTAATTAATCGAATAAATGAGCAATTAATTGCTATTAATTCACATGATTATAACTATTTGTTCGTATATGTGTACTATTGATTCACATTCATGTACTATTAGGGGAGGTGGTGCAAGATTAATAATACTTGCATGACTAAGTTAAAAATGGAAGTATAGATGGAGGTAGTATACTGTAATTCGTATTTTCACATGATTATAAATATTGATTTACATGATTGAAATATTGATTAACATTATTTACTATTAGGGGAGGTGGTGCAAGTTTGATAATACTTGCATAACTAAATTAAAAATGAAAGAAAAGTTAAAGGTATTGTACTGTAATATTTCGAGTCCCAAAACATGCAATTATCGAAACTATATTTTCCTATAAATAGAACTCATTCTTCCTTCATTTCTCACCAATTCACTAAAGCTATAGAGCAATTATTATAGAGAGAAATTATAGTGAGAAAGAAGAAGAGAAGTCTGCTACCTCACTATTCCAGTATCCAGTTTTTTTCTAAGGTAAGGGATATTATTACTATAGTATGGGGTATTATTTCTTTCGTATTCATGAAGCGAGCTATTGTTATTCCATTCCTTATTATTATATTGGAATAACCTGTCTATGCGAAGTACTGCATGTATGGTGAAATTCTTCTATTATTCCATTCTTTATTATTCTGTTGGAATATCCTGTCTATGCAGATTACGTATGGCCTGGTTTCGTTCTTTATTGTTCTGTTGGAATATCATGTCTGTGCGGATTACGCATGACCTGGTTCCATTCTTTATTATTCTGTTGGAATAACCTGTTTGTGCGGTTTATCGCATGCCTGGTGAATTCTATTGTTATTTCATTCTTTATTATTCCGTTGGAATATCCTGTCTGTGCGGATTACGTATGACCTGGTTCCATTCTTTATTATTCTGTTGGGAATAACCTGTCTGTGCGGTCTATCGCATGTATGGTGAATTCTTCTATTATTTCATTCTTAATTATTCTGTTGGAATAACCTGTCTATGTGGATTACCGCATATATGGTGAATGATACCTTTGTATTCATTCCTTATTAAATTGTAGAAATGATCTGTCTACGTAGATTATTACCGCATGACGGGTGAAAATCCATTTGCAGTTTGGTAATTTTTTTGTCCCTTAAAAATTTTGGAAAAACTTGAAATGATAATTTCATGATTTTTCTATATTGTGTCCAAAGATGGCGATTTTTGGATGTATAGATTAAGAGTTATGGATTTTATGGAAAAAGACTATTTTAAAAGTAAACCCTTATAACTCCTTGTGGTTAAGTCCAAATTTGGTGAAATTTTTATTGGGAGTACATGTATATAATAGGAGTATACCTTGTAAATTTTGGAATTTTTGGACAAAAGTACAATTTATTATAAATGTCTAAATATTCGGCAGTTTTGGCCATATGAAAAATAGTAAATGAATTTTAAAAATTTTGAGAAAAATATATGTTCAATATGGGACTATATTCTGTTAAATCCCAGAAAAGAAATACTTTTGGGATTGATTTGGTATTATTCATGAAAATGAACTAGTTATGAGTAAATAAATTTAATATGTTATGTGAAGTAATAAAATTGGAAAATACGATTTTAGGGCTTGGGAATCCTATATAGGGTATATGCAAATTTTTTATGAGGGATTTGATCATTAGTGATGAAATCTTATGAGTATGGCATTTTTGAATGATTAAAATGCATTATTTGGTAAAGTGTAAATAATTGAAATAAATTGTTTATAAGTTTAAGAAGTGATTAAAATATTGTTATAATATTAATAATATTAGATTATGAGTTTATTAAGTGATTGATAATATTTGGATAAATTTAAAGCCTTTAATATTTATCCTTGTTTTCGCTTATATCATGGTCATCATCCTCATGCTTATATTGTGATGAAAGTCATCTTTGGCTTACGTGCAAAGATGGACTGTTAATTATTGGTTTTATAGTTGTATATCTTTGGCTTACGTGCAAAGATGGACTGTTAATTATTGGTTTTATAGTTGTATATCTTTGGCTTATGTGCAAAGATGGACCGTTGATTATTGGTTGTATATCTTTGGCTTACGTTCATTGATGGGCAGTTGTTGGTATGATTATAACCAGGGATTATTCAGTATAATCATGAGCATTGTTGAAAACACGAATATCCTTGGCCCGTAGTGCATGGATAATCCGCGGTCGTAATACTAATGAATATCCTTAGCCGTAGTGCAAGGATGATTCGATGATGTGGATTAATTATTGTCGAGTCTCGTGATACCATATTGATAATACACTTTTAATTCGTAGAAGATAGTAGATAGCATGCTCTACTTGACTCTTCTATATACAGTTGTATGTCTTTGGCTTGTAGAACAAAGATGAATTGTTGATGAATATCTTTGGCCGTAGTGCAAAGATAAATTTATTAGTATGATTATGAACAAGAATTGTGATTTGGTATAACCATGATTTTTGATGTTTCAGGTGAAGATAGGCGATGAAAATTATCTTCTTCCTGGGTCCAAAGAGGAATTTAGAATCAAAATTATGATTATAAGTTATTCATATGATTATGGATAGGAATTGTTGATTGATGTTACATGGATAAAACATTATTGATGGACTTTTAATATGGAGAAGATAATTGACCTGATGGTCTATTTGACTCTTTTAATGGATTGCTCGTTCCGCTGCAACTATGGTTGAAAAGTTTTATCATCTACCATATGTTCTAAATCTCTAATTTATTACTGATAAAGGCTATTGATGATGTAAATGATATTATTTACTGGGCTAGTCGTGCTCACCCTTTTTGATTCACAATTCCTTTCAAGTAATAAGAGTGTAGCTAGGTCGAGCGGGGGTAACAAGAGAATAGAACGGTGGTCTATAGTTGTTGAGGTTCTCCTTAAATAGTATGGAAATAATTTTATTGAGAACTTTAGATAAGTGTGTCATATTTATTACATCATTTGATATTTAATTTTGGTGAACCGAATAGGGTGAGGTGAACCTAACTTTGGAAGGGTGTTTTACCACTATCATACAAGATGTCTAATGACATATAACCTCATGTTATCATAAGATAGGGTTGTGTACATCCACTTGTTGAGTATATCTACGAGCACTACCTATATGATCTTGGACTTTATTTGAAATATAATTTTCACTTGGAGACAGTGGAGATAGTTATATGTCAAGAGAAGACTCCTCATTGGAAAGAACATGATAGTAATCTTCTCATTTTTCTTTGGGGTCTATTGAGTCAACTAAGGATAATTCTGTGGACATATGATATCTATTATAACCTAGACGCATGGCCTCCCATGTACGAAGGTTTCCTTGAACACTTTCCAAAGATTTTAATTTCTAAAATAGTTTTTGACTATACTTTTATGTAAAGTACCATTGTAAGGTTGTAGTGAGGAACCATGAGAGTTATATACATTTGTATTAAAACTCACAGTTAACTGTGGTCGTATTCTGCACGATAGTTCAACAATTTTATAAATGAAGTTTGTATTTAATTTTTATAGTATGATATCTGGTGACTCAAAATGGGTGATGTATACCTATTTTGGGGGCATCACAAATGGTATCAGAGCTTAGGGATATGGTCGCTGGCGAAGATATGAGTCTAGAACTAGGAGGGGAGAGAAGAGTAATATACTTCGCTAGCGTGTGACTTACCTAAGTCAAAATTTTTACTTGATAAGTTGACAATTTGTGATATGTCAATTGACCTTTGTTTTGAAGATATATTCTAGAATGATGTGACGCCCCCAAAATAGGTATACATCACCCATCTTTAGTCGCCAAATACATGGTACAAAATTCAAATACAAACTAATAATACAGCAGTCGTGTAAAATACGATAACACATATGTTGTGAGTTTAAATACAAATATTGTCTTCTAGACAATATCCATTCTCAGAATAAGTCCTCATTCCATTTATTATCACACTATTTAACAGAATAGTGAGGACTAATAGCTAATACTATCATATACGGACCATCACTCCAGTCTCCGACTTGCCCCGGCTACGTTCTCATTTTCTGAAGAGAACAGTGAAAGAAAGGGTGAGCTCAACTAGCCCAGTAAGAAATATTATCATTAGTCTTCAATAATGTTAAACTGATAAAATACAATAGACATCAAGTTTAACTGTAGTGGAACAAGGAATCCATTAAAAGAGTCAAGTAGAGAATAGAATCTACTATCTTTTATTATTTAAAAAGTTTTTCATCACTTTTATCGCTGAGACTCAGCTTATTAAATAATCCACATCATCCCTGCACTACAACAAAGGATATTCATCAGGGTCACGACCATAAATTATTCATGCACTACGGGCCAAGGATATTCGTGCATTCATCAATGGTCATGATCATGCCAACAACTGTCCATCAATGCACTACGGGCCAATGAGGACTTCTATCACATTATTTGTAACATTACGGTCATGATTACACAGAATAATCCCTGGTCATAATCATACCAAGTCCATCTATGCACTACAGGCCACAGATGACTTTCAAAAAAATATAAACATGAGGATGATGACAATGATATAAGAATTCAATTAAACAAGTTCACGAATTAATTTATTCAGAAACTAATAACGTCCAAATTGTCAACATGATACTGCTTTGTAGAGTAAAATTAAAGAATGCTCAGAAGAATATTTCCATGAAAAATACTAGATAAAGCGAAAATATCAAGGATATTCCACTAATTTCATGGAGTATAGAAGTTAAAATTTTAACCAACTGAGTATAATAACGAATGAAATAACAAAAGAAATCACCATGCATGCGGTACTTCGCATAGACAGGTTATTCCAACAGAATAATAATAATGGAACCAGGTCAGGTGAAATTCACACCAAGCGAGGATGTCCCAATGTAATAATAAATGCGAGAATAATAAATAATGGAACCATGTCCAGGTAAAAACGCATGCATGGATATTACGATGATAATAATAAATAAAGACGGAACAAGGTCCGGTGTAAAACACACAGACAGGATATTCCAACAAAATAATAAATAAAGACGGAACCAGGTCTGGTGTAAAACACATAGACATGATGTTCCAACAAAATAATCAAGACAGAATAATAGAAGAATGTCACCAAGTATAGGGTAGCCCGCGTATATAGGTTATTCCAACAGAACAATAAAGAAATAGAATAACAAAAGTTCTCTTCTTGAATACAAAAGAATAATATCCCTTACCGTAAAAGAACTGAATATAAGAGTAGTTAAGTAGCAGAAATCTTTTCTTCTTTCTCTCTATAGAGTTTCAGTGAATTCGTAAGAAAAAATAATGAAGGAATGAGCTTCTATTTATAGGAGAATGGAAAGGAACTGTGTAAGGATTTCTTCACAGATGAAATAATTCAAAGACTCATAGATGAAAATTTTGATACTACATATTCAAATTGTCAAACCTTCAACCAATCATAACAAAACAAGACAAAATATAATATATATATATATATAAACCCACATGTTATAAACATATATATATATAATACTAACTACCTCTATTATAATTCAACTCCATTCCCTCACCATTTCCCACTCACATAATAAACATATATACTATAATCATACACACATCACTTTCACCCTTTCTTTTCCCCCACCACTTCCCACTCACACACATATATATATATATACACACACACACATAACAACCTTATATACATAAACTCTCCTCCCTATATCGTATCTCTCTCCCACCCCAATTCCAAAATTAGTTTTTCAACACATATGGGTTCTACATGTGGCCCCACATGTGGGCCCCACCTTTAAATAATTTTTACCGATTATTTTGAAAAATGGGTAAATGGAGATTCATAAAATAAGCAAAACTTACACAAATACCTCATAAAAATCACATTAATAATTTTAACAACATTTATCACCTTTATTATAATTCACAATATTAATCGACCGAATGTGTCGCTCTAGGAAAGATGGGGCTTTCCAATAAGGATTTCTCCTATCATGCCGTAATTAGGTGACCAAACCTCTCCTTGGCAGAACTTCTAGACATCGTTAATATTACAATTTATAATATTAATAACTCTGTCATTTCAATTATTGATTTAATAATATATAAAATATCGACAATAATTGAATCAAATAACGTGAGATACTATGTAACAATTACTATAGCAATAATTGAACAAAACTGATGGACTTCTCATGTAAGCATTAATAATCAATACCGCGTGCTACTATGCAACCACGCGTATTACTATACTTTTACTTCCGAGTAGTTCAACAGTATTAACGGTAAAACTTTCAACGTTATTTTTAATAAAATATTTATGTCGTTTTTCAATCCAAACAATAATTCCCGCCATGCGGTCCACAATGATTGTCTTGAGTAAATACGAATATTCCCCACACAAAGAATATTCCCTGACCAATAGAATATAATACAACAACTTGCATACTTTGCAAAATTTATAAATACTACCCACAACTATAACATTATATCAAATCCACACCATAATATTCAAAAAAATATTTTGAGAAATTTAAATCTTTATTTATAAAATATGGGGTCTCACAATCTCCCCTCTTTATGGAATTTCGCCCTCGAAATTTATGTACGTACCTGATATGCCGAACAGGTGAGGATACCTTGACTTCACTTCAAATTCTAACCCTTGAGGTATAACCTTTGAGTGTTGAATATGATTCTTCTTATCCAAGATTTTAACACGTATCTCCTCATACGTTAAATCTTCTGCTATCTCGTCCGGTTCTAAATTAATAATGTGGTTCGGGTCATCCACATATTTACGTAACATTGATACGTGATAAACATTATCAACACGCAATATATTTGGCGGTAAAACGAGCCTATAAGCCACAATTCCTACTCGATCTAGGATTTTAAATGAGCCAATAAAATCGAGGGTTGAGATTTCCTCTTTTCTTCGATTCTTGCTTCTAGAATAACGCCCTCTTGAACCTTCTTCTTCACATTCATCAGATTCGAGTGTGTAAGCATGAGCGGCTTTAACTTTATCGATTAAAGTCGATTTTACTCGTATATTCATTATCTTCATGTGGATCCCTAGAGTTTTTAACTCTATCTTCATCATTTATACGAAATGAGTCTTTGTGTTAATAACTTCGCACTCGTAAACGCATACGATGTTCTACTCAACACGTCAGCTACCACGTTTTCTTTTCCACGATGATATTGAATGGTACGATCGTAATCTTCAATAGCTCAAGCCAACGTCTTTGGCGTATATTACGTTCATTTTAGTTGAAGAAATATTTGAGGGTTTTAGAAATGAGGTTTTGTACTGGGGTCAATACAAAATTCGATTTCACGCTCTAGGGTAGGCTAAGAAGTCTTCAAGAATACGTCAAGAAATTTATTAACGATAAAATTATCATTCAAAACTGTGACCCTCATCCAAGACTTGGATAACACGTCACATTGATACCAATCAACTTGCCATCGTCATTCACAATGTCTCCTATGAAAAGTCTGGCTTCGGTGCATTCCACACAAGGAAGTCAACAACGAAAGGATCGGGGCTCTTTACTTATGGCTTGATATGACAATGATTGACTTTAGTGGTTTGGTTACTTTGAATTCGCATAACAGGTTGGTTAGGAGTATGAAAGCTAACAACCTTACAAAAACATGATGAGTAGTTAACCAATCGATTCCTAAAATCACATCAAAGGCAAGTATTTTTAAAGAGATACGATCGACAGGTAACGTGAAAGTGTTGATTTGAATCAAACAAGATTTATAAATAGTAGAGGTAACGAAGGTTTCTCCCAACAGAGTTTCAACAGATAAATCAAAGTCTAATTTCTCCGGAGTCAAATTTAAACATTGAACACAACTAAGTGAAATAAAAGAGTGAGTAGAACTAGTATCGAATAAGGTATAAACTTCGCAAGGGTTTATGATTAGCTTACTCGTGATAACTTCATTTGGGTTCCTCACTTGTTGGGAAGTCATGACAACCGCTCTCATTTGAACTACATGGCTTTGACTTGTCTTGGGTAGCATTTGGTGTCATCACTATCGTTGGAATTGACTTTTCTATAAGGCATATTCCACCCTCATCTGCTTCATCGTACTCATGATTTATGATCTGAATCATCAATCTTTGATCTATATCGAATTGAGATTGACCACTCTGTACAGGGTAATTCAAAACTCGATGTTGGTTTCTTCCAATTGCTGTCCAAAAAGAGAAATGTATATCATCTATTTTAACCTTTTTGGATCGAACGTCTCTTTTTACAATATCAACATGTCGTGCGGCTTTTACCCATGCATCCTTCATTCTCACTGGTTCAGTTGTTTCTTCTTTCAGCTGATCTTTGATATTTGAATTCTCAGATTCCAACTTTAATATTTTACACCCTGCCAAAGCGCGATTTTGTTCGAGCATCACATATCGGGTAACACAATTTTGAATTGTTGCATCCCTTTGCTCCACGACCGCTTGCTTGTTCTTCTAGATCATGAATACGATCTCGCAGTTCTACTTTTTGATCAAAAATTTTCTCTAATAAATTCTCCTCAGGTTCCTCTTCTTCCTCACTCTCAGCTGCTACCTCTGTGACTAGCTCGAGTGCAACTATTAGTTCTTCCCTCACCATATGAATATCTCTAATTCCTTATTCGCCTGATATTACATTATCCTGGTTGATGATTAGAGGTGTCTCCACAGTCTCATTCACTCCATTGTTGACATTTTCAGCTGCCATTTTCAAATACTGCCACAAAACAAGTGTTAAATAACATATTTCATATTATCTCTATACTCTGACTGACCAAGTAAACTTAGGTAGGTCATACTAGCGAAGGAATTCCCCATCTCTCCCCTCCTAATTCTTGTCTCACATCTTAGCCAGGGATCATATCCCTAAGCTTTGATACCAACTGTGATGCCCCCAAAATAGGTATACATCACCCATCTTTAGTCGCCAAATACATGGTACAAAATTCAAATACAAACTAATAATACAGTAGTCGTGTAAAATACGACAACACATATGTTGTGAGTTTAAATACAAATATTGTCTTCTAGACAATATCCATTCTCAGAATAAGTCCTCATTACATTTATTGTCACACTATTTAAAAGAATAGTGAGGACTACTAGCTAATACTATCATATCTTGACCATCACTCCATTCCCCGACTCGCCCTGGCTACGTTCTCATTTTCTGAAGAGAACAGTGAAAGAAAGGGTGAGCTCAACTAGCCCAGTAAGAAATATTATGACTAAGATAATGCAGAATAAATTATCATTAGTCTTCAACAATGTTAAACTGATAAAATACAATAGAGATCAAGTTTAACTGCAGCAGAACAAGCAATCCATTAAAAGAGTCAAGTAAAGAATAGAATCTACTATCTTTTATGATTTAAAAAGTTTTTCATCACTTTTATCGCTGAGACTCAGCTTATTAAATAATCCATATCATCCCTGCACTACGGCCAAGGATATTCATCTGGGTCACGACCACAAATTATCCATCCACTACAGGCTAAGGATATTTGTGTATTCATCAATGGTCATGATCATGCCAACAACTGTCCATCAATGCACTACGGGCCAATGAGGACATTTATAACATTATTTGTAACATTACTACCATGATTACAACTAATAATCCTCGGTCATAATCATACCAAGTCCATCTATGCACCATGTGCCATGAGATGACTTTCAAAAAAAAATATAAACATGAGGATGATGACAATTATATAAGAATTCAATAAAACAAGTTCATTTAATTAATTTATTCAAGAACTAATAACGCCCAAATTATCAACATGATAATCGCTTTGTAGAGTAAAATTCAAGAATGCTCAAAAGAATATTTCCATGAAAAATACTGGATGAAGTGCAAATATCAAGGATATTCCACTAATTTCATAGAGTATAGAAGTCAAAATTTTAACCAACTGAGTATAATAACGAATGGAATAACAAAAGAAATCACCATGCATGCGGTATTGCATGTAATAAAAGTTATTCAATGTAATAATAATAATGGAACCGATTCGGTGAAATTCACACCGACAAGATGTCCCAAATGTAATAATAAATGCGAATAATAAATAATGGAACTGTGTCCCAGCAAAAACGCATGTATATGATATTTCCGATGTAATAATAAATAAAGATTTTAACAAGGTAAAAGGTGTAAAACACACACGATGTGATATTCCAACAAAATAATAAATAAAGACGGAACCTGTGTGTCCGGTGTAAAACACGTGATGGATGTTCCAACAAAATAATCAAGACAGAATAATAGAAGAATGTCACCAAGTATAGGTTAGCCCGCGTATACAGGTTATTCCAACAGAACAATAAAGAAATAGAATAACAAAAGTTCTCTTCTTTCTCTCTATAATTTTCTCTCTATAGAGTTTCAGTGAAAAACGTTAGAAATAATGAAGGAATGAGCTTCTATTTATAGGAGAATGCAAAGGAACTGTGTAAGGATTTCTTCACAAATGAAATAATTCAAAGACTCACGGATGAAAATTTTGATACTACATATTCAAATTGTCAAACCTTCAACCAATAATAACAAAGCAAGACGAAATATAATACACACATATATATATATATATATATAAACCCACATGTTATAAACATATATATATATATAATACTAACTACCTCTATTATAATTCAACTCCATTCCCCCACCATTTCCCACTCACATAATAAACATATATACTATAATCATACACACATCACTTTCACCCTTTCTTTTCCCCCACCACTTCCCACTCACACACATATTATATTATATATACACACTCACACATAACAACCTTATATACATAAACTCCCTCCCCTATACGTATCTCTCTCCCACCCCAATTCCAAAATTAGTTTTTCAACACATATGGGCCCCACATGTGGCCCCCACATGTGGGCCCCACCTTTAAATAATTTTTACCGATTATTTTGAAAAATGGGTAAATGGAGATTCATAAAATAAGCAAAACTTACACAAATACCTCATAAAAATGACATTAATAATTTTAACAACATTTATCACCTTTATTATAATTCACAATATTAATCGACTGTGTCTTTCCCAGAAAGAGGGGCTTTCAATAAGGATTTCTCCCTATCATGGCGTAATTAGGTGACCAAACCTCTCCTTGATGTAACTTCTAGACATCGTTAATATTGCAATTTATAATATTAATAACTCGTCATTTCAATTATTGATTTAATAATATATAAAATATCGACAATAATTGAATCAAATAACGTGAGATACTATGCAACAATTACTATACCAAGAATTGAACAAAACTGAGTGACTTCTCATGTAAGCATTAATAATCAATACCGTGTACTACTATACAACCACGCGCATTTTTTACTACCGAGTAGTTCAACAAAGATTAACGATAAAACTTTTCGCCGTTATTTTCAATAAAATATTTTTGTCGTTTTTCAATCAAACAATAATTACATTTGTAGGGTCCACCAATGATTGTGTCATCGCATCGAATATTCCTCGACACAAAGAATATTCACGACCAATCGAATATAATACAACAACTTGCATACTTTGCAAAATTTATAAATACTACCCACAACTATAACATTATATCAAATCCACACCATAATATTCAAAAAAATATTTCGAGAAATTTAAATCTTTATTTATAAAATCTGGGGTCTCACAAATGATATCTGAAATACAGGAGATGAGCAATGGAAATATCATGATACAGAGGATATAACCGGGAAGGTACAATCCGAAAAGAAAGCAAGGTATTCTCCTCTCTTTGAACTACCAGGTACGTGAATTTCGAGGGCGAAATTTCATAAGGAGGGGAGATTGTGAGACCCCGAATTTTATGAAACGAAAGTATTCAATTTTCTTATAATTATTCTATTTAGAAAATGGTTAAATTGATAAAAGGTTAAAGTTAAGGGTGATATGTGAAATTTTTTCAAAGTAAACAAGTTGTTATAAAATAATTGATGATAAAAGTATAGTAATACATGTGGTTGAATAGTAGCACATGGTATTGTACAATATCTTTGATTATTGATACTTATGTGATAAGTCACTCAGTTTATTCAATTATTGTCACAATATTTTATATTATTAAATCAATAATTGAGACAACAAAGTTATTCATATTATTATTTGCAATATTGACAATGTCTAGAAGTTCTATCAAGGAGAGGTTTGGTCACCTAATTGCGCACCAATAAGGAGAAATCCTTATCGAAAAGCCCCCTCTTTCCTGGGAACGACCTGGTTGTTAAATATTGTGAGTTATAATATTAATGATAAATGTTATTAAAAATTGAATTTGAGTTCAGAGTTGAATTTGGAGACGCGGACGTGATATTTGAGTCCGGAAGGATGAAATTAGTAGAAATAGACTATAAACACAAAATTTGTCGGAGTTGACTTTTTGGTCAAAAGTCAACGATTGACTTCGAGTAAAAAGTCAAACTTCAAAATTTCAAAAATAAAATTTTTGAGAAAAATATTTCCATTGTGTTGGGATTGTTAGTGTTAGTGGAAATCAACATTTATTTCGATAATAATTGATGTCTGGAGGTGATATTAACCAATCGGGTAATTAATCGATTAAATGAGCAATTAATTGCTATTAATTCACATGATTATAACTATTTGTTCACATGTGTGTACTATTGATTCACATTCATGTACTATTACGGGAGGTGGTGCAAGATTGATAATACTTGCATGACTAAGTTAAAAATAGAAGTATAGATGGATGTACTATACTGTAATTCATATTTTCACATGATTATAACTATTGATTCACATGATTGAACTATTGATTCACATTATTTACTATTAGGGGAGGTAGTGCAGTTTGAGAATACTTGCATGACTAAATTAAAAATGAAAGAAAATTAGAAGGTATTATACTGTAATATTTTGAGTCCCAAAACGTTCAATTATCGAAACTATATTTTCCTATAAGTAGAAGCTCATTCTTCCTTCATTTCTCACCAATTCACTAAAGCTATAGAGCAATTATTATAGAGAGAAATTATAGAGAAAAAGAAGAAGAGAAGTCTGCTACCTCACTATTCCAATATCAAGTTTTTTCTAAGGTAAGGGATATTATTATTATAGTAAGGGGTATTATTTCTTTGGTATTCATGTAGCGAGCTATTGTTATGACATTCCTTATTATTATGTTGGAATAACCTGCCTATGCGAAGTACTGCATACATGGTGAAGTTCTAATATTATTCCATTCTTTATTATTATGTTGGAATATCCTGTTTGTGCAGATTACGCATGACCTGGTTCCGTTCTTTATTATTCTATTGGAATATCCTATTTGTGCGGATTACGCATGACCTGGTTCCATTCTTTATTATTCTGTTGGAATAACCTGTTTGTGCGGTTTATCAGATGCCTGGTGAATTCTGTTGTTATTCCATTCTTTATTATTTTGTTGGAATATCCTGTCTGTGTAGATTACGCATGACCTGGTTCCGTTCTTTATTATTGTATTGGGAATAACCTGTCTGTGCGGTCTATCGAATGCATGGTGAATTCTTCTGTTATTTCATTCTTTATTATTCTGTTGGAATAACCTATCTATGTGGATTACTGCATGCATGGTGAATGATACATTTGTATTCATTCCTTATTAAATTGTAGAAATGATCTGTCTACGTAGATTACCCCATGACAGGTGAAAATCCATTTGTTGTTTCAGAATTTTTATAACCTTGAAAAATTTTGGAAAAATTAGAAATGATAATTTCATGAGTTTTCTATATTGTGTCCAAAGATGACGATTTTTGGATGTATAGATTAAGAGTTATGTATTTTGTGGGAAAAAACTATTTTAAAAGTAAACCCTTATAACTCCTTGTGGTTAACTCCAAAATTGGTAAAATATTTATTGGGAGTATCAGATGTATATAACAGGAGTATACCCTGTAAATTTCGGAATTTTTGGACAAAAGTACAATTTATGATAAATGTCTAAATATTTGGTAGTTTTGGCCATATGAAAAATATTAAATGAATTTTAAAAATTCAGAGAAAAATATATGTTCAATATGGGACTATATTATGCTAAATCCCAGAAAAGAAATATTTTTGGGACTGATTTGGTATTTTTCATGAAAATGAACTAGTTATGAGTAAATGAATTAAAATGTTATGTGATGTAACAAAATTAAAAAATAGGATTTTATGGCTTGGGAATCCTATATAGGGTATATGCAGATTTTTGATGAGGGATTTGATCATTAGTTATGAAATCTTATGAGTATGGCATTTTTGAATGATTAAAATGCATTATTTGGTAGAGTGTAAATAATTGAAATAAATTGTTTATAAGTTTAAGAAGTGATTAAAATATTGTTATAATATTAATAATATTAGATTATGAGTTTATTAAGTGATTGATAATATTTGGATAAATTTAAAGTCTTTAATATTTATCCTTGTTTTCGCTTATATCATGGTTATCATCCTCATGCTTATATTGTGATGAAAGTCATCTTTGGCTTACGTGCAAAGATGGACTGTTAATTATTGGTTTTATAGTTGTATATCTTTGGCTTACGTGCAAAGATAGACTGTTAATTATTTGTTTTATAGTTGTATATCTTTGGCTTACGTGCAAAGATGGACGGTTGATTATTGGTTGTATATATTTGGCTTACGTGCAAAGATGGACCGTTGATTATTGGTTGTATATCTTTGGCTTACGTGCATTGATGGGCAGTTGTTGGTATGATTATAACCAGGGATTATTCGGTATAATCATGACCATTGTTGAAAACGCGAATATCCTTGACCCATAGTGCATGGAAAATTCGTGGTCGTAACACTAATGAATATCCTTGGCCGTAGTGTAGGGATGATTTATTAGCATATTGATAATACACTTTTAATTCGTAGAAGATAGTAGATATCATGCTCTACTTAACTCTTCTATATACAGTTTTATGTCTTTGGCTTGTAGAACAAAGATGAATTGTTGATGAATATATTTGGCCGTAGTGCAAAGATAAATTTATTAGTATGATTATGAACAAGAACTGTGATTTGGTATAACCATGATTTTTGATGTTTCAGGTGAAGATAGGCGATGAAAATTATCTCCGTCCTGGGTTCGAAGAGGAATTTAGAATCACAATTATGATTATGAGTTATTCATATAATTGTGGACATGAATTATTGATTGATGTTACATGGATAAAACATTATTGGTGGACTTTTAACATGGAGAAGATAATAGACCTGATGGTCTATTTGACTCTTTTAATGGATTGCTCGTTCCGCTGCAACTATGGTTGAAAAGTTTTATCATCTACCATATGTTTTAAATCTCTGATTTATTACTGATAAAGGTTGTTGATGATGTAAATGATATTCTTTACTGGGCTAGTTGTGCTCACCCTTTTTGCTTCACAATTCCTTTCAGGTAATAAGAGTGTAGTTGGGTCGAGCGGGGGTAACATGAGAATAGAACGGTGGTCTATAGTTGTTGAGGTTCTCCCTAAATATTATGGAAATAATTTTATTCAGAACTTTAGATAAGTGTGTCGTATTGTATACGTCATTTGATATTTAATTTTGGTGAACCGAATAGGGTGAGGTGAACCCAACATTAGAAGGGTGTTTTGCCACTATCATACAGGATGACTAATGACGTACAACCTCGTGTTATCATAACACAGGGTTGTGCACATCCACTTGCTGAGTATATCTACGAGCACTACCTATATGATCTTGGAGTTTATTTGAAATATAATTTTCACTTGGAGACAGTGGAGATACTTATATGTCAAGAGAAGACTAACCATTGGAAAGAACATGATAGTAATCTTCTCATTTTTCTTTGGGGTCTATTGGGTCAACCAAGGATAATTCCGTGGACATATGATATCTATTATAACCTAGACGCATGGCCTCCCATGTACGAAGGTTTCCTTGAGTACTTCCCAAAGATTTTAATTTCTAAAATAGTTTTTTACTGTACTTTTATGTAAAGTACCATTGTAAGGTTGTGGTTGAGGCACCATGAGAGTTATATACATTTGTATTAAAACTCACAGTTAATTGTGGTCGTATTCTGAACGACAGTTCAACAGTTGTATAAATGAAGTTTGTATTTGATTTTTATAGTATGATATCTGGTGACTCAAGATGGGTGATGTATACCTATTTTGGGGGCATCACATTTGCGTCATATCAAGTTAACACAGATGAGCGCAAGGTGAAAAGATTTGAACAGGGACTGAAGCCCCGGTTGTACAACGAAGTCTGTATGTTTCAGTTGAAGACGTTTGTAGCAGTTCTTAAGAAGGTGATTATCGCTGATGGTGGAAGCAATGCCGTAACAAAGTACAATAAGGAACAAAGAAAGAAAAAGAGTGAGAATAAAGGTAAAACTAGTGGTAGCAGTGGTGGGAATAACCATAATTCGAAGAACAAGTGGAATGTTAGTGTTGGTGCTGGAAGTCAACAGAGTAACTAGTAGAAAAGGAAATTTTGAAGTGTGTGCTACATCTGGGAGAAATCACACTGGCGTGTGCTTGAAGGGTAAGTGTGTGTGCTTTAGCTATGGCCAAGAGGGTCACATTACTCCGAATTGCCATCAACCAAAGAAGAATGCTTGTTACACTTGCGGGTCAAATGATCATCTAGCTCGCGATTGCCTTAAGAAGAAAGCCGGAGATGCAATTGGAAGCAAGGGAGGTGGCAGTGGAGGTACGTTTGCTATTGCTGGACAAACGTCATCAAACAGACCCACATCCAGAACCTTCAACATGACTGTGCAGGATGATGTGCAATCAAAAGATATTGTGTCAGGTATTATCCTAATTAATGATATAAATGTATATGTATTATTTGATTCGGGTGCTACTTACTCATTTAAATCTGATGAATTTGCTAAGAGGATAGGATTTCCTAGTGGAGAGTTGAACTTCCCTTTGAACATAGAAATTGCAAATAGGGAGGTGATTCATGTTAGATTCGTATATAGGAATTGAAAGGTGAATATTAAGGGGAATGTTCAGACAGTATATTTGTTCCCGATTAGACTTGGAGAGTTTGATGTTCTATTGGGGATGGACACTACGAATTTCTGGTAATTTCTTTTGGATTGACCAATGCCCCTGCAACATTCATGGATTTGATGAACATGGTGTTTAAGCCATTCTTAGATAAGTTTGTGGTGATATTCATTGATTATATTCTGGTGTACTCCAAATCTCAAGAGGAACACATGGAACATTTACGTTTAACATTAGAGACGTTAAGAAGGGAAACGTTGTACACGAAATTCTCTAAGTGTGAATTTTTGCTAGAACGCGTGCAATTTCTGTTAGGTTTGTAATATTCATGAAAGCAATCAAATTGCATAAAAAGTACGGAAATGTGTAAAAATCAGAGTTTAAAATTTTACAAACCAAATACCCGGATCACCCTTTATGCACAATTATTAATTAAACGAAAAGATATGAAGAACAAACATACCCTTGAAGATCCGAGTTTCCTCAGGTACAAGTTCACCTCCAATCCTTTTCGCGTTCAACTTGAATCCACCGGGTTTGGTTCCTTCCTTTGATCAACGTTAGCCACCCAAGTGTTTGGCCTCTAGAGGTGATCCACCAAGGAAAAAGAATTTTCAAGAAGAAGGGTATTTGGCTCAAACCCTAGTTTTCTATCTCTATAGAAAGGAACGTACTCTCCAACTTTTGGAATAACGTATGTTCTAAAAGTCAACCACACCACACCCATAATAAGACTCATCTTATTTATAGATGTGGGCAACCCACCTTAACAATTAAGGAATTGGGATTTATTTAATTAATTAAATTCTTTTAATTAATTAAGCTCCCTAATCTTATTAGGGATAATTAATTAAACTCCTTTAACTAATTTTCCTTCCTAATCCAATTAGGAATAAATGAGAGTACTTATATTAAATTAATTTCTAAACTCTTTTAGAAATCAAAATAATAATAATAATTGTAATAATATTAATAAGACTCCTCTTATTAATTTTTATTTAATATTAAATAATAAATATTAAGCTATTTAATTTATTCTATCACCATAGATTAAATTAAATATACTTAACATATATTATTACGATTATGCCATTAACTTCTTAAATAATTATTCTTCCTTTTATGGTGTGACCCTTTAGGTTCTCCATATTAAACCTATTGTGAATAAATCAATTAGAACAATTCTAATCTTATTTAAATAAATAAATTAAACAATTAATTTATTTAAATAATATTTATTCTACAATAGGATAAGCCTCCCCTAGCGATCAACGACTTTCCAGATAATATAGATTTCAACATTAATCATAAAAGAACCTTTGAGTAAATAGTTACCGTACAATTCAATCCTTCCACCATACAATGTCCCAATTAAATATAAGACATAGAATTATTGTCAAGTCTTATTTTATTTAATTATTTGTATTTCGATCCTTAAACGCACAACTCCAAATAATGCAAATTAAAAGCTTTCTAATTTCATTCTGCCTTGGCCAAGGACTACTGGGTTGTCATTTATCGAATCACATAGGACATTTCTCTTCTTTTAATAGAAATGGTAGATTCTTTATTGATCATACATTATCTCCATGTACAACTTATTATACCCAAGCATACCCTTTGATATACCCTAAGGGTCATAAGGAATAAGTCAAAGTATAACTCATCATACACAAGATACTATGATGATCTCAAGTCCAAGGATCACTTGTACTACTATCACTACAGGAATTCCTATTGACAGGCAAGTAAAACTCCATTAGGTATTCCTTAGCGAGCCAATTCAAATGAACTTATTCTCTAATAAGCACCTACATACTTGCTTTAGTATCTCCACACAAATGATCATGAGATCAATCATCCTCATCCAATGAGCAAAAGCAACGTATGTACCCAATCTATCCGGATTCACTAATCCCCAATTTAGTAATCCAATGATTGGGAACTATTTTAGTTTTAAGCTTTCTAAGAATTTAGATCTCATTAGAATGATCATCATCATTATTCTAAAAGCATTGCTTAAAACTATGGGTTTATCACATATTATAAAACAAAGATCATGTAGATAATTAAAAGCCTTTAATAAATTAATATTTTTATTAATAAATGAATAAGATTGTTATAAAGTATATGCTTTATCATCAAACATGATTGGCTTGTGTGCATACTACTTTCAATCTCCCAATTGCACTAAAGCCACCGTCATGGTATCTCATACTCTTCTTCTCTAAGTGACGATTATCCCTGTTTTTGTTGGATAAGCTTTAGTTAATGGATATGTAATGTTGTTCATGAGAGTCCACTATCTCTATAGTTATTTCCCATCTTTCAATGATTCTAATAATCAAATGAAAGTGCCACAACACATGTTTAGATCCAAGATGAGACTTAGGAACTATTCCTTGTTACAGAATGAACTTTTCATCTAAACAATCAACTTGCGACTTCATTTATGACTATATATTTTGTCTTTATCACTAAACCAAAGAACTCTTTCTTTGTTTGGAACCTTTCCAATTCATCGCACCACCTTTGTTCAAGATAACGCTTTACCTTAAAGTGGATTTTTCTCGTCATCTTGGTCTTTTCGAAAAACTTGAGTCTCATTAAGCCCTCTAGTTTTAATTTAGACCCACCATGAATATGATCACATCCTTAGTGCTTGGGTTAAGCACTTTAAGATGTTTTTCAACGACTCATAGTGAACTTCTCCATAATATGACCGATCAACATCGGTCTCGAACATTTCATTGCATGCATGATTGTCACTCATGCGACCTCTCTCTTTCGAGAGTCCGTGGGGACTATTAAGAGATACACTCCATAGCTCATCGACATGAGACATCTCTTGAGTTTGCCATGCTAAACGACTTTAGCATCGAATGAATATCGTTCCTTGGGTTAAGTCGAGCATCCCGTTGTATCTATCTATATAGATTTTATCCCTAATTAAGATACTCTTCCCAAACCATTCATGGAGGAATGTTTAGACAACTTTATCATTTCTTGATTGTAGCATTGGTATGTCATTCCTTATCCGTAGTATATCAACATATAATATTAGGAATGTCACTTAAGCGCCCCATCTTGTCCCTTTTGTACACACTAGAACTCTTACCTCATCATATGTAACTCGGATCATCATCTTCATGATCGTACCTCATCATCATCATCCATGATGAATCCATACCTCCTAGGTATCTTCAAGTACTATTTTGATTTACGATTTATTGCCAGGTACAATAGGTCTATCTACTGAGTTCCTCTTATTTGACTTATAGTGTTTTGTGGTTCTTGAACTCTTCAAGATCTATTATCCTCCCACTAGCCCCTTTTAATGATAAACACCTTTATCTTAGAAGGCAGCGTGTTTCGTAACAAACACCTTTTGCTAAGTAGAATTATAGAACATATACCCTAAACTTACTTTAGGATGTCCCATAAATCTGTACATGTCAAATCTTGTCCCAAGCTTATCCTTCGAAACCTTTTCACATAAGTTGGACAACCCCTTATCTTAACATACTTAAGATTAGGAATCCTCCCTGTCCATAACTTTTATGGAGTCTTGGGGCTGGATTTCGAGGTTACCTTTTCGTAGATATGCAGCCATTTCTAGGACATGATCCTTGAAGGATACTGGAATGTCGGTAAAATCATTATGGACCGCACCATGTCCAACAAGGTACGATTTTTCCTTTCAGATACATAAATCATTTATTACATATCAGGAGGTGTCCATTATGACAAAACTATTTGAGATGATCTAGAAACTTATTTCACAAGTATTTATTTCTTGATCTAATCAAAGAATCTTAATACATTGTCAATTTGTTTCACTTCTGAATTCTTTGAACCTTTCAAATAATTCATACTTGTAGATTCGTGAAATACACACTTTCAACTCTTTGAATGATCATCTCCTTTTCTTATACTAATTTGTTCAATATGCAAAATTATTTTCATGTAAGTCAAGTATACAAAATTTATTAAGTAATATTCCAGTTCTATCTAAACATTATTATTATAAATAGAACAACAATTGTTCTTAATTATAATACCAAAAATTTTATTATCCAACAATAAAATGGAAATAATGTTTCTAACAAGAATTGGAATACAATAACAACTTATTGACTTAATAGATTTTTCGTAGGCAATGCTAAACTATAAGTTTCTATGGCTAATGCAAAGAACCTTTGCTTCATTTCACACACATAGGATTACTTATATTTGTTTAGCTTTTTATTCGCTTGGTCCTTCATAAATCTATATTTATGATAACCAAAGTCAGTATCCAATACCCAAGTAGAACCTTGACTTAAAGAAAAATTTATTTCAATCATGAACAAAAAGCGTATTATAGAATCGAAACTTCACTTAGCTTCTTTGGTTAGCCTCTCGCAAGATGCTTCTCGCAGATTTCTTTTCAATTGTCGAAGCTTATTGCGGTGGAAGCAAACTCCTTTGCTATCCGTGACGCTTTTGCTCTTATTATCCTTTGTTTACGCCTTTCTATTTACCTTCTTTGAATCGTTTTTCTTTTCAGAAGATCCTTTGGCCCCTACCAGTAAGACTTGATCTTTCTTGGTTGGAAAGTGACTCTCAATATTTTTCAATATGTTAAGCAAATCAGCGAGGCTGACATCTAGCTTGTTTATATAAAAATTCACAACAATTGTGAAAGGAGTCCGGGAGTGAGTGCAGGATCAAATCTTGGCTCAACTCTCCATCCATGACAAAACCAGTTATCCTAATTGATCAATCAAATTGATTATGTTAAGAACTTTTTTATCCATTATAGTGCCATTGACCATTCTAGATCGGAAGAGCTCCTTAGATATCTGATATCTATCAGTCCTACTTTCCTCACCATCAACTACTTGATGTGCAGGAATATAGTAGGAGCATCCATAGTTTCATGCTGACGTTGAAGCTCGTTACTCATAGATGCGAGCATGATGCATTGAGCCAACTGTGCATCATCTTGCCACTTTCTAAAAGGAGCATTGTCTTCCTCAGAGGCATTGTCTGCAACCATTGCAGGGATAGGCGTATTAAGGACATAAGATAGCTTTTCAGCTATGAGAACTATTCTCAAATTCCTTAACCAATTCGTTTAATTCGGTCTGGTTAATTTAGCATTTAATATGCTTCGCAGTGATAGTAATTTAGACATTGTAAAATTTTGTAAATGAATTTGTAATTAACAACATTTTAACATACATTTTTTATTAATTACCAAAATAAATTAGGTCTTGTTTTAAATTGGTATCTCCCACTATTTTCTTCAAACTATATTACCCTCACTTATATAGTTCGGTAAAATCTAATTAAAGATTTGCTAGTGAGAATAAGGATCCCATTTCAAATGTATATAGTCTTGTGGTGACACAACAAACTATATATAAATAAATAGGTAGACAACTTTTGTCAATTACATCAACTATGCAACTCCTTTTCTTTTGCCTCTTAGATTATTTTGATCAAGTGGTGGCACATCCGAATCAAAATTATCCAAGTTAAGTCCAACCTAGCACTCCATATATTCAAAAAAGAAAAATATCATCCTTGTGGTGACACAACAAAACAATATTGTTCAATTTTCTTTATAAGCATCAAATGTGATAAATTAACATCTTAAATACTTAATACTTGCCTTGTGGTGACACAACAAACTCATATTAAATATTTAATACTCTATTAATTTTATCATACTAGAAATGACGTTCGATATTCCAAATATCTTTGAACGCTTAGGACTTAATATAAAAAATTGAGGGGTTTGTTATTAATTTGTCTCATCTTGTTTAGAATGCATTTATATATATATATAAAATACGCGTTATATTAATGAACATGCGAAGCATGTTTGCATAATATATAATATATATAGTATAAGCATGCACATGTAGAATACTATATTCTATTCGGATTGATTATGGACTTTTATTCTAGTTTGGTTCACTAGAGCAACCAAGTGAACCAAAAGGTCAAACCCTAGGGGTGCAAGAAATAATATTTAAATATAACTATTATATTTAAACCGGGCTCCATTACAAACAGGTCTTCAAGCGCTCCTTGCTCCTTGATCTCCAATTTTCAAAATTAATTCTAACTATTTCTATTACAAAACTATTTAAAACAAATAGAAACCTTGATCGTGATCGAGGGAAGTACATAGAGAGGAGATAGAATTTACATTAAGAAAAAAATTAAAGAAGACGAGGTACTATGCAGACCCCATTTAACATAACCCATACATTCATGCATCCAACTAAAATAAAATCCAATCACATTGGTCAATAGTCCATAATCAATCCCATTTATTATCATACACATCACCATATGCATCAATAAATAATATTCATCTTATGAATAATAAACATTCAATATATATATATTGATATCATTTAATGGGCAAAATTAGTTAGTATAAAATCTAATTTTGAATCAAAATAAACTCCTTTATTTTAATTCAAATTTAAATTAAAATAAAACTATTTTATTTTAATTTTTCCAATTTTGAATAAAATAAACTATTTTATTTTAATCAATTATGGAATCCAATTCCATATATATATAAAAAATAATTAAAGGAAACACTTGATTTATCTTTCCTATTCACAAATAAACTCATTTATTTTGAATAATATGAAATCTTATTTCATATCTAAATAAACTCCTTTATTTAAGGAAAAGTGATTCTTTTTCCTATTCACAAATAAACCTTTTATTTTGAATAATATGAAATCTAATTTCATATCAAAATAAACTCCTTTATTTAAGGAAAAATAGAATCTAATTTCAACTCCAATTAGTTATCATGAAATCCAATTCCAACTCTAATTAGTTAGCATGAAATTTAATTTTAAAATTAAAATAAACCTTTTATTTTAAGATTAAAATAAACCTTTTATTTTAAAATTAAAATAAATATTTTATTTTAATTATAAAATTATTATATATATATATATATATATTACGTAAATATATATATTATATATATATAATAAAACCGTGATACCGAATGAGTTTGTAATATTCAAGAATCATGTAATTTCAAATTCATGCTTCAAAAGTTATCAACTGAATTCGGCTTCTCTGAAGATTTCTAATAAAGTAGCTTATATATATATATATATATATATATATATATATATATATATATATGATTCACTAGTGCTTCAATTCAGCTGCATATTAAACTGTATATATTATATATATATAGTAACGTGATTCTTGAAGATCCACTAACGTAATTGATGATCCACTAACGTAATTCAAGCGAATCATAGCGAGCCGAATTCGCGAAATCACAGAAAACAAAAAAAAATTATTGCGCGATTAATTTATTTTATTTTATTTGTTTTTTAAAAAAAAATTATACAACAAAAATTATGCCCAATTAAACTGTTCTAAACACATATCAATATACATATCAAATTTAAAATAATTAATAATTTGCATAAAGGTTTGGCTCTGATACCACTGTTAGGTTTGTAATATTCATGAACGCAATCAAATTGCTCAAAGTAAGCGGCGTGTAAAATCGAGTTTAAAATTTTACAAACCATATACCCGAATCACCCTTTATGCACAATTATTAATTAAACGAAAAAAAAGATGAATAAGAAACATACCCTTGAAGATCCGAGCTTCCTCGTACAAGTTCACCTCCAATCCTTTTCGCTCAACTTGAATCCACGGGTTTGGTTCCTTCCTTTGATCAACGTTAGCCACCCAAGTGTTTGGCCTCTGAGGTGATCCACCAAGGAAAAAGAATTTTCAAGAAGAAGGGTATTTGGCTCAAACCCTAGTTTTCTATCTCTATAGAAAGGAACGTACTCTCCAACTTTTGGAATAACATTATGTTGTAAAAGTCAACCACACCACACCCATAATAAGACTCCTCTTATTTATAGATGTGGGCAACCCACCTTAACAATTAAGGAATTGGGATTTATTTAATTAATTAAATTCTTTTAATTAATTAAGCTCCCTAATCTTATTAGGGATAATTAATTAAACTCCTTTAACTAATTTTCTTCCTAATCCAATTAGGAATAAATGAGAGTACTTATATTAAATTAATTTCTAAACTCTTTTAGAAATTAAAATAATAATAATAATTATAATAATATTAATAAGACTCCTCTTATTAATTTTTATTTAATATTTCTAAAATATTAAATAATAAATATTAAGCTATTTAATTTATTCTATCACCATAGATTAAATTAAATATACTTAACATATTATTACGATTATGCCATTAACTTCTTAAATAATTATTCTTCCTTTTATGGTGTGACCCTTTAGGTTCTCCATATTAAACCGGTTGTGAATAAATCAATTAGAACAATTCTAATCTTATTTAAATAAATAAATTAAACAATTAATTTATTTAAATAATATTTATTCTACAATAGGGATAAGCCTCCCTAGCGATCAACGACTTTCCAGATAATATAGATTTCAACATTAATCATAAAAGAACCTTTGAGTAAATAGTTACCGTACAATTCAATCCTTCCACCATACAATGTCCCAATTAAATATAAGACATAGAATTATTGTCAAGTCTTATGTTATTTAATTATTTGTATTTCGATCCTTAAACGCACAACTCCAAATAATGCAAATTAAAAACTTTCTAATTTCATTCTGCCTTGGCCAAGGACTACTGGGTTGTCATTTATCGAATCACATAGGACATTTCTCTTCTTTTAATAGAAATGGTAGATTCTTTATTGATCATACATTATCTCCATGTACAACTTATTATACCCAAGCATACCCTTTGATATACCCTAAGGGTCATAAGGAATAAGTCAAAGTATAACTCATCATACACAAGATACTATGATGATCTCAAGTCCAAGGATCACTTGTACTACTATCACTACAGGAATTCCTATTGACAGGCAAGTAAAACTCCATTAGGTATTACTTAGCGAGCCACGTTCAGTGAACTTATTCTCTAATAAGCACCTACATACTTGCTTTAGTATCTCCACACAAATGATCATGAGATCAATCATCCTCATCCAATGAGCAAGCAACGTATGTACCAATCTATCCGGATTCACTAATCCCCAATTTAGTAATCCAATGATTGGGAACTATTTTAGTTTTAAGCTTTCTAAGAATTTAGATCTCATTAGAATGATCATCATCATTATTCTAAAAGCATTGCTTAAAACTATGGGTTTATCACATATTATAAAAACAAAGATCATGTAGATAATTAAAAGCCTTTAATAAATTAATATTTTTATTAATAAATGAATAAGATTGTTATAAAGTATATGCTTTATCATCAAACATGATTGGCTTGTGTGCATACTACTTTCAATCTCCCAATTGCACTAAAGCGACCGTCATGGTATCTCATACTCTTCTTCTCTAAGTGACGATTATCCTGTTTGTTGGATAAGCTTTAGTTAATGGATATGTAATGTTGTTCATGAGAGTCCACTATCTCTATAGTTATTTCCCATCTTTCAATGATTCTAATAATCAAATGAAAGTGCCACAACACATGTTTAGATTCAAGATGAGACTTAGGAACTATTCCTTGTTTCAGTAATGAACTTTTCATCTAAACAATCAACTTGCGACTTCATTTTATGACTATATATTTTGTCTTTATCACTAAACCAAAGAACTCTTTCTTTGTTTGGAACCTTTCCAATTCATCGCACCCTTTATTCAAGATAACGCTTTACCTTAAAGTAGATTTTTCTGTCATCTTGGTCTTTCTGAAAAACTTGAGTCTGTTAAGCCCTCTAGTTTTAATTTAGACCCACCATGAATATGATCACATCCTTAGTGCCGGTTAAGCACTTTAAGATGTTTTTCACTGACTCATAGTGAACTTCTCCATAATATGACTGATCAACATCAGGTCTCGAACATTTCATTGCATGCATGATTGTCACTCATGCGACCTCTCTTTTCAGGAGTCTGTGGGGACTATTAAGAGAGATACACTCCATAGCTCATCGACATGAGACATCTCTTGGAGTTTGCCATGCTAAACGACTTTAGCATCGAATGAATATACGTTCCTAGGGTTAAGTCGAGCATCCTGTTGTATCTATCTATATAGATTTTATCCCCAATTAAGATACTCTTCCCAAACCATTCATGGAGGAATGTTTAGACAACTTTATCATTACTGATTGTAGCATTGGTATGTCATTCCTTATCCGTAGTATATCAACATATAATATTAGGAATGTCACGGCGCTCCCACTGTCCCTTTTGTACACACTAGAACTCTTACCTCATCATATGTAACTCTGGATCATCATCTTCTATGATGCGTACCTCATCATCATCATCCATGATGAATCCATACCTCCTAGGTATCTTCAAAGACTATTTCGATTTACGATTGGTTGTGGTACAATAGGTCTATCTACTGAGTTCCTCTTATTTGACTTATAGTGTTTTGTGGTTCTTGAACTCTTCAAGATCTATTATCCTCCCACTAGCCCCTTTTAATGATAAACACCTTTATCTTAGAAGGCGTGTTTCAGAAACAAACACCTTTTGCTAAGTAGAATTATAGAACATATACCCTAAACTTACTTTAGGATGTCCCATAAATCTGTACATGTCAAATCTTGTCCCAAGCTTATCCTTCGAAACCTTTTCACATAAGTTGGACAACCCCTTATCTTAACATACTTAAGATTAGGAATCCTCCCTGTCCATAACTTTTATGGAGTCTTCAATGGATTTCGAGGTTACCTTTTCGTAGATATGCAGCCATTTCTAGGACATGATCCTTGAGGATCACTGGAATGTCGGTAAAATCATTATGGACCGCACCATGTCCAACAAGGTACGATTTTTCCTTTCAGATACATAAATCATTTATTACATATCAGGAGGTGTCCATTATGACAAAACTATTTGAGATGATCTAGAAACTTATTTCACAAGTATTTATTTCTTGATCTAATCAAAGAATCTTAATACATTGTCAATTTGTTTCACTTCTGAATTCTTTGAACCTTTCAAATAATTCATACTTGTATTTCAGGAAATACACACTTTCAACTCTTTGAATGATCATCTCCTTTTCTTATACTAATTTGTTCAATATGCAAAATTATTTTCATGTAAGTCAAGTATACAAAATTTATTAAGTAATATTCCAGTTCTATACGAAACATTATTATTATAAATAGAACAACAATTGTTCTTAATTATAATACCAAAAATTTTATTATCCAACAATAAAATGGAAATAATGTTTCTAACAAGAATTGGAATACAATAACAACTTATTGACTTAATAGATTTGCCTGTAGGCAATGCTAAACTATAAGTTTCTATGGCTAATGCAGCAACCTTTGCTTCATTTCACACACATAGGATTACTTATATTTGTTTAGCTTTTTACTTCTGCTTGGTCCCTTCATAAATCTATATTTATGATAACCAAAGTCGGTATCCAATACCCAAGTAGAACCTTGACTTAAAGAAAAATTTATTTCAATCATGAACAAAAAGCGTATCATAATCGAAACTTCACTTAGCTTCTTTGGTTAGCCTCTCGCAAGATGCTTCGCAGATTTCTTTTCAAAGGTGTCGGGCTTATTGCAATTGGAAGCAAACTCCTTTGCTATCCGTGACGCTCAGCTTTTGCTCTTATTATCCTTTGTTTACGCCTTTCTATTTACCTTCTTTGAATCGTTTTTCTTTTCAGAAGATCCTTTGGCCCCTACCAGTAAGACTTGATCTTTCTTGGTTGGAAAGTGACTCTCAATATTTTTCAATATGTTAAGCAAATCAGCGAGGCTGACATCTAGCTTGTTCATATAAAAATTCACAACAATTGTGAAAGGAGTCCGGGAGTGAGTGCAGGATCAAATCTTGGCTCAACTCTCCATCCATGACAAAACCAGTTATCCTAATTGATCAATCAAATTGATTATGTTAAGAACTTTTTGTCTGTACTATAGTGCCATTGACCATTCTAGATCGGAAGAGCTCCTTAGATATCTGATATCTATCAGTCCTACTTTCCTCACCATCAACTACTTGATGTGCGGGAATATAGTAGGAGCATCCATAGTTTCATCTTCGACGTTGAAGCTCGTTACTCATAGATGCGAGCATGATGCATCGAGCCAATCGTGCATCATCTTGCCACTTTCTAAAAGGAGCATTGTCTTCCTCAGAGGCATTATGCGCAACCATTGCGAGGATAGGCGTATTAAGGATATAAGATAGCTTTTTGACTATGAGAACTATTCTCAAATTCCTTAACCAATTCGCTTAAATTGATGCAGTTAATTTAGCATTTAATATGCTTCGCATGATGATAGTAATTTAGACATTGTAAAATTTTGTAAATGAATTTGTAATTAACAACATTTTAACATACATTTTTTATTAATTACCAAAATAAATTAGGTCTTGTTTTAAATTGGTATCTCCCACTATTTTCTTCAAACTATATTACCCTCACTTATATAGTTCTAAGAAAATCTAATTAAAGATTTGCTAGTGAGAATAAGGATCCCATTTCAAATGTATATAGTCTTGTGGTGACACAACAAACTATATATAAATAAATAGGTAGACAACTTTTGTCAATTACATCAACTATGCAACTCCTTTTCTTTTTGCCTCTTAGATTATTTTGATCAAGTGGTGGCACATCCGAATCAAAATTATCCAAGTTAAGTCCAACCTAGCACTCCATATATTCAAAAAAGAAAAATATCATCCTTGTGGTGACACAACAAAACAATATTGTTCAATTTTCTTTATAAGCATCAAATGTGATAAATTAACATCTTAAATACTTAATACTTGCCTTGTGGTGACACAACAAACTCATATTAAATATTTAATACTCTATTAATTTTATCATACTAGAAGGCGACGTTCGATATTCCAAATATCTTTGAACGCTTAGGACTTAATATAAAAAATTGAGGGGTTTGTTATTAATTTGTCTCATCTTGTTTAGCGCGCATGCACATATATATATAAAATACGCGTCATATTAATGAACATGCGAAGCATGTTTGCATAATATATAATATATATAGTATAAGCATGCACATGTAGAATACTATATTCTATTCGGATTGATTATGGACTTTTATTCTAGTTTGGTTCACTAGAGCAACCAAGTGAACCAAAAGGTCAAACCCTAGGGGTGCAAGAAATAATATTTAAATATAACTATTATATTTAAACCCGGGCTCCATTACAAACGGGTCTTCAAGCGCTCCTTGCTCCTTGATCTCCAATTTTTCAAAATTAATTCTAACTATTTCTATTACAAAACTATTTAAAACAAATAGAAACCTTGATCAGCAGTCAAGGGGAAGTACATAGGAGGGAGATAGAATTTACATTAAGAAAAAATTAAAGAAGACGAGGTACGCAGACCCCATTTAACATAACCCATACATTCATGCATCCAACTAAAATAAAATCCAATCACATTGGTCAATAGTCCATAATCAATCCCATTTATTATCATACACATCACCATATGCATCAATAAATAATATTCATCTTATGAATAATAAACATTCAATATATATATATTGATATCATTTAATGGGCAAAATTAGTTAGTATAAAATCTAATTTTGAATCAAAATAAACTCCTTTATTTTAATCCAAATTTAAATTAAAATAAAACTATTTTATTTTAATTTTTCCAATTTTGAATAAAATAAACTATTTTATTTTAATCAATTATGGAATCCAATTCCATATATATATATAAAAATAATTAAAGGAAACACGGATTATCTTTTCCTATTCACAAATAAACTCATTTATTTTGAATAATATGAAATCTTATTTCATATCTAAATAAACTCCTTTATTTAAGGAAAGACCGATTCTTTTTCCTATTCACAAATAAACCTTTTATTTTGAATAATATGAAATCTAATTTCATATCAAAATAAACTCCTTTATTTAAGGAAAAATAGAATCTAATTTCAACTCCAATTAGTTATCATGAAATCCAATTCCAACTCTAATTAGTTAGCATGAAATTTAATTTTAAAATTAAAATAAACCTTTTATTTTAAGATTAAAATAAACCTTTTATTTTAAAATTAAAATAAATATTTTATTTTAATTATAAAATTATTATATATATATATATATTACGTAAATATATATATTATATATATATAATAAAACAAGTAATACCGAATGAGTTTGTAATATTCAAGAATCATGTAATTTCAAATTCATGCTTCAAAAGTTATCAACTGAATTAAACTTCTCGAAGATTTCTAATAAAGTAGCTATATATATATATATATATATATATATATATATATATATATATATGATTCACTAGTGCTTCAATTCTATTTTGCGATATTAAATCAGTATATATTATATATATATAGTAACGTGATTCTTGAAGATCCACTAACGTAATTGATGATCCACTAACGTAATTCAAGCGAATCATAGCGAGCCGAATTCGCGAAATCACAGAAAACAAAAAAAAATTATTGCGCGATTAATTTATTTTATTTTATTTGTTTTTTAAAAAAAAATTATACAACAAAAATTATGCCCAATTAAACTGTTCTAAACACATATCAATATACATATCAAATTTAAAATAATTAATAATTTGCATAAAGGTTTGGCTCTGATACCACTGTTAGGTTTGTAATATTCATGAACGCAATCAAATTGCTCAAAGTAAGCGAAAACGTGTAAAATCAGAGTTTAAAAATTTTACAAACCATATACCCGAATCACCCTTTATGCACAATTATTAATTAAACGAAAAAGATGAATAAGAAACATACCCTTGAAGATCCGAGCTTCCTCAGGTACAAGTTCACCTCCAATCCTTTTCGCGTTCAACTTGAATCCACCGGGTTTGGTTCCTTCCTTTGATCAACGTTAGCCACCCAAGTGTTTGGCCTCTAGAGGTGATCCACCAAGGAAAAAGAATTTTCAAGAAGAAGGGTATTTGGCTCAAACCCTAGTTTTCTATCTCTATAGAAAGGAACGTACTCTCCAACTTTTGGAATAACGTATGTTGTAAAAGTCAACCACACCACACCCATAATAAGACTCCTCTTATTTATAGATGTGGGCAACCCACCTTAACAATTAAGGAATTGGGATTTATTTAATTAATTAAATTCTTTTAATTAATTAAGCTCCCTAATCTTATTAGGGATAATTAATTAAACTCCTTTAACTAATTTTCCTTCCTAATCCAATTAGGAATAAATGAGAGTACTTATATTAAATTAATTTCTAAACTCTTTTAGAAATTAAAATAATAATAATAATTATAATAATATTAATAAGACTCCTCTTATTAATTTTTATTTAATATTTCTAAAATATTAAATAATAAATATTAAGCTATTTAATTTATTCTATCACCATAGATTAAATTAAATATACTTACTTATATTATTACGATTATGCCATTAACTTCTTAAATAATTATTCTTCCTTTTATGGTGTGACCCTTTAGGTTCTCCGTATATTAAACCGGTTGTGAATAAATCAATTAGAACAATTCTAATCTTATTTAAATAAATAAATTAAACAATTAATTTATTTAAATAATATTTATTCTACAATAGGATAAGCCTCCCCTAGCGATCAACGACTTTCCAGATAATATAGATTTCAACATTAATCATAAAAGAACCTTTGAGTAAATAGTTACCGTACAATTCAATCCTTCCACCATACAATGTCCCAATTAAATATAAGACATAGAATTATTGTCAAGTCTTATGTTATTTAATTATTTGTATTTCGATCCTTAAACGCACAACTCAAATAATGCAAATTAAAAAACTTTCTAATTTCATTCTGCCTTGGCCAAGGACTACTGGGTTGTCATTTATCGAATCACATAGGACATTTCTCTTCTTTTAATAGAAATGGTAGATTCTTTATTGATCATACATTATCTCCATGTACAACTTATTATACCCAAGCATACCCTTTGATATACCCTAAGGGTCATAAGGAATAAGTCAAAGTATAACTCATCATACACAAGATACTATGATGATCTCAAGTCCAAGGATCACTTGTCTACTACTATCACTACAGAATTCCTATTGACGAAGCAAGTAAAACTCCATTAGGTATTACTTAGCGAGCCACGTTCAGTGAACTTATTCTCTAATAAGCACCTACATACTTGCTTTAGTATCTCCACATAAATGATCATGAGATCAATCATCCTCATCCAATGAGCAAGCAACGTATGTACCAATCTATCCGGATTCACTAATCCCCAATTTAGTAATCCAATGATTGGGAACTATTTTAGTTTTAAGCTTTCTAAGAATTTAGATCTCATTAGAATGATCATCATCATTATTCTAAAAGCATTGCTTAAAACTATGGGTTTATCACATATTATAAAACAGCATCATGTAGATAATTAAAAGCCTTTAATAAATTAATATTTTTTATTAATAAATGAATAAGATTGTTATAAAGTATATGCTTTATCATCAAACATGATTGGCTTGTGTGCATACTACTTTCAATCTCCCAATTGCACTAAAGCCAGTCGTCATGGTATCTCATACTCTTCTTCTCTAAGTGACGATTATCCTGCTGTTGGATAAGCTTTAGTTAATGGATATGTAATGTTGTTCATGAGAGTCCACTATCTCTATAGTTATTTCCCATCTTTCAATGATTCTAATAATCAAATGAAAGTGCCACAACACATGTTTAGATCCAAGATGAGACTTAGGAACTATTCCTTGTTCTGTAATGAACTTTTCATCTAAACAATCAACTTGCAGCTTCATTTACAGCTATATATTTTGTCTTTATCACTAAACCAGCAACTCTTTGCTGTTTGGAACCTTTCCAATTCACTGCACCACTGTTCAAGATAACGCTTTACCTTAAAGTAGATTTTACGTCATCTTGGTCTTTACGAAAAACTTGAGTCATTAAGCCCTCTAGTTTTAATTTAGACCCACCATGAATATGATCACATCCTTAGTGCCGGTTAAGCACTTTAAGATGTTTTTCACTGACTCATAGTGAACTTCTCCATAATATGACTGATCAACATCAGGTCTCGAACATTTCATTGCATGCATGATTGTCACTCATGCGACCTCTCTTTTCAGGAGTCTGTGGGGACTATTAAGAGAGATACACTCCATAGCTCATCGACATGAGACATCTCTTGGAGTTTGCCATGCTAAACGACTTTAGCATCGAATGAATATCGTGCCTTGGGTTAAGTCGAGCATCCTGTTGTATCTATCTATATAGATTTTATCCCCAATTAAGATACTCTTCCCAAACCATTCATGGAGGAATGTTTAGACAACTTTATCATTACTGATTGTAGCATTGGTATGTCATTCCTTATCCGTAGTATATCAACATATAATATTAGGAATGTCACGCGGCGCGCCCCAATCGTCCCTTTTGTACACACTAGAACTCTTACCTCATCATATGTAACTCTGGATCATCATCTTCTATGATGCGTACTCATCATCATCATCCATGATGAATCCATACCTCCTAGGTATCTTCAAGACTATTTCGATTCTGATTGGTTGTGGTACAATAGGTCTATCTACTGAGTTCCTCTTATTTGACTTATAGTGTTTTGTGGTTCTTGAACTCTTCAAGATCTATTATCCTCCCACTAGCCCCTTTTAATGATAAACACCTTTATCTTAGAAATATGCGTGTTTCGTAACAAACACCTTTTGCTAAGTAGAATTATAGAACATATACCCTAAACTTACTTTAGGATGTCCCATAAATCTGACATGTCAAATCTTGTCCCAAGCTTATCCTTGAAACCTTTTCACATAAGTTGGACAACCCCTTATCTTAACATACTTAAGATTAGGAATCCTCCACGTCCATAACTTTTATGGAGTCTTGAAATTTGGATTTTGAGGTTACCTTTTCGTAGATATGCGACCATTTCTAGGACATGATCCTTGAAGGATCTTTGGAATGTCGGTAAAATCATTATGGACCGCACTATGTCCAACAAGGTACGATTTTTCCTTTCGAGATACATAAATCATTTATTACATATCAGGAGGTGTCCATTATGACAAAACTATTTGAGATGATCTAGAAACTTATTTCACAAGTATTTATTTCTTGATCTAATCAAAGAATCTTAATACATTGTCAATTTGTTTCACTTCAATTCTTTGAACCTTTCAAATAATTCATACTTGTATTTTTGAAATACACACTTTCAACTCTTTGAATGATCATCTCCTTTTCTTATACTAATTTGTTCAATATGCAAAATTATTTTCATGTAAGTCAAGTATACAAAATTTATTAAGTAATATTTCGATTCTATCTGAAACATTATTATTATAAATAGAACAACAATTGTTCTTAATTATAATACCAAAATTTTATTATCCAACAATAAAATGGAAATAATGTTTCTAACAAGAATTGGAATACAATAACAACTTATTGACTTAATAGATTTGCTTCGTAGGCAATGCTAAACTATAAGTTTCTATGGCTAACGCAAAGAACCTTTGCTTCATTTCCCACATAGGATTACTTATATTTGTTTAGCTTTTTTACTTACTTGGTCCCTTCATAAATCTATATTTATGATAACCAAAGTCGGTATCCAATACCCAAGTAGAACCTTGACTTAAAGAAAAATTTATTTCAATCATGAACAAAAACTGTATTGTAACTGAAACTTCACTTAGCTTCTTTGGTTAGCCTCTGCAAGATGCTTCTCGCAGTTTCTTTTCGATGTGTCGGGCTTATTGCGGTGGGAAGCAAACTCCTTTGCTATCCGTATCAGTTTTGCTCTTATTATCCTTTGTTTACGCCTTTCTATTTACCTTCTTTGAATCGTTTTTCTTTTCAGAAGATCCTTTGGCCCCTACCAGTAAGACTTGATCTTTCTTGGTTGGAAAGTGACTCTCAATATTTTTCAATATGTTAAGCAAATCAGCGAGGCTGACATCTAGCTTGTTCATATAAAAATTCACAACAATTGTGAAAGGAGTCCGGGAGTGAGTGCAGGATCAAATCTTGGCTCAACTCTCCATCCATGACAAAACCGATTATCCTAATTGATCAATCAAATTGATTATGTTAAGAACTTTTTTATGCATACTATAGTGCCATTGACCATTCTAGATCGGAAGAGCTCCTTAGATATCTCGATATCTATCGATCCCTACTTTCCTCACCATCAACTACTTGATGTGCAGGAATATAGTAGGAGCATCCATAGTTTCATGCTGACGTTGAAGCTCGTTACTCATAGATGCGAGCATGATGCATTGAGCCAACTGTGCATCATCTTGCCACTTTCTAAAAGGAGCATTGTCTTCCTCAGAGGCATTGTCTGCAACCATTGCAGGGATAGGCGTATTAAGGACATAAGATAGCTTTTCAGCTATGAGAACTATTCTCAAATTCCTTAACCAATTCGTTTAATTCGGTCTGGTTAATTTAGCATTTAATATGCTTCGCAGTGATAGTAATTTAGACATTGTAAAATTTTGTAAATGAATTTGTAATTAACAACATTTTAACATACATTTTTTATTAATTACCAAAATAAATTAGGTCTTGTTTTAAATTGGTATCTCCCACTATTTATTTTCTTCAAACTATATTACCTCACTTATATAGTTCGGTAAAATCTAATTAAAGATTTGCTAGTGAGAATAAGGATCCCATTTCAAATGTATATAGTCTTGTGGTGACACAACAAACTATATATAAATAAATAGGTAGACAACTTTTGTCAATTACATCAACTATGCTGACTCCTTTTCTTTTTGCCTCTTAGATTATTTTGATCAGTGGTGGCACATCCAGAATCAAAATTATCCAAGTTAAGTCCAACCTAGCACTCCATATATTCAAAAAGAAAAATATCATCCTTGTGGTGACACAACAAAACAATATTGTTCAATTTTCTTTATAAGCATCAAATGTGATAAATTAACATCTTAAATACTTAATACTTGCCTTGTGGTGACACAACAAACTCATATTAAATATTTAATACTCTATTAATTTTATCATACTAGAAGGCTTACGTTCGATATTCCAAATATCTTTGAGCGCTTAGGACTTAATATAAAAAATTGAGGGTTTGTTATTAATTTGTCTCATCTTGTTTTAGCATTTACATATATATATATAAATACGCTAATATATTAATGAACATGCGAAGCATGTTTTGCATAATATATATATATATATAGTATAAGCATGCACATGTAGAATACTATATTCTATTCGGATTGATTATGGACTTTTATTCTAGTTTGGTTCACTAGAGCAACCAAGTGAACCAAAAGGTCAAACCCTAAGGGTGCAAGAAATAATATTTAAATATAACTATTATATTTAAAACCGGGCTCCATTACAAACGGGTCTTCAAGCGCTCCTTGCTCCTTGATCTCCAATTTTTCAAAATTAATTCTAACTATTTCTATTACAAAACTATTTAAAACAAATAGAAACCTTGATCAAGTGATCGAGGGAAGTACATAGGAGGAGATAGAATTTACATTAAGAAAAAATTAAAGAAAGACGAGGCATGCAGACCCCATTTAATATAACCCATACATTCATGCATCCAACTAAAATAAAATCCAATCACATTGGTTGATAGTCCATAATCAATCCCATTTATTATCATACACATCACCATATGCATCAATAAATAATATTCATCTTATGAATAATAAACATTCAATATATATATATTGATATCATTTAATGGGCAAAATTAGTTAGTATAAAATCTAATTTTGAATCAAAATAAACTCCTTTATTTTAATCCAAATTTAAATTAAAATAAAACTATTTTATTTTAATTTTTCCAATTTTGAATAAAATAAACTATTTTATTTTAATCAATTATGGAATCCAATTCCATATATATATAAAAAATAATTAAAGGAAACACGGATTATCTTTCCTATTCACAAATAAACTCATTTATTTTGAATAATATGAAATCTTATTTCATATCTAAATAAACTCCTTTATTTAAGGAAAGATCGATTCTTTTTCCTATTCACAAATAAACCTTTTATTTTGAATAATATGAAATCTAATTTCATATCAAAATAAACTCCTTTATTTAAGGAAAAATAGAATCCAATTTCAACTCCAATTAGTTATCATGAAATCCAATTCCAACTCTAATTAGTTAGCATGAAATTTAATTTTAAAATTAAAATAAACCTTTTATTTTAAGATTAAAAATAAACCTTTTATTTTAAAATTAAAATAAATATTTTATTTTAATTATAAAATTATTATATATATATATATTACGTAAATATATATATTATATATATATAATAAAACCGTGATACCGAATGAGTTTGTAATATTCAAGAATCATGTAATTTCAAATTCATGCTTCAAAAGTTATCAATGAATTCGCTTCTATAGAAGATTTCTAATAAAGTAGCTTATATATATATATATATATATATATATATATATATATATATGATTCACTAAGTGCTTCAATTCAATTTGCATATTAAGCTCGTATATATTATATATATATAGTAGCGTGATTCTTGAAGATCCACTAACGTAATTGATGATCCACTAACGTAATTCAAGCGAATCATAGCGGTAGAATCACAAATCACGTAAAACAAAAAAAATTATCATGTGATTAATTTATTTTATTTTATTTGTTTTTTAAAAAAATTATACAACAAAAATTATGCCCAATTAAAAACATTCTAAACACATATCAATATACATATCAAATTTAAAATAATTAATAATTTGCATAAAGGTTTGGCTCTCGATACCATGTTAGGTTTGTAATATTCATGAACGCAATCAAATTGCTCAAAGTAAGCGTAAAACGTGTAAAATCGAGTTTAAAATTTTACAAACCATATACCCGAGTCACCCTTTATGCACAATTATTAATTAAACGAAAAAGATGAATAAAAACATACCCTTGAAGATCCGAGCTTCCTCGAAGTACAAGTTCACCTCCAATCCTTTTCGCGTTCAACTTGAATCCACCTGGGTTTGGTTCCTTCCTTTGATCAACGTTAGCCACCCAAGTGTTTGGCCTCAGAGGTGATCCACACGAGGAAAAAGAATTTTCAAGAAGAAGGGTATTTGGCTCAAACCCTAGTTTTCTATCTCTATAGAAAGAACGTACTCTCCAACTTTTGGAATAACGTATGTTGTAAAAGTCAACCACACCACACCCATAATAAGACTCCTCTTATTTATAGATGTGGGCAACCCACCTTAACAATTAAGGAATTGGGATTTATTTAATTAATTAAATTCTTTTAATTAATTAAGCTCCCTAATCTTATTAGGGATAATTAATTAAACTCCTTTAACTAATTTTCCTTCCTAATCCAATTAGGAATAAATGAGAGTACTTATATTAAATTAATTTCTAAACTCTTTTAGAAATTAAAATAATAATAATAATTATAATAATATTAATAAGACTCCTCTTATTAATTTTTATTTAATATTTCTAAAATATTAAATAATAAATATTAAGCTATTTAATTTATTCTATCACCATAGATTAAATTAAATATACTTAATATATTATTACGATTATGCCATTAACTTCTTAAATAATTATTCTTCCTTTTATGGTGTGACCCTTTTAGGTTCTCCATATTAAATAGGTTGTGAATAAATCAATTAGAACAATTCTAATCTTATTTAAATAAATAAATTAAACAATTAATTTATTTAAATAATATTTATTCTACAATAGGGATAAGCCTCCCTAGCGATCAACGACTTTCCAGATAATATAGATTTCAACATTAATCATAAAAGAACCTTTGAGTAAATAGTTACCGTACAATTCAATCCTTCCACCATACAATGTCCCAATTAAATATAAGACATGGAATTACTGTCAAGTCTTATTTTATTTAATTATATGTATTTCGATCCTTAAATGCACAACTCAAATAATGCAAATTAGAAACTCCTTTCTAATTTCATTACGCTTAACCAAGGACTCTTTGGGTTGTCATTTATCGAATCACATAGGACATTTCTCTTCTTTTAATAGAAGTGGTAGATTCTTTATTGATCATACATTATCTCCATGTACAACTTATTATACCCAAGCATACCCTTTGATATACCCTAAGGGTTTTAAAGAATAAGTCAAAGTATAACTCATCATACATAAGATACTATGATAATCTCAAGTCCAAGGATCACTTGTACTACTATCACTACAGGAATTCCTATTGACAGGCAAGTAAAACTCCATTAGGTATTCCTTAGCGAGCCACGTTCAGTGAACTTATTCTCTAATAAGCACCTACATACTTGCTTTAGTGTCTCCACACAAATGATCATGAGATCAATCATCCTCATCTAATGAGCAAGCAACGTATGTACCAATCTATCCGGATTCACTAATCCCCAATTTAGTAATCCAATGATTGGGAACTATTTTAGTTTTAAGCTTTCTAAGAATTTAAATCTCATTAGAATGATCATCATCATTATTCTAAAAGCATTTCTTAAAACTATGGGTTTATCACATATTATAAAACAGCATCATGTAGATAATTAAAAGCCTTTAATAAATTAATATTTTTTATTAATAAATGAATAAGATTGTTACAAAGTATATGCTTTATCATCAAACATGATTGGCTTGTGTGCATACTACTTTCAATTTTTTGGGCATTTGATTGACAAATATGGGATTTCGGTGGATCCATCAAATGTCAAAGCTATAATAAATTGGGAACAACCAAAAACACCATTGGAAGTGAGGAGTTTCTTGGGACTGGTAGGTTACTACAGACAGTTTATTAAAGACTTTTTGAAGATTGCCACTCCGTTAACGAATTTGATTAGGAAAGATGTAAAAATAATTTGGACAAAGAAGTGCGAAGAGAACTTTCAGGACTTGAAAAAAGAAGCTTAGCATGGCACCTATGTTGTCATTATCAGATAATACAGGAAACTTTGTGGTGTATAGTGATGCATTACATAAAGGACTAGGCTGTGTGCTTATGAAAAATGACAAAGTCATTACGTATGTATCAAGGTAACTGAAGGACTATGAGAAAGGATACCCGACTCATGATTTAGAGTTGGCTGCAGTGATATTTGCTCTGAAGATATGGAGACACTATCTTTACGAGGAGAAATATGAGATATATACGGACCATAAAAGTCTTAAGTAGATTTTCACACAGAAAGATCTAAACATACGTTAAAGGTGATGGTTAGAACTGATAAAAGATTATGATTGTGAGATCTTTTATCATCCAGGTAAAGCAAATGTGGTTGCCGATTCCTTGAGTAGAAAGGGTCGGGAGAAGTTGATGTTGTTAACTGCTTAGGAGGAGCTTATTTTAGCAATGGCAAGGCTAGAGTTGGAAATAAAACTTTCGAAAGAATCTGATGAAAGATTGTTCTAAATGGAAGCTAGTCCAACTTTAGTGGACAAAGTGAAGAACGCTCAACTACAAGATGAAGAATGTCAGAAAATCAAAGAAATAGTGTTCGAGGGTAGTGAGGTGAAGTTCAAGATCGATGCCGAAGGACTACTAAGGTTTGATGGAAGGATTTGGGTTCCAACAGTACTTGAAATTAAAGATAAAATTTTGACTGAAGCTCATAACTCAAGATATTCAATTCACCTAGGGAGTACAAAGATGTATCAAGATTTACGACAACATTTCTGGTGGTCAAATATGAATCAAGATGTTACAGAATGTGTCACGAAATGCTTGACATGTCAAAAAGTCAAAGTCGAGCATCAGAGACCAAGCAGATTACTTCAACCGTTGGAACTACCAGCATGGAAGTGGGAACATATCATAATAGACTTTATGGTAGGTCTTCCGACTACTTAGAAAGGGTACGATGTAATCTGGGTGATAGTGGATAGACTGACAAAATCAGCATACTTTTTGCCAATAAGGATTAGATTCAATCTTAATCAGATGGTAAAGTTGTATGACAAGGAGATCGTTTTGAGATATGGAGTTCCATTGTCAATTATGTCAGACAGAGATCCGTGATTCACGTCAAATTTCTGTAAAGACTACAAGAATGCATGGGAACACAGTTCAGAATGAGTACGGTGTACCATCGTCAAACAGACGGCCAAAGAAAACAAAAAATTCAAACGTTAGAAGATATGCTGAGAGCGTGCATTATGGATTTCAAAGTAAATTGGGATGATTATTTACTGTTGGCTAAATTTTCCTACAACAACAGTTACCATGCAAGCATTGGCATGCCGCCTTAAGAAGCATTGTATAACAAAAAGTACAGAACTCCATTATGCTGGGGTGAAGTTGGTTAACGTCAATTATTAAGAACAGAACTAGTATAACAGACTGCTAAGGTTGTCAAACTCATCAGGGCAAGATTAGTAGCTACTCAAGATAGATAGAAGAAGTATGTTGATCAACACAGATAAAGTCGTGAATTTGACGTAGGAAATTTCTTTTTTCCTAAAAATTTCTCCTTGGAAGAGGAAGATCCTAATTGGTAAGAAAGGAAAGCTAAGCCCAAGGTTTATTGGATCCTTTGAGGTGATGCAAAAAGTAGGTGAAGTGGCTTACGAGGTAGCTCTACCTCTAGAATTAGAACATGTTCACAATGTTTTTCATGTTTTAGTATTGAGACCGTATAAACCCGACTACAAACATATGATTGAGTACGAACCGTTACAGTTCGATAAATATTTGTCTTATGAGGAGATTCCTATCCAGATAGTTGATAGGAAAGAACAAGTGCTCAGAAATAAAGTGACACCTTCCATGAAGGTGATATTGAGGAACCATAATGCCGAAGAAGCTACGTGGGAACTCAAAGACAAAATTATAAAGAGTTTTCCTGAGTTATTTGTTTGATATGTGTCTTCGATTTTGAGGACATAATCTTTGTATGTAGGGAAGAATGTAACGAATGAATTGTTAAAGTTGTGATTATGGGGACAAAATCATTGTAAGGAGGGAAGGATGTAACAATCCAGAATTTATAATTGTAATTTCATATATTTATTGAATTAAATAAATATTTTAGTTGATGTGTTTATTGTTTAATTTGATTATTTATTTGTTAAATAAATAATTCATAACTTAATGGGAATTAACTTAATTAAGGTAATATGTTAATTAAGTTGATAATTGGTAATTTGGTATTTTAAAGTTAATTAAAATAAAAAAAGTAATGAATTAATTATTATGAGATAATATTCTAATTTAATTTAATAATTAAATTAGAGAGTTGATAAGGATTAAATGAATTGTTATAATGTTGTTTTAATTTAATTTAGTAATGAAAGTAATGTACTAATTTATTAAATAAAATTATAAGGAAATTATAATTTTTTGGCAATGTGATTATGTGGCAAATTGATTTAATAAGTTTTTATTAGCTTTAATTTAATTAAATTTGAATATTAGAATTTAATTAAATAAAGTGTGACAATAAACTATATTATAAATGAGTTATTAAAATAATTAAAAGAGTTTTAAATGGGTTTTACCAAACAAGGCTTAAGAAATGTTAAGTCTTTAAAGTGTTTAGCCAAACAAGGCCTTATGACTTTGGAATTTAAAATAAAAATAACTGATATATTTAGTAGAGTTATTATTATGTCAGTTTTTATTTTATATGTTTTCGTATGTTTGTTTTTCTTTTTACGTTAAGTTATATTGGTTTACGCCTAAAATTAAAGAAAGAAGAAAACAGAGAAGAAAATGAAGAGAGAAGAAAGTGAGAGCTCTAGAGAAATTTAGAGAAAAGTTGGAAGTTTGGAATCCAAGAAGAGATTAACAAAGTAGCATTCACCATCTAAACAACAAAGCAAAGGTAGAATTCTTATTTCTAAAGTTTTGTTTTTATTTTATCAAAAGTTATCTGTAATTGATATTTTGTGAATAATTGTTGAAAGTATGAGTTTGTATGTGTTAATAGATGATTATAAATTGTTTTATATCATTCATTCATGAGTTAGAGTAATCAATTTCATGGCAATATGTTTAGTATTAAAGAATTTGAATTACAGTAGTGTGTGTGTGTGTGTGTGTGTGTGTATATATATATATATATATATATATATGATATGACTTATTTTAGAATTAAAATTGATGTTCAATTCATGTAATAAACTAGTAATTGTTTGTTGATTGTGAAAATACATGAAGAAACGAAAACAATATGAGTTAAAATAACTGTTTTGGTTGAAAAACGAATTCACAATGATGAATTTTATTATGAACGTTAAAAGGTGAAGAAATAATAAAAATAGTGAAATTAAAAGTTGTAATTTTGATTTTTTTTGTTGTTTATATAGTTAAAAACATGTTGAAAGCCTTAAGTTATGTTTATGTGAAGTTTATGTATTTATATAAGTGAAATTGGTTGTTAGAAAGTAGCTTCTAGGCCAAATTAGCTTTCTGCTGTGTAATTCGTGAACTGCAGAAGCCAAGTCTGGGTATCCCCGCCCGGGCTGGTGTTACCAGTATAATATTGTTTCCCCGATGGGCACTTTCACAATGTAAAACCCCTGCCCTGGCGGGGGGTAGCAGAATGGACTGCGAAGTTTTAGTTGTGTGCAGTCTATTTTGTTTTAGTCTAACCTAACCTAAAGAGTATTATAACATGTTGAACATGTAATAGAATAATATATCAGTTTGTTAACGTTCATATGTTATCATAGCATGATAAGTTTATAAGTTGTTAAAGAACTAGAATGTGATGCTTATTCGAAACTTCGGTCTTTCAGTATGTGACTTGTGTTAGTAAGCAAAAATTAAACTTAGTTAATGAGCTATAATAAAAGTGGGAACTGAACCCATGAAATTAATATTACTGTAACTAATTAGTGATGTCAATACATATGGTATGTGTAGGACTTGTGGGGAACGTAAGTAGTGATTGTTTAAGCTACGTACGAAGCAAGTTCTCTAACCCTATTTTTATGATTATGCAAGTTTCTTTACCCTATCTTGTTTACAATGGAGCAAGTTCCTAATCCTACTTATATAACTTGATTATGTTTAAGCAAGTTCTTTAACCTAACTCTTACTTTGAGAAGGTTTCCTATCTTTAACTTGTTTCTTATTACGTAAATTCATAAATTCTATAATTCTTATGTTGAGCAAGTTTTATTTCTCAACTTGTTATTAATCATGCAAATTCATTAACTCAATTCTTTTGTTGAGTAAGATTATAGCCTTAGCTTATTGTTGTTCAAGCAAGGTTTGTTATAATATCTAATTCCTATGCTTTCTAGTTCATTTCTAAAGCATGATTTCGATGTATAATGCTAATTCACTTATGATTCATTATTATTCCATATCATATTGTTATCGAACACTTGAAATGATATCAAACATTATTGATTCAACTAATCCTTAGATGATGTTCGTTGAACCCTAAATTACCCTTGAAACCTATCCAAACCAAACTTCTTTTGGTGCTGACTCGTATGTTAAAACTGAGATGAACAAACCTATTATAGGGTATTTATTACGTGTAAGCATTTAGATGTTTGTGCACAATACATGTGTTGCCTCCTTTTTAGTTTAACAAAAAGGACTCTAACTCATGAAAGCATAAATGGGTCAACAAGTAGTACACAGTAAAAAAAGTATCGATCCACAGAGAAAGGTTATAAATATAAATTATCATGCATCAACTATTTCACTATTTCTATATACTTAAACGAATAACTCACAATTATAATTAATTCTAAATTCAATTCATGAATAAAAATATAATACTAAAAATAATGTAATCACATTTGGAAAAGAATGAGATTCTAATTTCATTTAATATTTCATCCAAATTGCAATCATCATGTAATTTTTAACTATTTATCATGGAAAACTAGTCAACAGCACAGTAGTGGACATAACCATTTTTCAATGAACTATGACCAATTCACATAACCTCCACAAATGATAGAAATCATGTAAGCGACACTATTACCAAAATCACTATATGTCTATGTAAGATTACAACAATAATGAATTAAGTGCAGGCTCTTTTCATGACTACACACGATGAAACGGTATATGTCTATCCGGTTCACAAATTATAAAACTTAACAAATCAGTCTCATAAAGAGATTATGATTTAATCCATACTCATATTTCATCTTTCAATTCCATATAAGCATACAAGGTGAATGGTGATCAAACATTCATTAGTTACGCTCAATCATAATGGTTAATCCAATGATAAACATATAACATTACAATCAGATATATATAAATTTAGACTACATATTAAAATCCATTAGAATTCCATAATGGAAATTAGTTAATTTCTAAACCAAAAGCCATTATGGGATTGGAGCAATGCATAAACTTAAATAGTGTAACAAAAGAGATTAGAGAAATAATAAACAAATCTATTAAACCCAATTGCAGAATCTGTTCCACACTTGTTCCAATGCAACAATAATCTCCAGAATTGACAACTAAGAATTATTGAAATAACAAAGAAGAAGAGAGAATATAGAAATGTATCATGTGATGATCAAATCCTCCCTAGCCTCGTTAAAACTTAAGAACCCTAATAGTCATTATGAAAAACTTATAAAATACCCTCAAAAACACGTCTGGTACCGACTACATCATTCAGTAGAGCCTAAAGCACTCAAATTTCAAATTATAAAAAGTCAACAAAATAGACTGCAGAGAACTCACGCGGCCGTGCGAGATTGTAGTGTAGAACGAGCGCGGACGCGTTGGGGAAATGCCTATTGAGGTCTTAGTGCGGGCGCATGATATTCCTTCTTTGTTGGGGCGCGGTCGCACAATGGTGCAAGGCAGTCTCTGATTTCATGTGGCACGGGCGCACGATATTAGGCTTGAAAAGCTGCGCGGCCGCGCTACTACTGCTTTCTGTCTTCTGGTGTCTTGCTGCTTTTGCTTCTTGTTTATTGTCGTTCGTTCTTCATTCTTTCTCTTCTTCAATGCATTCATTCACTACTTTAATCCTCATCCGCTCAAGTTCCTCTTGCCATGCCTTTGCTAGCTTCATGCCACCATGCTAATCCATGTTAATGCCATTCCATGCTATAGGAGTTCCAAGTACAAGCACTGCAAAATAAACATAAAATGCAACTAAAACATAGTAAAAGCTACTTGAGATAACATAATTCTAGTGAGTTGGCACCCAATAAGTAGGTATAAAACCTACTTATCAACTACCCCCAAACTTGAACTATTGCTTGCCCTCAAGCAATGCATACGACAATAAACAATGCAATGCAAATACATGCTATTCAAACTAAACTATGATGCAAATGAGTCCCAAGTTTTTCCAGTAAAATGGAATTCCAATCTAATGTGCCTTAGCGAATTAACTAGATTCAAGAATAAAATGTCAAACTAAGCTATAGATATAATATTATACACTCAAATAACCCATACTCACTATAAAGATGCTGTGTGTGTGTGGTGTTCACCAAAACTTGACAAAGGCAAAGAATACACATGTTATACTGCTCAAAAAGGAAAATTACAGTCTAAATCAAGATTCATGTATACTAATGCAATAAAAACATCTCCAACACATCAATACAAACTAAGGTTCAATAATGGGTTTAATTTTCTTTATTTCTACTTACAAGGGCGATTTTTTTGCACTTTCCCGCCGTCTTTATTGCCATATTCTAATTATTTTTTTATGTAGCGAGTGCATTTTACGCTCCATATCGCCCCTTCCAAGGATTCAATAATTCAGCTTAGGAAGGTTCCAAGATAGATTTTTCTTTTCTTTTTTTTATACACAATAAGCATACCCATGTGTTCCCAAAGTTTGATTATCAATGTTTTCATATCCTAAGTCCACTTTCTCCACAATTATCTTTTTTTAACAACTACATTTTCTATTAAACAATTAAAACACATTACTCTTATACCAACAAGCATATGTGAACACGTATATGCTAACCGAAAGCATCTAAACAACAGGCATGGATTACATCATGTAAAACATTATAGCTAAGCTCATGTTATCCACTAAATTCAACAATCCTTCAAAATTCAATTTCATCATTGGCTACAGTAAAACTCCATAAAGTTAGAATTTTGGGACATGTAACTAAACACAAATAAAACATATAATAACTACTAAAAAGGGAAAAAATTTCTACAATTATTTACTAACACATAATCATGCAAAAGTTAAACTAAACATGAATAAATATGCAAATTAACTACATACAACTACACTAATACCCAATAAACTTAACATATTCATTATCCCAATGCATGAAGGTATAGGGTTTAAAGGAACTCTCCTAATGATCACCTGCACCACCCTTTTCGGGTGGTGAATCTGGTGGTGGAAATTGCACGACTATCCCAAATTGTGGCCACTCGAGCATGGTACCCTACTGCACAAAAGCCTCCACTAGAGATCTCGTCAAACCCATAGCAAATGCTGCAAAATTATAGTACATAAAATTGACCTTCCTTTCTAACCTTCAAAGATGATGATCATCAGTAACAACAGTGGCGTGAGTAGAGGTGCCTGCTTCATTTGTCCTTGAAGGCTGCGGTGATGGCGCAAATGATGCGGGACGAAGGATGAAACCCTTACCCCTTGGGTGCGGGGTACCTCCTGCCCAATCTACGAATTTTGTTATCGTGGCATGGGTGATATCCTGACTTGGATATTGCAGCTGTTCATCTGTCCACCTAACTCCTGCCTGAGCACACAAATGAGCAACAATCGAGGCATGTGGTATACTTCCTGTAGTGCTCCCCCGCATATAACGTAACATGTTCTGATTAAGGAGATGACCAACGTCAATGTATTTCCCTGTAACAATTCCCCGCAGAATGATTGCTCGCTCAGTTGTAATCTCATGTTGATGGGATGATGGCATGAGTTTTGCACGAACAAAGAGATTCCAAGCCTTGGCAAAACGATTAAGAGTTAAAGTCAGAAAGGTCCTGGGATGATTAGTGCCTGGCTTGTAAGTCCATTTATCCCTGGTATACACAAATCAGTAATGACCTCATCTAGGTCTGTCTCCATTCGTTCTGCCTCAACATAATTTGTACGTGCAGTTGGAGGGTCAGGTAATTTAAAGACGCCACGAATTGCCCTTGGGTGATAATCTACTTGAACTCCTCGGACAAAAGAAAAGCCACTCATTGTCTCCGTTGCATTCGCAGAAAATTTCATTACAATGGCCATAGGAGCAGCCATGGGTATAGAGCAGAATCCATGCCAACATCTTTCCCTGATCATATCTTTCAATTGCCCATCTTGTGACTTCGACTTAAACCCTCTATCTATTACAAAGGATTTAGCCACAATTCGATAATACTCTAACTAGACATCAAGACTAACAAACTTGGAAAAATCTACATTGTCACCACTCTGGCTGCTTGTAGAAGACGATTTTGGAGTGCGAGAACGAGCACGTTTTGGTCCCATTATGCTGATGAAAAGAAAAACTCCTAATTGAAAAGAAGAATTGGATTGAGAAAATACGTGCACTGAACTCCCCCAAACTTACTATTTTCACTCACTCTCTGAAGAAACCCTAACTTCTCTATGACTGATTATAGGATAAAGATAGAAGTTTGAATATGGATAGAGGATGGAATGCGTATATAATGGGGTGAGGAGTTACGAATTTGAAATGGAACGGTTGGGAGAGGAGGCGTGCGTCTATAGAAATGGATACGCACGATTCGAATGTAACTGATATAAGAAATGGGAAAAGACACGTCTTTAAAAACAAAACAAAAATCAAACTCCGGTCTCGAGTATGGCCGCATGGTTTTTGAACTGGATAGTGGCGCGGGCACGCCATTTGTATTAATTTCCTTGCTCGGCTGTGTGGCCCTACATCCAACCATACTGATCTGCATCTTTAAAAATATCAAAGCAGCTACTGATAAACTCCAATGCACCTGTACAAACAATAAATATCAGTATGAGATATATCAATTCACCAAAATCACAATATGGACTAATTAATATGCATGAATGACTTTCCCAACATAATGCTTTGTATGCTACTTCTAATCATAAATATATGCACAATCAGCTCCACAAAACTTATATCACACTTATTATTCTATAACAACTAACATGAGAATGAGAAAGAAATACGATCTAAAGCAGAATTTAACAAAAGGTAAAGATAGAAATAATGGGATACCTCCAATCTAGTGCTAAGTTTTAGTCAATTAGCTTGACTATCTCTGACTCAATCATGTTGAAGAAAGAATGGAGGTGACTTTCTGCCTGTCAACCTCACCACCATAGTAGTGCTTAAGCCACTGTCCATTAGCTTTGAATGGCTTATCTAGGAATTTGTCGAATACCTCTACTGCACCATGTGGATAAACTGTCTTCACTGTGAATGGCCCTGACCACCTTGTTTGAGCTTCCCAGGAAAAAGTTTAAGTCTTGAATTAAACAACAAAACTCTTTGTCTCGGCTCAAATATTCCCTCCATAATCTTGTGATCATGCCATTTCTTCACCTTTTCTTTATACAGCTTGCAGTTTTCATACGCCTGCAATCTGAATTCATCCAACTCATTGAGTTGGAGTAGGCGTTATTCACCTGCAGCCTTCAAATCAAATTGAGCTTCCTGATTGCCCAATACACCTTCTGCTCAAGTTCTATGGGAAGGTGAAAAGCCTTTCTATAAACTAATTTTAAAGCGTGTGACATGCCCAACTGAGTCTTATAGCGATCATATCGCCCATACGCCTGACATCATCATCAAGCTTTAATGACCAATCCTTTCTTGTGGGGTTCACGACTTTCTCCAAAATTCTCTCTAGTTCACGATTTGAAACCTCTGCTTGGCCATTGGTTTGAGGAAGGTAAGCTATAGCAATACGATGATTTACTCCATACTTAGCCAACAGAGTTGTAAGCATATACGCCCATATAGCATCATCAAGCTTTAATGACCAATCCTTTCTTATGGGGTTCACGACTTTCTCCAAAATTCTCTCTAGTTCACGATTTGAAACCTCTGCTTGGCCATTGGTTTGAGGAAGGTAAGCTATAGCAATACGATGATTTACCCTATACTTAGCCAACAGAGTTGTAAACTTTCGATTACAGAAATGACTGCCTTCATCACTAATAATAGCCCTTGGAGTCCCAAACCTTGTAAAAATACTTCTTTGTAAAAATTTTAAGACCATTTTGGCATCATTAGTTGGAAGAGCTGCCACTTCCACCCACTTCGAACCATAGTCGTCTGCTAACAAGATGTATAAATTTCCACATGAAAAAACGAAAGGGCCCATGAATTCTATGAGATCCCGAATTTTATGAAATAAAAGTATTCAATTTTTTTTATTTTGGTAAATAGTTAAATTGATAAAAGTTTAAAGTTAAGGGTCATATTTGAAATTTTTCAAAGTAAGCAAATTGCCATAAAATACCGGTAGTAAAAGTACAGTAATACGCGTGGTTTCATAGTAGCACACGGTATTGATTATTGATGCTTATGTGAGAAGTCACTTAGTTATACTCAATTATTGCTACAATAATTGTTGCATCATATCTCTCATATTATTGATTCAATTATTGTTACAGTATCATCTGCATAATATGTTATATATTATTAAATCAATAATTGAGATGACAAAGTTATTCATATTATTATTTGCAATATTGACAATGTCTAGAAGTTCTGTCAAGGAGAGGTTTGGTCACCTAATTGCGCGCTAATAAGGAGAAATCCTTATCGGAAAGCCCCCTTTTTCTTGGGAATGACCTGGTTGTTAAATATTGTGAGTTATAATATTAATGATGAATAAGTTCATGTTGATTAAAGATGAATTTGATAGTTCCATTGTGTTGGGATTATTAGTGTTAGTGGAAATCGACATCTATTCCGATGATAATTGATGTCTGGGGGTTATATTGATAAATCGGGTAATTAATCGGATAAATGAGCAATTAATTGCTATTAATTCACATGATTTTAACTATTTGTTCACATGTGTGTACTATTGATTCACATTCCTTTACTATTAGGGGAGTTGGTGCAAGATTGATAAAACTTACATGGCTAAGTTAAAAATGGAGGTATAGATGGAGGTACTATACTTTAATTCGTATTTTCACAAGATTATAACTATTAAGTCACATGAATGAACTATTAATTCACATGATTTACTATTAGGGGAGGTGGTGCAGGTTTGATAATACTTGCAAGACTAAATTAAAAATGAAAGAAAAGTTGAAGGTATTGTATTGTAATATTTCGAGCCCCAAAACGTGCAATTATCGAAATTATATTTTCCTATTAACAGAAGCTCATTCTTCCTTCATTTCTCACCAATTCACTAAATCTTTAGAGCAATTATTATAGAGAGAAATTATAGAGTGAAAGAAGAAGAGAAGTATGCTACCTCACTATTCCAATATCCAGTTTCTTCTAAGGTAAGGGATATCATTATTATAGTAAGGGGTATTATTTCTTTCGTATTCATGGAGAGAGCTATTGTTATTCTATTCCTTATTATTATGTTGGAATAACCTGTCTATGCGAAGTACTGCATACATGGTGAAATTCTTCTATTATTCCATTCTTTATTATTACATTGGAATATCACATTTGTCTGCGGATTATCGTGACTCGATTCCGTTCTTTATTATTACATTGAAATATCACATGCATGCGAATTACGCATGACCTGGTTCCATTCTTTATTATACTGTTGTAATAACCTGTCTGTGCGGTTTATCGCATGCCTGGTGAATTCTGTTGTTATTCCATTCTTTATTATTCTGTTGGAATATCCTATCTATCCGGATTATGCATGACCTGATTCCATTCTTTATTATTACATTGGGAATAACTCGCATGCAATGCGATCTATCGCATGCATGGTGAATTCTTCTGTTATTTCATTCTTTATTATTCTGTTGGAATAACCTGTCTATGTGGATTACCGCATGCATGGTGAATGATCCTTTGTATTCATTCCTTATTAAATTGTAGAAATGATATGTCTTCGTGGATTACCCCATGGCGGGTGAAAATCCATTTGCAGGTTCGTATTTTTTGCTTACCCTCAAAAATTCTGGAAAAAATTGAAATGATAATTTGATGAGTTTTCTAGATTGTGACCAAAAATGGTGATTTTTGGATGTATAGATTAGGAGTTATGAATTTTATGGGAAAATGCTATTTTAAAAGTAAACCCTTATAACTCCTTATGGTTAACTCCATAATTAGTGAAATTTTTATTGGGAGTACATATATATAACAGGAGTATACCCTGTAAATTTCAGAATTTTTTGGACAAAAGTACAATTTATGATAAATGTCTAAATATTAGGCAGTTCTGGCCATATAAAAAATAGTAAATGAATTTTAAAAATTCTGAGAAAAACATATGTTCAATGTGGGACTATATTCTGCTAAATCCCAGAAAAGAAATATTTTTCGAACTGATTTGGTATTTTTCATGAAAAAATTAACTAGTTATGAGTAAATGAATTAAATATGTTATGTGAAGTAAAATAATTGGAAAATAGAATTTTATGGCTTGGGAATCCTATATAAGGTATATCAGATTTTGATGAGGATTTGATCATTGGTGATGAAATCTTATGAGTATATGGCATTTTGAATGATTAAATGCATTATTTGGTAAAGTGTAATCAATTCAAATAAATTGTTTATAAGTTTAAGAAGTTACTAAAATATTGTTATAATATTAATATTATTAGATTATGAGTTTATTAAGTGATTGATAATATTTGGATAAATTTAAAATGAAAGACCCCAACTTTTATGAATAAATATGAATTTTCTATAATTATCATTTTTAAAATATTATGAAATAAATATGATATAATATTATAGTTGTGGGTAATATTTAGAAATTTTGCAAAGTACACAAGTTGTTTATAATATTCGATTGGTCGGTGAATATTCGTACGACAGCACAATCATTGGTGGACCCCACAACGGAATTATTGTCGGATTGAGAAAACAACAAAAATATTTTTATGAAAATAACGGTGGAAGTTTTACTAGTTAAGCTGTTGAAACACCAGTGTTAAAAATGCATGAGAATACTGCGTGGTTGCATAGTAGCTACGGTATTGATTATTGATGCTTACGTGAGAAGTCACTCGTTTTGTTCAATTATTGCTTGATAATTGTTGCATAGTATCTCACGTTATTTGATTCAATTATTGTCAATATTTTTTTTATTATTAAATCAATAATTGAGATATGAAAGTTATTAATATTATTATTTACAATATTAACGATGTCAGAAGTTACGCGAGGAGAGGTTTGGCCACCTAATTCTTGGCGTCGATAGGGAGAAATCCTTATTGAAAGCCCCTCTTTCCTAGGAGCGAACTGGTCGATTAATAGTGTGAATAATAATAATGATGATGAAGTTTTGTTTTATTAGTATTATTAATGTAATAAAGCAGAAAAACTTTTTATATAAAAGCAGAATACTTTTATAAAGTTATTCGTTTTATTAGGCTAATAGTAAAATCTTTTATATAAAATAGAATACTTTAATAAAGTTATACATTTTATTAAACAATAATTAGAATATATTATATTTAATTATGCAGTGTTTTGCATAGTGTATGCATAGTGTTTGCATAGTAAAATCTTTTTAAAAGTTATTCGTTTTATTAGATTATAAATAGAATATATTATATTTTATTGTAAACCAATTTGGACCGTTCATGGATTGGTTACTATTCAGTCCATTCTTATATAAATAGAAGCTCATTCCTTCATTATTTCTTACGAATTCACTGAAACTCTAGAGAGAGAAACTGTTGAGAGAATTATTCTTCTATCTTGAGCGTATATCTTTAGCGTTTAAGAAAGCTTTGAGCATAGTGCAAGTTTCTTCAAGTATATCCCCGCCCTACCGTCAGAGTACTCTTCTTTATAAGGTAAGGGGTATTTTTTTTTTTCATATTCATGAAGAGAACTTCTGTTATTCCAGTCTTTATTATTCTGCTGGAATAACCTGTATACGCGGGCTACCCTATACTTGGTGAAATTCTTTTGTTATTCCAATATTTATTATTTTGCTGGAATAACCTGTCCATGTGAAGTACCGCATACATGGTGAAATTCTATTGTTATCCATTTTTTATTATTCTGTTGGAATATCCTGTTTGTGCGTTTTACGTCAGACCTGGTTCCGTCTTTATTATTCTATTGGAATATCTTGTCTATGCATTTTACGCCAGACCTGGTTCCGTTATTTATTATTTTGTTTGAATAACCTGTCCATCCGAAGTACCGCATTCATGGTGATTTCTGTTGTTATTCCATTCTTTATTATTACATTGGAATATCACCGCCGGTGCGTATTACTTTGATCGGGTTCAGATTATCTATTGTTCATTGGAATAACCTAGTCTATGCAATCGCATGCATGATTATTTCTTTTGTTATTCCATTCTTTATTATACTCAGTTGGTTAAAGTTTTGACTTCTATACTCCATGAAATTAGTGGAATATCCTTGATATTTGCGCTTCATCCAGTATCTTTTCATGAAAATATTCTTCTAAGCATTCTTAAATTTTACTCTACAAAGAAGTATCATGTTGACAATTTGGACGTTATTAGTTACTGGATAAATTAATTCTTGAACTTGTTTTATTGAATTATTATATCATTGTCATCATCCTCATATTTATATTTTGTTGAAAGTCATCTGTGGCCTGTAGTGCATAGATGGACTTGGTATGATTATGACCAGGGATTATTCAGTGTAATCATGACTGTAATGTTACAAATGATGTGGTCAAAGTCCTCATTGGCCCGTAGTGCATTGATGGACAGTTGTTGGCATGATCATGACCATTGATGAATACAAAAATATCATTGGCCCGTATTGCATGGATAAATTATGGTTGTGATACTAATGAATATCCTTGGCCGTTGTGTAGGGATGATGTGGATTATTTTTTTAGCTGAGTCCCAGCGACAAAAGTGATGAAAACCTTTTAAATTATAAAAGATAATAGATTTTATTCTCTACTTGATTCTTTTAATGGATTGTATGTTCCGCTGTAGTTAAACTTGATGTCTATTGTATTTTATCAGTTTAACATTGTTGAAGACTAATGATAATTTATTTTGTATTATCTTAGTCATAATATTTCTCACTGGGCTAGTTGAGCTCACCCTTTCTTTCACTATTCCCTTCAGGAAATGAGAATGTAGCCGGGACTAGTCGGGGAACGGAGTGATGGTCCAGATGATATATTAGTAGTCCTCACTATTCTGTTAAATAGTGTGTTAATAAATGTAATGAGGACTTATTCTGAGAGTGGATATTGTCTAGAAGATAATGTTTGTATTAAAACTCACAGCTCTCTTGTTGTATATTTAAGATTGTATTTGTATTCTGTACCATGTATTTTGCGACTCAGAATACGTGATGTATACCTATTTTGGGGTCGTCACAAAATCTATCCCCCAAACATCAAAAATTTTAACAGCGAGGATCGTATTCAATGGCATCTCATTCCTTTTTGATATATTCCCAACTCTTTGACATCTGTCACATCTTTGGACAAAACTATAAGCATCTTTAAAAATCGTCGGCCAGTAAAATCCTGCTTGTAATACTTGAGCCGTTGTCCTCTCTCCACCGTAATGACCTCCATATAATGAAGCATGGTAATCCTGCAAAATCCCCTCTGTCTCACTATGTGGGATACATCTCCTTATCATTTGACCAGCACATTGTTTGAACAAATACAGTTCATCCCATATAAACCACTTCACGTCATGCAAAAATTTCTTCTTTTGATGTCCAACTAAGTCAGAAGGGATCATCCTGCTCATCAAGTAGTTTGTATAGTCTGCAAACCATGGCACTTCCCCTTTCACGACAAATAACTGTTCTCCTGGAAAGGAATCATTAATCACAGTCTTGTCATCTATGTCCCTTCTCGAATTTTCCAGACGAGATAAGTGGTCCGCCACTTGGTTCTCTGTTCCCTTTCTGTCCTTAATCTACAAATTGAATTATTGCAACAAATGTATCCATCTGATCAAATGAGGCTTTGCATCCTTCTTTGCCACCAAGTATCGAATTGTCGCATGATCCGTGTACACTATCACCCTTGTACCAATCAGATAAGCTCGAAACTTGTCAAAAGCATACACAATTGCCAATAATTCTTTCTCTGTGGTGGTGTAGTTCAACTGAGCATCAGTAAGGGTCTTGCTCCCATAGTATATCACATGAAAAAAAATTTCCCTTCTCTGGCCCTAAATAGCCCCCACAACATAATCACTAGCATCACACATCAACTCGAAAGGTAGGTCCCAATCAGGTGTTGTAATCACTGGTGCTGAAGTTAACTTCCTCTTTAAATGCTCAAACATAGACAAACAATCCTGAATTGTGCATCCTTCTCCAATAAACTGCAAAGTGGCTTTGTTATCTTGGAGAAATCTTTAATGAATCTGCGGTATAAGCCTGCATGTCCAAGAAAACTTCGAACACCTTTTACAGAAGTAGGAGGTGGCAAATTCTCAGTAGTCTCCAATTTGGCCCTGTCCACCTCTATTCCTATCTTCGACACCTTATATCCCAAAATGATTCCTTCTTGTACCATAAAATGGCACTTTTCCCAATTTACCACCAAGTTCGTCTCAACAAATCTTCTCAATACCATCACTAAATTTTACAGACATAAATCAAAAGAATCACCAAATACTAAAAATTCATCCACAAACACCTCCACATTATGCTCCACTATATCCGAAAAGATAGCCATCACACATCTCTAAAAAGTAGCTGGAGCATTGCACATAGCAAAAGACATCCTTTTGAAGGCGAATGTACCATATGGACATGTAAAAGTTATCTTTTATTGGTCTTCTGGAGCTATCACAATTTTATTTTAGCCTGAATATCCGCTAGAAGGCAATAAATTTAAGACCCCAACTTTTATGAATAAAGACGAATTTTCTATAATTATCATTTTTGAATGAATTTGATATAATGTTATAGTTGTGGGTAATATTTATAAATTTTGCAAAGTACGCAAGTTGTTAGATAATATTCGATTGGTCGAGGAATATTCATTTTAACAGGGAATATTCGTACGACGGCACAATCATTGGTGGACCCCACAACGGAATTATTGTCGGATTAAGAAAATAACAAAAAAATATTTTATGAAAATAACGGCGGAAGTTTTACCGTTAACTGTTGAAACACCCAATGTTAAAAGTACAGGAATATGCGTGGTTGCATAGTAGCACACGATAATTATTATTGATGCTTACGTGAGAAGTCATTCAGTTTAATTCAATTATGGTTGATATTTTATATATTATTAAATCAATAATAGAGATGACAAAGTTATTAAGATTATTATTTGCATTATTAACGATGTCTAGAAGTTCTGTCGAGAAGAGGTTTGGTCACCTAATTGCGCGCCAATAGGGAGAAATTCTGTGACAACCCGAAAATCCGGATTGTCCAGAAATTATGATTTAAAGAATTAGTTATTAATAAAATGAATTTTTATTAATACTATTCTATTATATGTGTTTATTAATCGTTCTATAACCTAGAATGATTATTAATCGGGAGGATTCTGGCTACGAGCTAGACTGAACGAGTAGGAATTTTCATGACGAAAATAAAATTTTTCCAGAGATAAAATATTTTCGGGGAAAAAGACGAAATAGGCACTATTTACCCGACGAAACCTAAGGGTTAGGGTTTGAATAACCTAAGCCTTTCTAAGAGTTCGGTATGTCGAAATGACATTTCGTCGAAAGATTTGACGATAATATATCGTGAAAAGTTAAGTAAGTCGATAAAAGTTTTTCTCGAAAAATGTGCAAAAATCGGATAAAATAAAAATGACGAAAAGTACTGCTGTGTACTTTTCACTCGTTTAGCTACGTTAGGGGAAAACGTGAAAGAAAATGCTTAACGCCAAAAAGTGTTTTTCAATTTTTTGGAAATTCGAAGAATACGTAAAAGTTAATCGGTAAAGGAAAGACGAAATATCCAAAAATATTTGGATTCCGAGAATCACAGTTTTTAAAACTGTCGAACGAAACCTGAAAGACGGAACTACGAAACTTAAGGGCTAAGCAAACTTGAGGGCTAAGTTAACTTAGTCATTAAGTAATAAATAGTAAGGAGGTTACGGTGTGAAAAGACCAAAATGCCCCTAGCCTTAAAAATCTATAAATAGGAAGCTTAATCTCATTTGAATGGGATTTTGAAAATCCTATCATTTGAGAGAGAAAGAGAGAGAGAGTTTGGATGGAAGATGAAAGGGAGAAGAAAGAGGAAAAGTTGGCTAGTGAGCAAAGTTTGTCCGACGGAAGGAATTTAAGGATGAACGGTAATCTGAATCCTAGTTTCTTCTAATTTCTTTAAGTTTAATATGTTCAATACATAACTTAATGAAGATAAGAAGTAGATAATGTTAATAATGAATTCATATAGTTGAATTCATGAGAAAACGAAGAAATAAGAATTAGAAATTTAGTTTATAAATTTCTCAAGGAAGTATAAGATTCGTAAGGATTTTGAGCAATCCGAATGAATCTTAAGAATGAGTTGGTCAAATAAGTAAGGAATGATGTTCTATAACATCAAATTCCAAGAACAAGTGAAATCGTAATCCAAAATATCGATTAAAAATGAAGAACGAACGAAAAACACGAAGAACGCGAAGAACGTTGTTGATGGACAAATTTAAAACCATCGTAGTGTAATTGTTGTTGATGGAAAATTTTAAAACCATCATGTATAAGTTAGATGCTTATTGCTTGGTTAGGAACGTTGGAAAGGTTCTTGAAGAACGGATTAGAATTGAGCTATAACGAAGTTATGGCAAAAATTTCGTAAAAGAAGATCGAGAATTTGAAAGTTAGTAAATGAACCCGAACTTGTAGGGTTTCATAAGAATGTAAGAGAATGTATAAAACGTGAGTCATAGACTCATGAACGAACGAGTTACGAGTTAGGATGACTGAATTACGGACGAAAGAACGAAGAACGTTAAAATGAACAAAGGGTGAAGATTAAGCCAATTGAATGGCATGTTAATGGATTCTGAACAAATTTCTGTTTGGGGGTAATCGAAGTACATTAGATAACAAAGAAAATGGCTTTGGAACGATCTCATTTCGAGTTATAACGAAGAAGTTATGAGATTTTGAAGTACGCGTCTCAGAACGACCAAAGACTTAGAAAAAATTTTCGGGAAGAAGGTCTTGGCACCGCGGCGCCACTCATGCCTAGAATGGTGGCGGCAAGCGGCCAAAGTCAAGGGTCAAGATTGCTAACTTCATGGCCATGCATACGAAGTCTTAATCTTGAGTAGGGCGCCATTGCGCCAAAGGTAAAGCAATGCAAGAAATGAGATTTTTAACTACTCAATTTCTGGGGGATGTGCAAGAAAGAGATACGAACATGTAGTTCAACTAATGTAACACTTAATCGAGTGTTTTAAACCTTTAATGAAGGTTGAACGGAAAGATTCAACGAGATTAAAAGAATGTAATTACGGGTTCACGGACCGATGGCGGGGGGCCAAGTAGTCGCAATGAATCGAACGTGAGGGGTTGCTATGATGGTGATTCCTTAGACGTTGATGGACGATAGTAATGTATAACATTTCGATGTTATGACATGGTAATAAGAGATGAATGTAAAGTGTATAGACGCTTTGAACGCAACGTTGTTGCAATGAACGATCGGTCTTAGCATACAACGATCAGTATGGCTTCGACATTAAGAAAGAATAATGAACATGGGGTTCATGGGATGGATAACGATCGAAAGTGATTAAAACCTTGAGTAAAGGTTGAATGAGAGATTAAGAGGCGAAGCAACATGAAGCCTTTGAATCGTAAATGATCCTTGTGAAACGTATTCGCGTTGGATGAACGTTCTAAGTATACCCTAGTTGTATGACTTAGACGTTGATGAAAGTAGTAAGTAAGATACGAATGGTATCAAGAAAGCCGTATCGAATGGTAATAAGATTAATGAAAGCCGAATGTGAGTCGGATAAGAATGAATCACGAGGTATAACATTTAATTGTCAAAAGCCATAAGGAATAAGAAATTGACTTAACGAACATTATATTTAATAGTTCGTATAAGTTAAGATAAGTTAGGTTGTGGTACAATAGTAACCTTTTCTTTGGTTGACATATGGGAATTTGAGCTAAACAATTCCTTCAGAGAGCGAAGGTATATATAAAGCGGGCAACCGATCTAACTCCTTTGTGTGGCGGTGTAGATGAGGCGGGAACTTGTTTGTTGGTTGTTTGTGGGAAACCACTCGAGTACCATATGGACTACTAGCAGGAGAAGCGATGTGTCTTTGAGTCCTAGAGAATTTATAAAAGGAAGATAAGAATGTGAATCATCAAAGATGATGATGCGTTTTAAATAAAGACATCTCCGTATGTCATGAAATAAATGAACCCAGTAATGAAAGTTAGTGGCATAAAATGGTATTGCAAGAACGCGAACCTTAAGAAGTAAAGTAAAGTAAACCAATGCGTAAGTCAAGTATATGACTAATTGGTATGCGTGTTATTTCCTTATGTGTTATAGGGGAATGGAATGAAGCTCAAATAGTAAGTCGTAGTCACATGCGTAAAGGCAAGTTTCCTAACTTCATTCATATTTTAAATGAATGCTAGTTTCTTAAACTTCTCGGATGTTGAACTTGAGAAGTTCTCATATGTCTTGAATGTGTGACATTTGTACAAGGTGGTAGAACGTATGAGGCCTTATGCCACAATGTGAACACTTTGGTGTTTCTATGATATGAACTGTTCTGTGATTGAATTGTTCAATAAGAGAATGTTTTGTTTATACATGAACTGTTATTGTTAAGTTTGTGCTATTGATTCTAGTCAGACAGAATGTGTATGAAAGACAGTAGAGAATGAAAGTATTTCCAAGTGAATGCGACTAATGTTTTAAAATGATAGGAATCGAGATTATTCCTATTATTCAAGCTGCTTCATAACCTTTGTTCGGTTATTGAAGTCTTAAAAGAATGTTTAAAATTCTTGAAGTTGTTTGTTCAACTGTTAAGACTTGCTAGGCAATTGAATGCTCACACTTGCTTTAAATGAAAAACATTTTCAGCGAACGATGTTAGAAGAACTTAAGGATCCCGTATAGATCAAGCTGTCGGTATCAAGATGAAGTGCTTTAATACCCGTAAATTTTATGATTTAATATTAATATTTATAAATAGAGCCTGTGATTATTTATTTTATAAATGCTTATATGGCATGAGGTGAGTAACTCAATTGAATTAAACTAATTAAATTGCTGCCATAATAATTAAGTATTTACATGTTTATAATCCAAACAATAAATTGGGAGTCTAGCCCAATAAATTAATTGATGGACTTTTGAGTTAGCCCAATAAACTTAGGTTATTTAAAATCCAATTCGGAACGCAACATAATAGTTAACTGATGGTACAAGGTGTTGGTTTAATAAAATGTATGTGGGCAATGGGCTCTCCACCGACTAGCCCCTTGTCTATGTCTGAGATCTATTCTCTTGTCCCAAATTAAGGGTCACCAAGTACAAGGAACAGTAGCCTAAACTCTCTTTATGCAAACTTTCAAGCTGCTAATCCTAGACATGCAAGGCTAGCTAAGTGGCTGGTATGGAGTGGTTAAACAACTCCTTAAGTAACCATTGTTCATTTCTATTGCACCATCAATCCCAACATTGGGTAAAGCAAGTGTCTAGTCCATGTTTTTCTCTTTAAATACAAGCCACCGTGGTAGTCTGTTATAGTGATAAGAGTGTTGGAAAAATCTGAGTAAAGAATTCTTAGTTGCTAAGCATTACCAAATCAGTGTGTGAGATATCAAGGTTAAAGCTCGAGAAGGTATAATTTCTACTTCGTTCTTAACTTGAGTCTTGTTTGATTCTCAATTTTCCTAAATTAATAGGTCAAGTATGATGAATTAGCATGATATAGGGTGTTTAGAAAGTTTACTTTCGTGCATGAATACGTTAATAATTGTCTGGAATCAAGTTGTGGCTACTCTGAAAACAGAGCATGTTCACTGCTTCTGAACTCCATGGGGTGCAGCTGCACCGTACTTAGGAACCAACTAATGGGTTCGGTCGTGTTAGACCATGTATTAAGAAATTCCCTTAGGTTGTATGCATATAGTAAAGTCTTAATGAAATTAACCCAACAAACTTAGACTTGGTTGAAATAGTGTAGACCGAAGTCTCTGAAAGAGCTGACTTTGGAGATGTCTTCGGACAAAGCGTGTTGTCTTCGGATAAGTCGTAATGTCTTCGAAAAAAGTGTGTTGTCTTTGGATAAGTCGTAATATCTTTGGACATGGCCAAACATCTTAGGCTTCGGACATGGCCAGATATCTTCAGCTTCGGACATGGCGAGATGTCATGGGACTCAGAGACATCATCATAACTTGATATAAGGATGGATTAATAATATTCCTATACTGCTATAAACTATTATTACACGAACGAGTTCTAAGTAGAGAATTCTACTAACTTCGGGAAAATAAATCTAATGCCTGCAAACATGCGTAGAAAAGGGTCGGTGGAATTGATAGATGTTATGGTCTACTTAAAGCAATGAACCTCTTGGAACTACGAAGAAGAAAGATTATGAATAAATTAGCAGTGGTCAAAAGTATGAGCATGTTGAGTATACGACTATGAGTTACGATGGGTGCGGAAGTATACATAGATAGAAAGAAAATGTGTTATGTGTACATGGTTTTATATATATAAATCAAGTGTGTTTGGCTAATGAATACCTATACTTACATAAATAAGACAAACATAGTTCATTGAGGTGATTTTCGCTACAAGTAGTAATCAACGCTAAAGGCAAGTTTCTAACCTCACTCAAATTTACATTGAGCAAGTATCAAGAACACTATTATTATTGTGTTGCAAGTTCCTTACTTCTTACACCTTTGTATACATTCGAATTGCCGTCTCAAGCAAATATATCATTTCTATTAGAAAATCATTTATATACCTTGACGTTGTTGAAAACATTGGATTTATTGTTCTTAAATGCATGATAAAAATTGTCAAGCCTTTGATTCGACTAGACTATTATTATGCTATCCAAACCAACCTGACTTAGTGCGGACTATCGTAAATCTCTTGAGATGAACAACCCTCATTGAAGGGAAATTATATATTATCTGGGAACCGACGCATGCATACGAAAGTATGATTAAATGTTATGCATAACGTAGGGTACTTTAAGTCGATCACTGTTGTACTTTCGTTTACATTGGATTACGAGTATATCTTGTTAATTCTAGTAAGAGTTCTTAGTCCTTAGTAGTATTTTCGCCATTACTCATTCATGTTGAACCTCGAAATGAACGAATCCTAAAATTTTGTTGATATCCTTGATTCTATAGCGACACCTATTGAATACTCTTGATATTTCTTGATATCCTTAAACTACCAATTATTATTATACCCTTGAAAGGTTTAAATGCTATAAGCTGCTTTGGTTCTTCCGGCTATATTACTTATTGGGCAAACTTCGTTGCTCATTCTTGCTTCCTAAAACATTACAGTTAAAAGCGAGAAAGGCGGTACTGCCAGATGTGACAAGGGAAAGGGCAAGGCGACGAATAACTTAGTCCTTAAGACTAGAAGTATTATTATTATTGTTATGCTTGTTATGATGTATTCAAGAATGATTAAGTTATGTTTAAGTTAATCACTGAATTATCGTAGTAATGGTTACGGTACCTTGGGACGCAAATATTTATATTATATCAATGTAAATTATTCTAGTATTTCTGTTGTTGATTTTAGTAAGATATTCGTAGTTGTATGTGATGCACCGAATTCGAGATATGGGTGTCCGAATTTTGGGGGCGTCATAGGTTGGTATCAGAGCCATAGTTATAAACCTTAGGAGCGAGAGCCCTTAGATTATAACTTAGGAGAACTTGGAAGATAGAAAGGGATGAAACTCATATAGAGTTTTCATAGAGATGGACTTAGCGTGTTACAGAATATAACTTCTTTCTATACAATGAACTTATGTTATTTAACATTCTAATGGAGTTGTTGTTTGTTTTATCTTGTGTTGGTGATTGTAGGATGAGTGACATGGGAGGACCTAGCCGAGTGGTGGTAGAAGAGGAGCGTGACATACGCGTGGTATATAAAGGCACCATTGATAAGCAGAGCCTATATTGACTGTAGTCCCTATCAATGATGATGATGAGGAAGAGGAGATGGAGCCAATGCAGGAGTCTCGATCCGGAGGAGGAGCCTATGGAGGAGCGTATGGTGGGCGAGCCCATGGGGGACTCCGACGAGGCTACTTTTGAGGATAGGATGTTGGGGAGTATGAGGACCAGATTTTTAGAGTTAGGGTGCAGAGTTGAGGAGTTAGAGGTCGAGGCTAGGGACGGAGTCCTGAATTCCAAAAGCCGAGGGACGAAGACCACCGAGAGAAAGTTAGTGATGCAGGAGATGGAGGTAGAGATTGCTCACCGTAAGTAAGGAGATAGGAATCGGATGGGCGCTTTGTTTCACAGGCGGTGGCTAGGGGAATAGAAGTGGCGGGGAAGTTGGAAGAGATGGAGCGAGAGGGAGTTGAGCGAGAGAGGACGGAGAAGGAAGCTATCCGTACTCGATTAGGGATGGAGGTAATGGATAGGATCCATTTCACAGAGAAGTGGGAAGGGGCCAATGATAGGGCTAACGATCTAGAAGATGAAGTGAGGTGCAAAAGGAGGAAGATGAATAGGATGGGCTATGCAGTGCGCATGACCATGGAGAGACTGATTGATGGGGTAAATCACTTCCCGACAGAGCAGGGACAGACCCGGCACACCAGAAGCCGAGATTTGGTAGTGCACATTACTCAGAGGGAGTACCAGAGCATTGTGGAGCGCGGAATGATAGATTAAGTCTAGGCGTTAAAAGTTATTAGTTGTAGTTCGTTATGTAGTGTATTATCTGTTGTTGTAAATTCAGTCTTTTATGTAGAATGTGAGATAGTTGTAAGCCCCAAACTTTTGAGTTATATTAGAGGGGTAGTATGTTAATGGTTGTCCCCATCTTTTGTGATATTAGGGGATAAGTTGTATCGTTTATAGAAGTATGCTAGAGATAAACATGTAATGTAACAATTTGGCATATGAATATAAATGATCTTGTTCTGAAATGTATTCTGAAATCTTATTCCTTTTATGGAGAATTAATATAATTAGATAATAAAAATGGAAGTTTTGTGATGCAGAAATGCCGCCCAGACGTAGATTAACTGCACCGGAAGAGTCGGTTAATGATGAGAGAGGACAAGTAGATCCCATTCAGAGGCTTGTAGATTTGTTAGGGGAGGCTCTTAGGGGAAGAAATGAACAAGTACCACCCATTCGCCAAGTAGCTCCAATCATGAAACTTCAAGGAATTTAAGAGTGTGGGACCTCCAGAATTCATGGGTACTACCGATCCTATCGTAGCGCAAACGTGGATCAAGGAAATGGAGAAAGCCTTCGCCATTGCTCGTGTGGGTGAAGACCAGAAAACCGTGTTCGCTACATATATGATGAGGGGTAAAGCAAACTACTGATGGGAAGCAAATCAACAGAGGGCGGGAGAAGGGACTATAACCTGGGAAAGGTTTAAGACTTTGTTCTTCGAGAATTACTTCCCGAAGAGAATAAAGAATAGGATGGAGGTAAAGTTTCTAGAATTAAACAAGGGGAGATGACAGTGGCACAGTATGCGGCCAAGTTCAATGAACTCACACGATTCGCAACACATCAAGTAGACACTGAAGAAAGGAAATCTCGACGCTTCGAACTTGGACTAAAACCTTGGTTGTTCAACAAGGTGTCGGTCCTTCAAATCGACTCGTTCGCCACATTATTGGAGAAGGCGATAATTGTTGAGGGAGGTAGCGAGGCATTGAGCCAATACAACAAGGAGAAGAAGAACAAGAATGTTGGGGGAGAAACTCGTGGAGGGAGTAGCAGTGGTGGAAGTTATCTGAGAAAGAGGAAATGGGATAACTGCAACAACGCAACAGCAACAACAACAACACCAACCACCGAAACATCAACCAGTCAGAAAGTTATCAAGGAGGGTTTAAGAAAAGAAGTGAAGCTTACCCGAAATGTGGGAAGAACCATCAAGGGGAATGCTGGAAGGGGCGTAGTGTCTGCTACAACTGCGGCCAAGAAGGGCACATTTCACCCAACTGTCCAAAGCCAAAAAAGATCAAGGGATGTTTCGCGTGTGGCTCAACTGGGCATCAAATCAAGGATTGCTCAAAGAAGGGAGCAACGGAGGAAGCGGCCAACAAGGAGGCGACAAAAGTCGATGATCGATGGACCAACTTAATCCAACCAAATTAATCGCCCAGAACCTTTAACATGACTATCCAAGACACAGTTATTACTAAGGACGTGGTGTCGGTATTCTCCCAATCAATAATATAAATGCCATGTATTATTTGATTGGTGCTACCTATTCCTTTATTGTTCGAAGAATTTGCTAATCGACTAAACATACCTCCTGAACATTTAGAAAATTCATTGAACGTAGAGATTGCGAATAAGGAAGTAATTCCCATAGAGTTTGTTTACCAAAACTGTTGTGCAAACATTAGAGGTCACGAACTAAACGTAGACTTAATTCTGATTAAACTGGGAGAGTTTGATGTGATATTAGGAATGGATTGGTTATTCGGCCACGCTGCGATAATCGATTATCAAAAGAAGAGTGTGAACCTTCAGACCTCAAATCGGTCTAAGGTAGTGTTTTACGGTAGCTCGTCGCTTAAGCAATCATGTTGCCTTACGATGATGCAGGCTAAGAAATTGTTAAGGAAAGGATGTGTAGGTTATTTAGCCTATATAGTGGACACTCAGTAAAAGGGAATATAAATGAAAGATATATCAGTGGCCAGAGATTTCCAAGATGTGTTTCTAGACGAACTTCTTGGTCTTCCGCCAGACAGAGAAATTGAATTCATAATAGACTTAGCACCGGGAACCGCACCAATTTCAAAAGCCCCATATCGTATGGCGCCAGTAGAAATGAAGGAATTGATGAGTCAATTGCAAGAGTTACTAGATAAGGGTTACATTCGGCCAAGTGTGTCTCCTTGGGGAGCACCAGTGTTGTTTGTAAAGAAAAAGGATGGATCGATGAGGCTCTGTATCGATTATCGATAGTTGAACCGAGTGACAATTAAGAATAGATATCCATTGCCAAGGATAAACGACCTTTTCGATCAACTGAAGGGAGCAAAGTGTTTTTCCAAGATAAATTTGCGAACGGGTTATCATCAATTAAAAGTGCGAGAGGATGACATACAAAAGACGGCGTTTCGAACTCGCTACGGACATTACGAATTTTTAGTGATGTCATTTGGGTTAACCAATGCTCCGACAGCATTCATGGACTTGATGAACCGAGTTTTCAGGCCATACTTAGATAAGTTCGTAGTAGTATTTATCGATGACATTTTGATTTATTCAAAGACGAAGGAAGAGCACGCAAAACACCTGAAGATGGTATTAGAAGAATTGAGAAGGGAAAGGATGTACGCTAAATTTTCAAAATGTGAATTTTGGATGGAAAGGGTTCAATTTCTAGGACATGTGATAGATCAAAATGGAATTTCCGTGGATCCTGCAAAGGTGGAATCGGTAAGTAACTGGGAACAGCCGAAGACGCCAACAGAAGTTAGGAGTTTCTTAGGTTTAGCCGGGTACTATCGAAGATTTATCCAATATTTTTCTACGATAGCAACCCCGCTGACCAATCTAACGAGGAAGACAGAGAAGTTCGTATGGACGGAAAAATGCGAGGAGAGTTTCCAAGAATTGAAGAGGAGGTTGAGTGAGGCGCCTATATTATCATTACCAGATGATACGGGAGGATTTGTAGTGTATAGTGATGCATCTCATAGAGGACTTGGGTGTGTGCTAATGCAACATGGCACGGTCATTGCATATGCCTCACGACAGTTGAAAGATTTCAAAAAATGATACCCTACCCATGACTTGGAGTTAGCGGCGGTAGTCTTTGCATTGAAGATTTGGAGGCACTATTTGTATGGAGAAAAATGTGAGATATATACGAATCACAAGAGTCTGAAATATATCTTCACACAGAAGGAGTTGAACATGCGACAAAGAAGGTGGATGGAACTAATCAAGGATTACGACTGTGAAATTCTTTATCACCTGGGAAAAAACGTTGTAGCCGACGCTTTGAGCAGAAAAGGAAGGGAAAAGTTATTCAAATTAACAACTCAAGAGGAATTAATAAGAGAAATGGAAAAGTTGGAAATAGAGGTGGAGGAACCAAAAGAAGCGGAAGGAAAATTACTCATGATGAGAGCTCACCCGACGTTATTGGATAAAATAAAGGAAGCACAAGAGAAAGATGAAGAATGCGAGAAGATAAAGAAGAGAATAGTGGAAGATAAGGAAGAAAGGTTCAAAGTAGATAAGGACGGTATATTGAGGTTTAAGGGTCGAGTATGGGTGCCAGCTGTAATCGAACTAAGAGAGGAAATCCTACATGAAGCACATAATACAACATATTCTGTACATCCAGGAGGCACAAAAATGTACCAGGATCTTCGGCACCATTTTTGGTAGCCTAAATTGAAAAGAGAGGTTGCAGAATGTGTTAGCAGATGTCTTACTTGTCAGAGAGTCAAAGCAGAACACCAGAGACCAAGTGGACTACTTCAACCACTAGAAATTCCAGAATGGAAATGGGAGCACATTACGATGGGCTTTGTGGTTGGACTTCCGGTTACACAGAAGGGTTATGATGCCATTTGGGTTATTGTGGACCGACTAACAAAGATAGCTCATTTTCTACCCATCAAGATTCGATTCAATTTGAACCATTTAGCAAATTTGTATGTAAAGGAAATCTTATCACGACATGGAGAGCCGGTGTCGATGGTCTCCGATCGAGATCCGCGTTTCACGTCAAAATTCTGGAAAAGTTTGCAGGAACGAATGGGAACTCAATTGAGATTAAGTACTGCTTATCACCCTCAAACCGTGGGCAAGAGTGAACGAACCATACAAATGTTGGAGGACATGCTTAGAGCTTGTGTGATGGACTTCAAGGGAAATTGGGACGACCATTTACCATTAGTAGAATTAAACACAATAATAGCTATCATGCGAGTATCGGTATGCCGCCATATGAAGCTCTTTACGGGAGAAAGTGTAGAACACCATTATGTTGGGATGAAGTCGGAGAACGACGACTTTTGGGACCAGAATTAGTCTAGCAAACGGCCGACGTGGTAGCAACAATAAGGGGCAAATTGGTAGCAGCTCAAGATCGCCAAAAGAAGTATGCCGACTTGCATCATCAGAACCGAGACTTTGAAGTCGGTAGTTTTGTGTTTTTGAAGGTATCTCCTTGGAAGGGAAAGATCAGATTCGGAAAGAAAGGAAAATTTAGTCCGAGGTTCATAGGGCCATTTGAGATATTGAAGCGAGTGGGCGAAGTGGCATACAAAGTTGCTTTGCCACCCGAACTGGAACACATCCACAACGTGTTTCACATTTCCGTACTACATCCGTACAAGTCTGACTATAAGCACGTGATTTCCTATGAGCCCATTCAAATAGAGAAGAATCTGGCATATGAAGAAATTCCTGATCAGATAATAGATAAGAAAGAACAAATGCTAAGAAACAAAGTTATATCTTCTGTAAAGGTTGTTTGGCAAAACCACGATGTCGAGGAGGCCACATGGGAATTAGAAGATAGGATGAGGAGAGACTATCCCCATCTTTTTGTGCAACCTTGTATCAATTCCGAGGACGGAATTTTTATAAGGGGGAGAGGATGTAATACCCTTAAATTTTATGATTTAAAATTAATATTTATAAATAGAGCCTGTGATTATTTATTTTATAAAAGCTTACATGGCATGAGGTGAGTAACTCAATTGAATAAAATTAATTAAATTGCTTCCATAATAATTAAGTATTTACATGTTTATAATCCAAATAATAAATTGGGAGTCTAGCCCAATAAATTAATTGATGGACTTTTGAGTTAGCCCAATAAACTTGGGTTATTTAAAATCCAATTCGGAACCCAACATAATAGTTAACTGATGATACAAGGTGTTGGTTTAATAAAATGTGGCGTGGGGCAATGGGCCCGACCAACTAGCCCCTTGTCTATGTCTGAGATCTATTCTCTTGTCCCAAATTAAGGGTCGCCAAGTACAAGGAACAGTAGCCTAAACTCTCTTTATGAAAACTTTCAAGCTGCTAATCCTAGGCTTGCAGGGCTAGCTAAGTGGCTGGTATAGAGTAGTTAAACAACTCCTTAAGTAACCACTGTTCATTTCTATTGCACCATGAATCCCGACATTGGGTAAAGCAAGTGTCTAGTCCATGCTTTTCTCTTTAAATACAAGCCACCATGGCAGTCTGTTATAGTGATAAGAGTGTTGGAGAAATCTGAGTAAAGAATTCTTAGTTGCTAAGCATTACCAAATCAGTGTGTGAGATATCAAGGTTAAAGCTCGAGAAGGTATAATTTCTACTTCGTTCTTAACTTGAGTCTTGTTTGATTCTCGGTTTTCATAAATTAATAGGTCAAGTATGATGAATTTGCATGATATAGGGTGTTTAGAAAGTTTATTTTCGTGCATGAATACGTTAATAATTGTCTAGAATCAAGTTGTGGCTACTCTGCAAAACAGAGCATGTTCACTGCTTCTGAACTCCATGGGGTGCAGCTGCACCATACTTAGGAACTAGCTGATGGGTTCGGTCGTGTTAGACCATGTATTAAGAAATTCCCTTAGGTTGTATGCATATAGTAAAGTCTTAATGAAATTAACCCAACAAACTTAGACTTTTCAAAATAATGTAGACCGAAGTCTCTGAAAGAGCTGACTTCGGAGATGTCTTCGGACAAAGCGTGTTGTCTTCGGACAAGTCGTAATATCTTCGGACATGGCCAGACGTCTTAGGCTTCGGACATGGCCAGATGTCTTCGGCTTCGGACATGGCGAGATGTCCTGGGACTCGGAGACAGCATCATAACTTGATATAAGGATGGATTAATAATATTCCTATACTGCTATAAACTATTATTACACGAACGAGTTCTAAGTAGAGAATTCTACTAACTTCGGGAAAATAAATCTAATGCCTTCAAACATGCGTAGAAAAGGGTCGGTGGAATTGATAGATGTGATGGTCTACTTAAAGCAATGAACCTCTTGGAACTACGAAGAAAAAGATTATGAATAAACTAGCAGTGGTCAAAAGTATGAGCATGTTAGTGTACAGCTATGAGTTCTGATGGGTGCAGCAGTATACATAGATAGAAAGAAAAATGTGTTATGTGTACATGGTTTTTATATATATAAATCAAGTGTGTTTGGCTAATGAATACCTATACTTACATAAATAAGACAAACATAGTTCATTGAGGTGATTTTCGCTACAAGTAGTAATCAACGCTAAAGGCAAGTTCCCTAACCTCACTCAAATTTACATTGAGCAAGTATCCGAACACTATTATTATTGTGTTACAAGTTCCTTACTTCTTACACTGTATACATTCGAATTGCCGTCTCAAGCAAATATCTATTTCTATTCGAAAATCATTTATATACCTTGACGTTGTTGAAAACATTGGATTTATTGTTCTTAAATGCATGATAAAAATTGTCTAAGCCTTTGATTCGACTAGACTATTATTATGCTATCCAAACCAACTGACTTGGTGCGGACTATCGTAAATCTACTGAGATGAACAACCCTCATTGAAGGGGAAATTATATATTATCGGGGGACCGACGTGCGCACATGAGTATGATTAAATGTTATGCATAACGTAGGGTACTTTAGGCTGATCACCTGTTGTACTCGTTTACATTGGATTACAGTGTAATACTGTTAATTCTAGTAAGAGTTCTTAGTCCTTAGTGACTGCTCAGTACTCATTCATGTTGAACCTCGAAATGAACGAATCCTAAAATTTTGTTGATATCCTTCAGTCTATAGCGACACCTATTGAATACTCTTGATATTTCTTGATATCCTTAAACTACCAATTATTATTATACCCTTGAAAGGTTTAAATGCTATAACTGCTTGTTCTTCTGGCTATATTACTTACTGGGCAAACTCGTTGCTCATTCTTGTTTCCTAAAACATTACGAGTTAAAAGCGAGCAAGGTGGTACTTGAGACGGGACAAGGGAAAGGGCAAGGCGACAGAATAACTTAGTCCTTAAGACTAGAAGTATTATTATTATTGTTATGCTTGTTATGATGTATTCAAGAATGATTAAGTTATGTTTAAGTTAATCACTAAATTGTTGTAGTAATGGTTAGGGTACCTTGGGACGCAAATATTTATATTATATCAATGTAAATTATTCTAGTATTTCCGTTGTTGATTTTAGTAAGATATTCATAGTTGTACGTGATTCACCGAATTCGAGATATGGGTGTCCGAATTTTGGGGGTGTCAAAAGAGCCATTCAGAATGTGAATGAGAGAGAAGATCTAGTGAAGGCTGGTAATGTTGAAAGATGAGAATTAAACTATAGAATAGTTTAATGAACGATTATGTATCCTTGGTGGCGGATAAAAGTCACTCGTTCAAGATGTAAAGAATAATGTAATTATCATTATTTGTAATGAGAAAAGCTATAACATTTTTAGAACCTGGGATTTGAGAGTGTATGTTGTTATATTTCAATATATACTGAAGTATGTTGGATGAATGATGTACTAGTGATGCATGGAATCCGGGTGTGAAGATAGACCGAATTTCGAGGTGTTACAAGTAGATAAAGTGCCATTCAGAATGTGAATGAGCGAGAAGATCAAGTGAAGACTGGTAATGTAGAAAGATGAGAATTAAACTATAGAATAGTTTAATGAACGATTATGTATCCTTGGTGGCAGATAAAAGTCACTCGTGCAAGATGTAAAGAATAATGTAATTATCATTATTTGTAATGATAAAAGCTATAAGGTTTTTAGAACCTGGGATTTGAGAGTGTATGTTGTTATATTTCAATATATACTGATGTATGTTGGATGAATGATGTACTAGTGACGCACGGAATCCGGGTGTAAAGATAGACCGAATTTCGGGGTGTTACAAGTAGATGAAGTGCCATTCAGAATGTGAATGAGCGAGAAGATCAAGTGAAGACTAGTAATGTAGAAAGATGAGAATTAAACTATAAAATAGTTTAATGAACGATTATGTATCCTTGGTGGCGGATAAAAGTGACTCGTGCAAGATGTAAAGAATAATGTAATTATCATTATTTGTAATGAGAAAAGCTATAATGTTTTTAGAACCTGGGATTTGAGAGTGTATGTTGTTATATTTCAATATATACTGATGTATGTTGGATGAATGATTTACTAGTGACGCACAGAATCCAGGTGTGAAGATAGACCGGATTTCGGGGTGTTACAAGTAGATGAAGTGCCATTCAGAATGTGAATGAGCGAGAAGATCAAGTGAAGACTGGTAATGTAGAAAGATGAGAATTAAACTATAGAATAATTTAATGAATGATTATATATCCTTGGAGGCAGATAAAAGTCACTCGTGCAAGATGTAAAGAATAATGTAATTATCATTATTTGTAATGAGAAAAGCTATAAGGTTTTTAGAACCTGGGATTTGAGAGTGTATGTTGTTATATTTCAATATATACTGATGTATGTTGGATGAATGATATACTAGTGACGCACGGAATCCAGGTGTGAAGATAGACCGGATTTCGGGGTGTTACAAGTAGATGAAGTGCCATTCAGAATGTGAATGAGCGAGAAGATCAAGTGAAGACTAGTAATGTAGAAAGATGATAATTAAACTATAAAATAGTTTAATGAACGATTATATATCCTTGGTGGCGGATAAAAGTCACTCGTGCAAGATGTAAAGAATAATGTAATTATCATTATTTGTAATGAGAAAAGCTATAATGTTTTTAGAACCTGGGATTTGAGAGTGTATGTTGTTATATTTCAATATATACTGATGTATGTTAGATGAATGATTTACTAGTGACGCACAGAATCCAGGTGTGAAGATAGACCGGATTTCGGGGTGTTACAAGTAGATGAAGTGCCATTCAGAATGTGAATGAGCGAGAAGATCAAGTGAAGACTGGTAATGTAGAAAGATGAGAATTAAACTATAGAATAATTTAATGAACGATTATATATCCTTGGTGGCAGATAAAAGTCACTCGTGCAAGATGTAAAGAATAATGTAATTATCATTATTTGTAATGAGAAAAGTTATAAGGTTTTTAGAACCTGGGATTTGAGAGTGTATGTTGTTATATTTCAATATATACTGATGTATGTTGGATGAATGATGTACTTGTGATGAACAGAATCCAGGTGTGAAGATAGACCGGATTTTGGGGTGTTACAAGTAGATGAAGTGCCATTCAGAATGTGAATGAGCGAGAAGATCAAGTGAAGACTGGTAATGTAGAAAAATGAGAATTAAACTATAGAATAGTTTAATGAATGATTATGTATCCTTGGTGGCAGATAAAAGTCACTCGTGCAAGATGTAAAGAATAATGTAATTATCATTATTTGTAATGAGTAAAGCTATAAGGTTTTTAGAACCTGGGATTTGAGAGTGTATGTTGTTATATTTCAATATATACTGATGTATGTTGGATGAATGATGTACTAGTGACGCACGGAATCCAGGTGTGAAGATAGGCCAGGATTTTCGGGTGTTACAAGTAGATGAAGTGCCATTCAGAATGTGAATGAGCGAGAAGATCAAGTGAAGACTTGTAATATAGGAAGATGAGAATTAAACTATAGAATAGTTTAATGAACGATTATGTATCCTTGGTGGCAGATAAAAGTCACTCGTGCAAGATATAATGAATAATGTAATTATCATTATTTGTAATGAGAAAAGCTATTATGTTTTTAGAACCTGGGATTTGAGAGTTTATGTTGTTATATTTCAATATATACTGATGTATGTTGGATGAATGATGTACTAGTGACGCACAGAATTCGGGTGTGAAGATAGACCGGATTTCGGGGTGTTACAAGTTGGTATCAAAGCCGATAGGTTATAAATCTTAGGTATGAGTACCTAAGACTATAATCGTAAAGAGAAGGATAAGAAGATCACCACGTGATCATAGTAAATCGTAGTAACAGATGATCTGTTAAACGATGGATGATTTATAGCTAATGCTATGAATGAATGGTACTACGAAGTAGTATGGGAAGAAGAACTCAAATTGAGTGGTAAAGGATAGTATAAGAATTAAAGAAAATTCGTTTTAAGTAAAGAGAAAGTTAGAAGTTGTAAGATTTCAATTGAAGACTCATGTGATAGCTGAGTTGTATGAATCTTTGTATGGACAGAGGTTTGTGCTTGGTGTAACAACCACTCAGTTTATTATAGTGATAATCATTGAAATTGGTCACGCTATCAAGATGTATGTGACGAGAAGGTGAGTCTTTTCTTATGTATATACTTGATAGGTGGAGAATGATAAGATAGGTGCAGGTTCTTGAAACTCATACTTATGAAAAGTTTGTGACTCATAGTTATATGCTATGTTTATGAGCCCTAAGCATATGGATAGTCCTTGATTTGTTCTTGGATTACATATTGCGAAGATAAGTTCTTAAACACATATGGTTGTGGAAAGTTCCTAAACACATAAAGTGTGGTAAGTGGATGAACTATACTAAGGTATAGGAATGTGTAGACTGAAAAAGAGTTATTTTCAGTAGACTTAGCATTGAAGGTGCTAGAGAAGATTAAGTATTATCGCAAGTAAGACAATGAAGGAAGATGGAGAATAGGATATTCCATGTCATCTAGCTATGCTAGATTTTGAAGTTTCTTGAAATCGTGCTGATGTGCGCATTTTGAAAATGAATGAATTGGTTCAATTTTTGAAACCAATGGATTTTAAAAGAACTATTCTTGATATGTCTATGCTAGTTGATTCGGCTAGATAGAAATTGATTTGAAATATCAAAATGAATTTTATATCATCAATGCATTTGATGCAAGGATGGTAAAAGGATGGAGTTATTAATGCAATTAAACCTGGTGTGGAATTTGATCAGAGGATCAACAACCTGCTATGGTATAGTGCATAATGATGAAGTCATAAAATGACGAAGTCCTCAACGTATTATGAAGAGTGCGGTATCATGACGTCATGAAACGTTTTGATATATTGCAAAAAGAATGTAAAGAAGTAGTCGATGTCAATTGAGTTGGCTAGACGAATGTTTCAAGTTGATGTCCAATTTATTGGTATGGTCTAAGCTACTTGATTTGGCTAAGACGAATGGTATGTTATGATTAAAAGAAAATCGAGCTTTCTTTGAAAAGTTATGCCAAACCAAATTGTTTTGGTGTGGAATCTGATGAGTAAGTCTGAGGTGAACATACCCTAAAATGGGGTTATACGATAGGCTGATCACCTACGTATGGGAGAGCTAGTTTACCTTCTTTGTGATTGTAAACTTACCGTGTAAGAAAGGTTTACGGCGAAAGGCTGTTTAACCTAGTAAGAGTTCATGGTCATTTTGACCCCTCAGCAAAAGAATGAAATGTTTTAAAGGAATCTTTATATTCCTCGTTATTCCTTTCACTTCATGATTCTTGATAAGTTATGAAGCGTAGGGAATGAAAGAAAGATAAGAACTTCTTTGAAGAGAAGTTGAAAAGAAGAATAAGTTAAAATTTCGAGGACGAAATTCTGTGAAGAAGGGGTGAATGCGATAACCCGGGTATGGGTATGGTTTGAAGAAATTTCGAGGACGGAATTTTTATAAGGGGGAAAGGATGTGACAACCCGGAAATCCAGATTGTCCAGAAATTAAGATTTAAAGAATTAGTTATTAATAAAATGAATTTTTATTAATACTATTATGTGCTATGTGTTTATTAATTATTCTATAACCTAGAATGATTATTAATCGGGAGGATTCTGGCTACTAGCTAGACTAAACGAGTAGGAATTTTCAAGACAAAAATAAAAAATTTCCGGAGAAAAAATAATTTCGGGGAAAAAGACGAAATAGGCACTATTCACCCGACGAAACTTAAGGGTTAGGGTTTGAATAGCCTTAGCCTTTCTGAGAGTTCGGTATGTCAAAATGATATTCCGTCGAAAGATTTGAAGATAATATATCGTGAAAAGTTAAGTAAGCCGATAAAAGTTTTTCTCAAAAAGCGTGCAGAAATCGGATAAAATAAAAACAACGAAAAATACTGATGTGTACTTTTCACTCGTTTAGCTATGTTAGGGGAAAACGCTTAACGCCAAAAAGTATTTTTCAGTTTTTAAGAAATCCGAAGAATACATAAAAGTTAATCGGTAAAGGAAAGACGAAAAATCCAAAAATATTTGGATTCTGAGAATCGCAGTTTTTAAAACTGTCAAACGAAACCCGAAAGACGGAACTACGAAACTTAAGGGCTAAGAAAACTTGAGGGCTAAGTTAACTTAGTCCTTAAGTAATGAATAGTAAGGAGGTTAGGGTGTGAAAAGACCAAAATGCCCCTAGCCTTGAAAATCTATAAATAGGAAGCTTAATCTCATTTGAATGGGATTTTGAAAATCCTATCATTTGAGAGAGAAAGAGAAAGAGTTCGGATGGAAGATGAAAGGGAAAAGAAAGAATAAAAGTTGGCTCGTGAGCAAACTTTGTCCGACGGAAGGAATTTAAGGATGAACGGTAATCCGAATCCTAGTTTCTTCTAATTTTCTTTAAGTTTAATATGTTCAATACATAACTTAATGAAGATCAGAAGTAGATAATGTTAATAATGAAATAATATAGTTGAATTCATGAGAAAACGAATAAATAAGAATTAGAAATTTAGTTTATAAATTTCTTAAGGAAGTATAAGATTCATAAGGATTTTGAGCGATCCGAATGAATCTTACGAATGAGTAGGTCACATAAGTAAGGAATGATGTTCTATAACATCAAATTCCAAGAAAAAGTAAAATTGTAATCCAAAATATTGATTAAAAATGAAGAACGAACGAAGAACACGAAGAACGCGAAGAACACGCGAAGAACGTTGTTGATGGACAAATTTAAAACCATCGTAGTGTAATTGTTGTTGATGAGCAAGTTTAAAACCATCGTGTATAAGTTAGATGCTTATTACTTGGTTAGGAACGTTGGAAACGTTCTTGAAGAACGGATTAGAATTGAGCTATAACGAAGTTATAGCGAAAATTTTGTAAAAGAAGATCGAGAATTTGAAAGTTATTAAATGAACCCGAACGTGTAGGGTTTCATAAGAATATAAGAGAACGTATAAAACATGAGGCGTAGACTCAAGAACGAACGAGTTCCGAGTTCGGATGACCGAATTACGGACGAACGAACGAAGAACGTTAAAAACGTTAAAATGAACTAAGGGTGAAGATTAAGTCAATTGAATGGCATGTTAATGGATTCAGAACAAAGTTCTGTCTGGGGGTAATCGAAGTACGTTAGATAACGAAGAAAATGGCTTTAGAACAATCTCGTTTCGAGTTATAACGAAGAAGTTATGAGATTTCGAAGTACGCATCTCAGAACGACCAAAGACTTAGAAAAAATTTTCGGGAAGAAGGTCTTGGCGCCGCGGCGCCAGTCATGCCTAGAATGGTGGCGCTGCAGTGCCAGGCCAGAGGGTCACGTACTGCTAACTCGTGCCGCAGCGCGAGTCTTAGTGCTGAGAGTGGCGCCGCGGCGCCAGTGCAGAGCAATGCCAGAAATGAGATTTTTAACTGCTCAATTTCTGGGGGATGTGCAAGAAAGAGATACGAACATGTAGTTCAACTAATGTAACACTTAATCGAGTGTTTTAAACCTTTAAACGAGATTAAAAGAATGTAATTACAGGTTACGGGACCGATAGCCGGGGACCGTAGTCGCAATGAATCGAACGTGAGGGATTGCTATGATAGTGATTCCTTAGACGTTGATGGACGATAGTAATGTATAACATTTCGATGTTATGACATGGTAATGAGAGATGAATGTAAAGTGTATAGACGCTGTGAACGCAATGTTGTTGCAATAAACGATCAGTCTTAGTATACAACGATCAGTATGGCTTCGACATTAAGAAAGAATAATGAACATGGGGTTCATGGGATGGATAACGATCGAAAGTGATTAAAACCTTGAGTAAAGGTTGAATGAGAGATTAAGAGACGAGCAACATGAACGTTGAATACGTAAACGATCCTTGTGAAACTTATTCGCGTTGGACAAATGTTCTAAGTATACCCTAGTTGTATGACTTAGACGTTGATGAAAGTAGTAAGTAAGATACGAATGGTATCAAGAAAGCCGTATCGAATGGTAATAAGATTAATGAAAGCCGAATGTGAGTCGGATAAGAATGAATCCTGAGGTATGACATTTAATTGTCAGAAAGCCATAAGGAATAAGAAATTAACTTAACAAACATTATATTTAATAGTTCGTACAAGTTAAGATAAGTTAGGTTGTGGTACAATCGTAACCTTTTATGGTTGACATATGAGAGCTGAGCTAAACAATTTCTTCAGAGAGCGAAGGTATATACGAAACTGGCAACCGATCTAACTCACTGTGTGGGCAGTATAGACGAGACGGGAACTTGTTTGTTGGTTGTTTGTGGGAAACCACTCAGAGTACCATATGGACTACTAGCAGAGAAGCGATGTGTGCTGAGTCCTAGAGAATTTATAAGAAGAAGATAAGAATGTGAATCATCAAAGATGATGAACATTTTAAGTAAGACATCTCCGTATGTCATGAAACCATAAACCGGTAATGAAAGTTAGTCGCGTAAAATGGTATTGCAAGAACGCGAACCTTAAGAACTAAAGTAAAGTAAACCAATGCGTAAGTCAAGTATATGACTAATTGGTGTACGTGTTATTTCCTTATGTGTTATAGGGAATGGAATGATCAGTTCAGCATAAGTTGTAGCTGTGCGTAAGGCAAGTTTACTAACTTCATTCATATTTTAAATGAATGCTAGTTTCTTAAACTTATCAGATGTTGAACTTGAGAAATTCTGTATATGTGCGAATGTGTGATATTTGTACCAGGTGGTAGAACGTATGAGGCCTTATGCCACAATGTGAACACTTCGGTGTTTTTATGATATGAACTGTTCTGTGATTGAACTGTTCAATAAGAGAATGTTCTGTTTATACATGAACCGTTATTGTTAAGTCTGTGCTATTGATTCTAGCCAAACAGAATGTGTATGAAAAAGGATGAGAGAATGAAAGTATTTCCAAGTGAATGTGACTAATGTTTTAAAATGATAGGAATCGAGATTATTCTTATTATTCAAGCCGCTTCATAACCTTTGTTCGGTTATTGAAGTCTTAAAAGAATGTTTAAAATTCTTGAAGTTGTTTGTTCAACTATTAAGACTTACTGGGCAATTGAATGCTCACACTTGCTTTAAATGAAAAATATTTTTAGCGAACGATGTTAGAAGAACTTAAGGATCCCGTATAAATCTAGTTGTCGGTATCAAGATGAAGTGCCATTCAGAATGTGAATGACCGAGAAGATCAAGTGAAGACTGGTAATGTAGAAAGATGAGAATTAAACTATAGAATAGTTTAATAAACGATTATGTATCCTTGGTGGCGGATAAAAGTCACTCATGCAAGATGTAAAGAATAATGTAATTATCATTATTTGTAATGAGAAAAGCTATAAGGTTTTTAGAACCTGGGATTTGAGAGTGTATGTTGTTATATTTCAATATATACTGATGTATGTTGGATGAATGATGTACTAGTGACGCACGGAATCCGGGTGTGAAGATAGATCAGATTTTGGGGTGTTACAAGTAGATGAAGTGTCATTCAGAATGTGAATAAGCGAGAAGATCAAATGAAGACTGGTAATGTAGAAAGATGAGAATTAAACTATAGAATAGTTTAATGAACGATTATGTATCCTTGGTGGCGGATAACAGTCACTCGTGCAAGATGTAAAGAATAATGTAATTATCATTATTTGTAATGAGAAAAGCTATAAGGTTTTTATAACCTGGGATTTTAGAGTGTATGTTGTTATATTTCAATATATACTGATGTATGTTAGATGAATGATGTACTAGTGACGCACGAAATTCGGGTGTGAAGATAGACCGGATTTTGGGGTGTTACAAATCCTTATTGGAAAGCCCCCTCTTTCCTAGGAACGACCTGGTCGATTAATAGTGTGAATAATAATAATGATGATGAAGTTTTGTTTTATTAGTATTATTAATGTAATAAAACATAAAGTTTTTTATATAAAATGTAATACTTTTATAAAGTTATTCGTTTTATTAAGTCGATAGTAAAATCTTTTTATATAAAACAGAATACTTTTATAAAGTTATCTGTTTTATTAGACAATAATTAGAATATATTATATTTTATTATGCATAGTGTTGGCATAGTGTTTTCATAGTAAAATCTTTTTAAAAGTTATTCGTTTTATTAGATTATAAATAAAATATATTATATTTTATTGTAAACCAATCTGGATCATCCGTTTAAAGTAAATCGATCTAGACCGTTCATGGATTGGTTACTATTCAGTCCATTCTTCTATAAATAGAAGCTCATTCCTTCATTATTTCTTACGAATTCACTGAAACTCTAGAGAGAGAAACTGTTGAGAGAAATATTCTTCTATCTTGAGTGTATTTCTTTAGCGTTTAAGAAAGCTTTGAGCGTAGTGCAAGTTTCTTCAAGTATATCCCTGCCCTACCGTCGGAGTACTTTTCTTTATATGGTAAGGGGTAATATTTTGTTATTCCATTTTTATTATTCTGTTGGAATAACCTGTATACGCGGTCTACCCTATACTTGGTGAAATTCTTCTGTTATTCTATTATTTATTATTCTGTTGGAATAACATGTCTATGCGAAGTACCGCATACATGGTGAAATTATATTGTTATTCTATTCTTTATTATTCCGTTGGAATATCCTGTCTGTGCATTTTACGCCAGACCTGATTCCGTTATTTATTATTTTATTAGAATAACTTGTCTATGCGAAGTAACGCATGCATGGTGTTTTCTGTTGTTATTCCATTCTTTATTATTCATTGGAATATATCTATCGGTGCGATTATTACTTTGACTCGGTTCCGTTATTTATTATTCTCGTTGAATAACTCTGTCCATGCGAAGTACCGCATGCATGGTGATTTCTTTTGTTATTCCATTCTTTATTATACTCAGTTTGTTAAAGTTTTGACTTTTATATTCCATGAAATTAGTGGAATATCCTTGATATTTGCGTTTCATCCAGTATCTTTTCATGGAAATATTCTTCTGAACATTCTTGAATTTTACTCTACAAAGAAGTATCATATTGACAATTAGGACGTTATTAGTTACTGAATAAATTAATTCTTGAACTTGTTTTATTGAATTCTTATATCATTGTAATCATCCTCATATTTATATTTTGTTGAAAGTCATCTGTGGCCTATAGCGCATAGATGGACTTGGTATGATTATGACCAGGGATTATTAGGTGTAATCTTGACCGTAATGTTAAAAATGATGTGGTAAAAGTCCTCATTGGCCCGTAGTGCATTGATGGACAGTTGTTGGCATGATCATGACCATTGATGAATACACGAATATCCTTGACCCGTAGTGCATGGATAATTTGTGGTTGTGATACTTATGAATATCATTGGCCGTAGTGCAGGGATGCGTTTAATCATTTATTAAGCTGAGTCTCACCGATAAAAGTGATGAAAAACCTTTTAAATCATAAAAGATAGTAGATTTTATTCTCTACTTGACTCTTTTAATGGATTGCATGTTCCGCTGCAGTTAAACTTGATGTCTATTGTATTTTATCAATTTAACATTGTTGAAGACTAATGATAATTTATTCTACATTATCTTAGTCATAATATTTCTTACTGGGCTAGTTGAGCTCACCCTTTTTTTCACTGTTCTCTTCAGGAAATGAGAACGTAGCCGGGACTAGTCGAGGAACGGAGTGACGGTCCAGATGATAGTATTAGTGGTCCTCACTATTCTTTTAAATAGTGTGACAATAAATGTAATGAGGACTTATTCTAAGAGTGGATATTGTCTAGAAGACTATAGTTTTATTAAAACTCACAGCTCTCTTGTTGTATATTAAAGATTGTATTGGTATTCTATACCCTGTATTTGGCAACTCATAATAGGTGATGTATACCTATTTTGAGGGTGTCACAGTTGGTATCAAAGCTTAGGGATATGATCCCTGGCTAAGATGTGAGACAAGAACTAGGTGGGGAGAGACGGGGAATTCCTTCGCTAGTATGACCTACTTAAGTTTATTTGGTATTTAATTGGTCCATCAGAGTATAGGGATAATATGTGATATGTTAATTAACCCTTGTTTTGTGGCAGTATTTGAAAATGGCATCCGAGAATGTTGAGAACATCAATGGAGCACAAGAATCCATTGAGTCTCCATAGATCAATAACCAGGACAATGTGCATCAGGAAGGCGACAATCCTCATGCAAACAACAACACTGACCAAATGATGAACGATGGAATGTTCCGAGGCTTCATGAAATTCATGCAACATAAGGCGAGAGCGGCTCCTGTACAAAATGCAAATGGAAACACTGGCAACTCTCGAACGGTCACCGCTAAGCAGTTCAAGGAACTGGGACCACCGGAGTTTTTTGGAGAGCCAAAACCACTTAAGGCGGAGACGTGGATAAAGCATATCTGCAAGATATTTGATGTCTTGGGATGCTTCAAGGAGCAAAAGATTCCCTTTGCCACCTTTATATTGCGAGGCAGGCGATTCTTGGTGGAAATCAGAAACGACTCAACCCGCCATGACCGAAGATGACTTGTGAGAAGTTCCAAGAATTGTTCAACGACAAGTATTTTCCCAAAAGTATTCATCACATGAAAGATGTAGAGTTCATTAAGCTGGAGAAAAACAACATGACCGTGTCGCAGTACGAAGCCAAGTTTGCCGAGTTGTCCCTGTTTGCGTCCCATTTGGTTGATAATGAGGAGAGAATGACGCGAATGTTTCTAAGAGGTTTGAAACCCGAGATACGTCAATATCTTATCTCTCATAAACTGTGTTTTATTCAGATGTTGTTAATAGGGTTCAGTTATTGGAGCGCGATAATGAGTCAACCCAACCAAAAGAGAGTAGCCGACAAAATGATAATACCAGTGATAACAGTCACCGAAGCTGTGACAATAAGCGTGGAGGGAATCAACATGCCAGAAATGGTAACCACTTCGGTGGTAATCATGGCCAAAGCAATAAGAATGGACATTTCAAGAAGAGGAGATTCAACAATGATGGAAAGACGTCAGCATCAGCACCTGTTATTAAGGAAGGAGAACGACAGCCTATCATATGCTTCAAATGCGCAGGGGAGGGACACATCAGTCCAAATTGTGCGATGCCATCAAAAGCATGTTATAATTGTGGAAGAGAAGGTCACCTAGCCTGATTTTGTCGTTCACCGAAGACAAGTTCAGCTAGGATGGAGGCACCAAAGGACGCCCTGGAAAAGTCAAAGCCAGTAGTGCAAGGGAGAGTGTTTGTCGTGACCTCCCAGAAAGCAAGAAACCTGAATGAGGTCATCACGGGTAAGCTTATCATAAACTCTAGCGAAGTATATATCTTATTTGATACCGGTTCTACCCATTCCTTTATTTCTCCTACTTGCGCTCAACGTTTAAATTTGACTCCGGAGAAATTGGACTTTGACTTATCTGTTGAAACTCCATTGGGAGAAACCTTAATTACATCCACTGTTTATAAGTCTTGTTTGGTTCAAATCGGTACCCTCACATTACATGTCGATCTTATTTCCTTGAAAATACTTGCATTTGACGTAATTCTAGGGATTGATTGGTTAACTACTCATCATGCAAAAATTAATTATTTTCGTAAGGTTGTTAGCTTTCATATTCCTAACCAACCTATTATGTGAATTCAAACAACCAAACCATTAAAATCAATCACTGTCATTTCAAGCCATAAACCTATTCGTTTATTGAAAAACGGTTGTTAACCTTTCTTAGCTCATGTCACGGATCTAAACAAAAATACGTCAGTTTGGAATGATATTTCTATTGTTAATGAATTTCCTGACGTATTCCCTGAAGAACTTCCTGGCCTACACCCAGAGCATGAAATTGAATTTTGTATCGACCTTGAACCTGGTACAAAAACCATTTCCAAAGCCCCATATTGAATGGCTCCTATTAAACTTCAGGAGTTAAAGACCCAACTGCAGGAATTGTTAGACATTGGCTTTATTCATCCTAGTACTTCTCCTTGGGGTGCTCCTGTTCTATTTGTGAAGAAGAAAGATGGGAGTATGCGACTTTGTATTGATTATTGGGAGTTGAATCATGTCACCATCAAAAACAGGTACCCATTGCCATGTATTGATGACCTTTTTGACCAGTTGCAAGGTGCCAAATTCTTTTCAAAGATTGATCTTCGTTCCGGATATCACCAATTGAAGATTAGAACCGATGACATTCCAAAGACGGCTTTCAGAACTCGGTACGGGCATTATGAATTCTTAATCATGTCTTTTGGATTGACTAATGCTCCTGCTGCCTTCATGGATATGATGAACCGAGTATTCAAGAAATATTTAGATCACTTTGTGGTCGTCTTCATTAATGACGTACTTATTTATTCCAAAAGTCGTGAAGATCATGAGCAACACTTGAGGCAGATACTCCAAAAGCTTCGTGAATATAAGTTTTATGCCAAGTTGAAGAAATGTGATTTCTGGCTTGAGGAAGTAGCATTCCTTGGGCACGTGGTATCAAGTCATAGAATATCTATTGATCCAACAAAGATTGAAGCTATTCAAAGCTGGGAGCAACTTAAATCAGTGACCGAAGTACGTAGCTTTCTCGGCTTAGCTAGTTATTATCGGAGATTCATAGAAGGGTTTTTTGGAATCGCTACTCCCTTAACTCAGCTGACTCGGAAAGATACAAAATTCGGTTGAAGCGAGGAATGTTAGAAGAGTTTTTAAGAACTCAAGAGAAGACTCATTTCAGCATCTGTTCTGACAATACCATCTGGCTTGGAGGGTTTTGTCATCTACAGTGAAGCTTCAGGCAAAGGGTTAGGATGTGTTCTCATGCAACATGGGAAAGTCATAGCCTATGCCTCTTGAAAACTCAAAGAATATGAGAGGAATTATCCTACTAATGATCTAGAGTTGGCAGTTGTTGTCTTCGCACTTAAAATTTGGAGGCATTACTTGTGTGGGGAGAAAGTGGAGATCTTTACGGATCATAAAAGCCTCAAATATTTCTTCACTCAAAAGGAACTAAACATGCGACAACGACGTTGGCTTGAACTGTTGAAAGATTATGATCATACCATCCAATACCATCCTGGAAAAGCGAACATGGTAGCTGACGCATTGAGTAGAAGATCATATGTGGGTACGAGTGCGATATTGTCAACGCAAAGGCCCATTTTGTATGACTTACAAAGGATGGAGATAGAGATAAAGACTCCAGGGACCCAAGTGATGATGGCGAATATACGAGTAGAACCGACGTTAATCGATAAAGTTAAAGTTGCTCAAGCTACAGACCTAGAGCTGATGCATATGAGGAAGAAAGTACAAGAAGGTGCTATGTCGAAAGCAATAATCGATGAAGAAGGAATACTTCGAGTCAATTCCAGACTTTGTGTTCCTAATGACCCTGATTTAAAGTATAAAATCATGATGGAGGCGCACAAAACACTATTTACAATCCATCTTGGGAGTACCAAAATGTATCATGATCTTCGACATACATTTTGGTGGGGCAATATGAAGAGGGAGATAGTGCTGTTTATCTCAAGGTGTTTAACTTGTCAACGAGTCAAAGCGGAGCATCAAGTACCAAAAGGTCCATTGTAACAACTTGAAATTCCAGAATGTAAGTGGGAGCACATTACTATGGATTTCGTTACTGGTCTTCCCAAGGTTTATCAGGGTATAGATGCAATTTGGGTCATTGTTGATAGATTGACCAAGTCTTCTCATTTCTTACCTATACGAGAAACTTATACACTTGAACGTCTTGCTTGTATGTACATAAACGAGGTTGTAAGATTTCATGGTATGCCAGTATCCATAGTTTCTGATCGAGACCCAAGATTCACTTCACGATTTTGGGTTAGTTTGCAAAAAGCTATGGGCACGAATTTACGATTTAGTTCGGCATATCATCCTCAAACGGACGGACAATCAGAGAGGAATATTCAAACTTGATGATTTATTAAGACTCTGTGTCCTTGACTTCAAGGAAAGTTGGGACAAGTTCTTACTATTGGTGGAGTTTTCCTACAACAATAGTTATCAAGCAAGCATTGGCATGGCTCCATTCGAAGCGTTGTATGGAAGAAAGTGTCATTCTCCAATATGCTGGGATGAGGTGGGTGAAGCAACGTTGTTCGGACCAGAGTTAGTACGTATGACTACGGAAAAGATACAAACGATCCGGCAACGTATAAAAACCTCACAAGACCGACAAAAGAGTTATGCTGATCTTCATCGAAAGGACGTGGAATTCGATATTGGAGATCATGTGTTATTGCATGTTGCTCCATGGAAAGGAGTTACGAGATTTGGAAAGAGAGGAAAGCTCAATCCTCGATTCATTGGCCCATTTTTAATCCTCGATCGAGTAGGGACTGTAGCCTATAGACTCGCTTTACCGCCAAGTATGTCTCGTGTTCATAATGTTTTTCATATATCCATGTTACGTAAATATGTGAAAGACCCGAATCACATTATTGAGTTAGAACCAGATGAAATAGCGGAAGATTTAATGTATGAAGAGGTTCCTGTTCAAATCTTGGATAAGAAGGAACATATTCTACGCTCCAAGGTTATACCTTAAGTCAAAGTTTTATGGAGGAACCACGATGTTGAGGAAATGACCTGGGAGTTAGAATCTGAAATGAAATCAAGGTATCCTTACCTCTTCGACATACCAGGTACGTACCCTAATTTCAAGGGCAAAATTTCATAAAAATGGGAGATTATAAGACCCCAACTTTTATGAATGAAGACGAATTTTCTATAGTTATCATTTTTGAATGAATTTCATATATTGTTATAGTTGTGGGTAATATTTATAAATTTTGCAAAGTACGCAAGTTGTTATATAATATTCGATTGGTCGGGGAATATTCGTTTTAATAGGGAATATTCATACGACGTCATAATCATTGATGGACCCCACAACAGAATTATTATCGGATTAAGAAACTGACAAAAAAAAATTTTATGAAAATAATGGTGGAAGTTTTACCGTTAACTGTTGAAACACCCAGTGTTAAAAGAACAGGAATACACGTGGTTGCATAGTAGCACACGGTATTGATTATTGATGCTTACGTGAGAAGTCATTTAGTTTTATTCAATTATTGTCGATATTTTATATATTATTAAATCAATAATTGAGATGACAGAGTTATTCATATTATTATTTACATTATTAACGATGTTTAGAAGTTCTGCCAAGGAGATGTTTGGTCACCTAATTGCGCGCCAATAGGGAGAAATCCTTATTGGAAAGCCCCCACTTTCCTGGGAACAACCTGGTCGATTAATAGTGTGAATAATAATAATGATGATGAAGTTTTGTTTTATTAGTATTATTAATGTAATAAAATGAAAAAGTTTTTATATAAAAGCAGAATACTTTTATAAAGTTATTCGTTTTATTAGGCTAATAGTAAAATCTTTTTATATAAAATGGAATACTTTTATAAAGTTATTTGTTTTATTAGACAATAATTAGAATATATTATATTTTATTATGCATAGTATTTGTATAGTGTCGGCATAGTGTTTACATAGTAAAATCTTTTTAAAAGTTATTCGTTTTATTAGATTATAAATAGAATATATTATATTTTATTGTAAACCAATCTGGACCATTCGTTTAAAGTAAATCGATCTGGACCGTTCATAGATTGGTTACTATTCAGTCCATTCTTCTATAAAGAAAAGCTCATTCCTTCATTATTTCTTACGAATTCACTGAAACTCTAGAGAGAGAAACTGTAGAGAGAATTATTCTTCTATCTTGAGCGTATTTCTTTAGCGTTTAAGAAAGCTTTGAGCGAGTGCAAGTTTCTTCAAGTATATCCCGCCTCTACCTGAGTGGAGTACTTTTCTTTATAAGGTAAGGGGTATTATTTTTTTCATATTCATAAAGAGAAATTCTGTTATTCCATTCTTTATTATTCTATTGGAATAACTTATATACACGGTCTACCCTATACTTGGTGAAATTTTTCTGTTATTCCATTATTTATTATTCTGCTGGAAAAACCTGTCTATGCGAAGTACCACATACATGGTGAAATTCTGTTGTTATTCTATTCTTTATTATTCTGTTGGAATATCCTGTCTGTGCATTTTACGCCGGACCTTGTTCCGTCTTTATTATTACGTTGGAATATCCTATCTGTACGTTTTACGCCGGACCTGATTCCGTTATTTATTATTCTGTTGGAATAACATGTCTATGCGAAGTATCGCATGCATGGTGATTTCTGGTGTTATTCCATTCTTTATTATTACGTTGAATATATCACGTCGGTCGTATTACGCTCGACCGGTTCCGTTATTTAATATTACATTGAATAACTTTGTCCATGCGAAGTACCGCATGCATGGTGATTTCTTTTGTTATTCCATTCTTTATTATACTTAGTTTGTTAAAGTTTTGACTTTTATACTCCATGAAATTAGTGGATTATCCTTGATATTTGCGTTTCATCCAGTATCTTTTCATGGAAATATTCTTCTAAACATTCTTGAATTTTACTCTACAAAGAAGTATCATGTTGACAATTAGGACGTTATTAGTTACCGAATAAATTAATTCTTGAACTTGTTTTATTGAACTCTTATATCATTGTCATCATCCTCATATTTATATTTTGTTGAAAGTCATTTGTGGCCTATAGCGCATAGATGGACTTGGTATTATTATGACCAGGGATTATTAGGTGTAATCATGACCGTAATGTTATAAATGATGTGGTAAAAGTCTTCATTGGCCTGTAGTGCATTGATGGACAGTTGTTGGCATGATCATGACCATTGATGAATACACGAATATCCTTGACCCGTAGTGCATGGATAATTTGTGGTTGTGATACTTATGAATATCCTTGGCCGTAGTGCAGGGATGCGTTTGATCATTTATTAAGCTGAGTCTCACCGATAAAAGTGATGAAAAACATTTTAAATCATAAAAGATAGTAGATTTTATTCTCTACTTGACTCTTTTAATGGATTGCATGCTCACCATTTAGCTTAAACTTGATGTCTATTGTATTTTATCAGTTTAACATTGTTGAAGACTAATGATAATTTATTCTGCATTATCTTAGTCATAATATTTCTTACTAGGCTAGTTGAGCTCACCCTTTCTTTCACTATTCTCTTCAGGAAATGAGAACGTAGCCGGGACTAGTCGGGGAACGGAGTGACGGTCCAGATGATAGTATTAGTAGTCCTCACTATTCTGTTAAATAGTGTGACAACAAATGTAATAATGACTTATTCCGAGAGTGGATATTGTCTATAAGACAATAGTTGTATTAAAACTCACAGCTCTCTTGTTGTATATTAAAGATTGTATTGGTATTTTGTACCATGTATTTGGCGACTCAGAATAGGTGATGTATACCTATTTTTGGGGCGTCACAATAAAACACATGACCCGCTAATTTATCCAATATCTGGTCAATAAACGGCATTGGGAAGTGATCTTTCCCTGTAGTTTTGTTAAGTTTGCGATAGTCCATGCAGACTCTCCACCCCGTCACTGTTCTTATCGGAATCAACTCATTATTTTCATTAGAGACTATAGTCATACCACCCTTCTTCGGTACACACTGTACCGGCCTCACCCACGAGCTATCTAAAATTAGATAAATAATGCCTACATCCATCCATTTCAACACTTCCTTCTTGACTACTTCCTTCATGATTGGATTAAGTCTTCTTTATTGGTCCACTGAAGGCTTGCTATCATCTTCCAATAGGATCTTGTGCATACAGAAAGATGGATTGATCCCTTTTATATCTTTTATGGTCCATCCAATTGCTGACTTGAACTCTCTGAGAACTCTTAGCTGTTTTTCTTCCTGAAAAGTTCTTAATGCAGAAAAAATAATCACAAGTAATTTGGAATTATCATTTAAAAACCCATACCTCAAATGGTCTGGAAGTGGTTTCAACTCAAGCTCTGGTGATGTCTCAAGAGATGGATTTAATTTCACTGATGACTCTCCAGCAATCTTTAATGGTTCAACAGGATTCTTGAACTTCCTGAACTGAGGAGTTGTGTCCAATATTTGAACAATTTCTTCAATCTCACCATCTGCTATCTCTAAACTTCCCATAATAGAATTTCTCAAAGGTTCTTATTCCACCAAGTTCTCTACTTCATCATTTAGTACTTTTTCCACCAAATCAACCCTGAAGCATTCCTCTTCATCTATTGGAAATTTCATCGCCTTGAATACATTGAAAGTGACTTCCTGATCATGAACTCGTATTATCAATTCTCCTTTCTAATCGTCTATCAAGGTTTTTCATGTAGCTAGGAATGGTCTTCCAAGAATGATCGGTATACTTCTGTCCTCTTCATAATCTAATATGATGAAATCAGCTGGAAAGATGAATTTATCTACTTTCACCAGTACATCTTCTACAATACCTCGTGGATAAGTGATAGACCTGTCAGCTAACTATTAAGAAATATTTGTCGGCCTTGACGCTGGCAATCCCAATTGATTAAACACTGATAACGACATCAAATTTATACTTGCCCCAAGATCGCATAAGCATTTGCTGAAGCTCATCTTTCCAATTGTACAAGGTATCGTGAAGCTGCCCGGGTCCTTCAGCTTTGGAGGTAACTTGCGTTGAAGCACTACACTACATTCTTTAGTTAAGGCTACTATTTCAAAGTCTGCTAACCTCTTCTTCCTTGACAAGATACCCTTCATAAACTTTGCATAACTAGGCATCTGTTCCAATGCCTCAGCGAAGGGTATATTGATCTGTAGCTTTTTAAACACCTCCAAAAATTTACTGAATTGTTTATCTTCCTTCTGCTTCTATAGTCTCTGTGGATATGGAACATGGGGATGAAGAATTGGTACATTGGTCACTGGCTTCTCAGATGACTCTACTCTATTCTTATTCACTTCCCACTGTTCTGAACCTTCTTTACCCAAACTCTCCTAAGAAAAATTTTCCTCACTGCATGGCCGCATAGTTTCCTCTTGCAAAAGTGGCGCGAGCGCGCCATACTGAATTTCTGCAGTTTGCTTCCCTGACTAAAGTGTAATTGCTTGACATTGTTCTTTACCCTCCCTTTTTGGATTAGCCTCTGTTGTACCTGGCAATGAACCCTGTAGTCTGTTGTTAAGCATGCTAGCCATCTGACCCATTTGAGTTTCCAAATTTTTGATAGCCACTGCTTGGCTATTAATCATCACTTCAGTATTTGCCATATACTCCATCATCATCTCTTCCATCTCTGACTTCTTCTCTTTTGGAGGTGCAAGTGGTGGTTGATTTTGTTGTTACTGTGAAAATCTAGAGGGATAGGCTAGCCTTGGTGCAAACTGTTGCTGAGATGGTTGTGCTTGAAATTGATGTTATGGTTGAAACTGATTTTATTGATTGTTTTGATTATTTGACCAACTATAATTTGGATGGTTGCGGTTGTTGGAGTTGTATGAATTCTGAAACTGAATTTGACTCTTCTGGTAGTTGCTCATATACTGTACATACTCTGAACTGATACCACATTGGTTAGTTGAATGCGATCGTACACATATCTCACACACGAAAGCAACTGTCTTCGCCTTACTTTCTGCTAAAGAATCAATCTTCTTTGCCATCGATGACATTTGAGCTGACAACTGAGTGATAGCATCCACCTCTAACAATCCTGCAACTTTGGGCTGTGGCATTCTGGCTGTAGGATTTTGAAAATCATTAGCTGTCAAAGTCTCTATAAGATTGTAGGCCTCTTCATAGTTCTTCGCCCATAAAGCTCCTCTTGCAGCTGCATCTACAATTGGCCTTGAATGTCATCCCAATCCATTATAAAATGTATTAAACTCAATCCAATCCAGCATACCATGGTGTGGACACTTCCTTAGCTTCTCCTTGTATCTTTCCCATGCTTCATATAGAGATTCACCATGTTGTTGCTCGAACTGGGAAATTGATGTCCTCATTTTAGCAGTCTTAGCCATTCAAAAAAATTTGGCTAAGAACTTTTGTGCTAGGTCCTCCCATGTTGTAATAAATCCTGAAGGTAAAGAGTGAAACCAACTACTTGCTTTGTCCCGTAAAGAGAATGGAAATAGTCTAAGCCTGATTGCATCCTCTATCACCCCGTTGTATTTGAAAGTGTCACATATTTCAATAAAACTAAATAGATGATCATTCGGGTCATCTGTAGTAGCTCCCCCAAACAGTATCAAATTCTACATAATTTTAATAGTGCCCAGCTTTATCTCGAAAGTGTTGGCTGCTATAGCTGGCTTGACTATACTAGACTGTAATCCATTGATGTTCGACATGCCATAATCTCTCAAGGCCTTGTGCTCATCTCTTTGCTCTTCTGCTGCCATGTTAGATGTTGTGGTCTCTAAAGCTGTAAATTCCTACGCACTCTCGTTTTCTAACCTCTTCCGTTAATGTTATCCTGAGCAGGTGTTAACTCAGAATTGGATTACCGCGTGTGCATAAAATATATACAAGTACCTGAAACACAAATAAAAAAAATAGAAATAAGATAAGATTAGATTTGTCTAAGTCATACAAATTTAGCTTTAAATTGATGATAATAATAAAAAAAAACTAAACGCCTTCCCCCGACAACGATGCCAAAAACTTGTTGCCTCCTTTTTAGTCTAACAAAAAGGACTCTAACTCATGCAAGCATACATGGGTCAACAAGTAGTACAGAGTAAAAAAAATATCGATCCACGGAGAAAGGTTTTAAATCTAAATTATAATGCATCAACTATTTCACTATTTCTATATGCTTAAACGAATAACTCACAATTATAATTAATTCTAAATTCAATTCATGAATAAAAATATAATACTAAAAATAATGTAATCAAATTTGGAAAAGAATGGGATTGTAATTTCATTTAATATTTCATCCAAATTGCAATCATCATGTAATGTTTAACTATTTATCATGGAAAACTAGTCAAGAGCACAGTAGTGGACATAACCATTTTTCAATGAACTATGACCAATTCACATAACCTCCACAAATGATAGAAATCATGTAAGCGTCACTATGACCAAAATCACTATATGTCTATGTAAGATTGTAGCAATAATGAATTAAGTGCAGACACTTTTCATGACTACACACGGTGAAACGGTATATGTCTATCCAATTCACGAATTACAAAACTTAACAAACCAGTCTCATAAACATATGCCATTATAATTTAATCCATACTCATATTTCATTTTTCAATTCCATATAAGCATACAAGGTGAATGGTGATCAAACATTCATTAGTTACGCTCAATCATAATGGTTAATCCAATGATAAACATATAACATTACAATCAGATGTATAAATTTAGACTACATATTAAAATCCATTAGAATCCTATAATGGAATTTAGTTCATTTCTTAACCAAAAGCCATTATGGGATTGGTGCAATGCATAACTTAAATACTGTAACAAAAGAGATTAGAGAAATGATAAACAAATCTATTAAACCCAATTGCAAAATTTGTTCCACACTTATTCCAATGCACAAATAACCTCCATAATTGACAACTAAAAATTATTGAAATAACAAAGAAGAAGAGAGAATATAGAAATGTATCATGTGATGTTCAAATCCTCCCCAGTCTCATTAAAACTTAAGAACCCTAATAGTCATTATGAAAAACTAATAAAAGACCCTCAAAAACACGTCTGGTACTAACCACATCGTTTAGTTGAGCCTAAAGCGCTCAAATTTCAAATTACAAAAAGTCAACAAAATAGACTGTAGAGGACTCGCATGGCAGCGTGAGATTGTAGTGTAAAACGAGTGCGGGCACGCTGTGGAAATGCCTGTCGAGGTCTTGGGATAGGCGTACGATATTTTTTCTTTGTTGGGGTGCGACCGCGCAATGGTGCATGGCAGTCTCTGATTTAATATGGCACGGGCGTGCGATATTAGGGTTGAAAAGCTGCGCGACCGCGCTACTACTGCTTTCCGTCTTCTGCTGCCTTGCTGCTGCTGCTTCTTGTTCATTGTCGTTCATTCATCATTCCTTATCTTCTTCAATGCATTCATTCACTGCTTTAATCCTCATCCGCTCAAGTTCCTCTTGCCATGCCTTTGCTAGGTTCATGCCACCGTGCCAATCCATGCTAATGCCAATCCATGCTATAGGAGTTCCAACTACAAGCACTATAAAATAAACATAAAATGCAACTAAACCATAGTAAAAGCTACTTGAGATAGCATAATTCTAGTGAGTTGGCACCCAATAAGTAGGCATAAAACCTACTTATAAACATGGTACGAAGGGCTGATCACCTTGAGTACGCGGAGTCCCTACAGTCTTATGATTGTTTAGGTTTAAGTTAAAAGAATACTTATAAGTTTGGACATAGTTCATGGTCTTGTGACCCTCAGATAAATTTTAAATTCTGATTTCAGTTCTTGATTATCAATGATAGAGAATGTTATTCAGTTTAATTGAGCTTAGTCATTCGCAGTTCCTGATTTCATGGCATTTGTTTTGCTCACTCTTGCATGTATAACCATTACAACTAAAGTTGAGAAGGTTGATGAACCTACCACTAACAAAGGGAAAGGAAAAATGAACAAGTGTTGAAGACTTGTACGTTTATTGACTTTTATGTTGTCAGACTTTATTTTAAGTATTGTGATGTAATTATTAAATTTTCTACATTTGATGAATGTTTTAAAGGTTAGATAACCTGGGAGATTTATTGATTAAGTTATGTAACCCTTTAATGGGATGATTTATTGCTTTAATTTTATTGAATTTGGGTAGTTAGAAATGAATGTTTGGATAGTGAACACCAAATCTTTTTGGAATGAATTACCCAGATTTGGGGGTGTCACAATTCGTTAATCCCATTACTATTCGTTACAACTTCATAACATTTAAATGTCATAAGTCATCATCTTTGTTCAACGTTCAAGTCATTACTTTTCACGTAATCTTAAACGTTCATTTAATACGAATACAGTTTATCGTATTTCTGAATGCTGGATCCTGTATTCTAATTACGCCCTTTACATTTATATTTTACGATCTTCAAATTAGTTCTTGATTGTTATATCAAGGTTTTTAATAACATTCATCAACGTATAAGTTATACAACCAATGTATACTCATAACGTTCGTTCGACGCAAATACGATTCATGAATATTGATTAGGTATTTTACATTTACTTTAATCGTTCTTAAACTCTCGTTTAATATTCTCGTTCCACCTTTACATAAGGTTTAAATCATTTCTTTAAGTGTTACATTATTTGATTATTAAATTCATAATCATTCCATACTCTTCCCCCATGAACTGAGTAGTTAAAAACTCATTTTTAGGCCTTGCACTGTACTGACAGAAGTTAATAGAAACTATCTTCTGGGGAGGCACTGTAGTGCCTCCTTTCAAGGCTTGGTCGACGCTGCACTACCAAGCCAAAAATCCAGTTTTCCCATTACTTTTGCTAAGTGTTAGAACGCGTACGAATCGCCTAATTTTCAATCTTGGAACTTTTTCGTTATAACTCGTAATGAGGTTATTCCAAAGCAATTTTCTTCCTTTCATTACATACTCAGTTTTCTATGGAATGAATTTTTGTTTGAATCCATTAACGAGGCTTTCCGTTAGCTCAATTTTTATTGTTCGTTCATTTTTTGTTATTTATGTTCTTTGTTTGTTCATTCGTTCTTCAAGAAAGTTTCTTTCAATGCTTTAAGTCCTAACCAAACATATGTCAACAAACATATATATGATGGTTTGAAACTTTTTCATCAACAACAAGCTTTAAATTTGATGGTTTTCAATTTATCCATCAACAACATTTGTAAGACCCCAACTTTTATGAATAAAGAATAATTTTCTCGAAATATATTTTTTTGAAAATTATGGTGTGGATTTGATATAATGTTATAGTTGTGGAAAATATTTACAAATTTTACAAAGTAAGCAAGTGGTTATATAATATTCGATTGGTTAGGGAATATTTGTTTTAACTGGGAATATTCGTATGATGACACAATCATTGGTGGACCCCACAACGGAAGTATTGTCGTAGTTAAAAAATGGCAGAATTATCTTTTTATAAAAATAACGGCGAAAGTGTTACCGTTAAAACTGTTGAACTACCCAGTAGTAAAAGTACAAAGAATACGATGTCTGGTTAGATAAGTAGTAGCACACAATATTGATTATTGATGCTTACGTGAGATGTCACTCAGTTATACTCAATTATTGCTACAGTAATTGTTGCATCATATCTCTCATATTATTGATTCAATTATTGTCACAATATCATATGCATAATATATATTATTAAATTAATAATTGAGACAACAAAGTTATTCATATTATTATTTGTAATATTTATAATGTCTATAAGTTCTGTCATGGAGAGGTTTGGTCAGCTAATTACGCGTCAATAAGGAGAAATTTTTATCGGAAAGCCCCCTCTTTCCTGGGAACGACCTGGTTCTTAAATATTGTGAATTAAAATATTAATGATGAATAAGTTCGTTTTGATTAAAGATGAAATTGATAGTTCCATTGTGTTGGAATTGTTAGTGTTAGTGAAAATCGACATTTATTTCGATAATAATTGATGTCTGGAGGTTATATTGACCAATCGGGTAATTAACCGGATAAATGGGTAATTAATTACCATTAATTCACATGCTTATAACTATGTGTTCACATGTGTGTACTATTGATTCACATGATTTACTATTAGGGGAGTTGGTGCAAGATTGATAATACTTGCATGACTAAACTGTAATTAGTTTTTTTATATGATTATACTATTGATTCACATGAATGAACTATTAATTCACATGATTTACTATTAGGGGAGGTGGTGCAAGTTTGATAATACTTGCAGGACTAAATTAAAAATGAAGAAAAAGAGGATAGTATTATACTGTAATATTTTGAGCCCCAAAACGTGCAATTATCGAAACTATATTTTTCTATAAATAGAAGCTCATTCTTCCTTCATTTCTCACCAATTCACTAAAGCTATAGAGCAATTATTATAGAGAGAAATTATAGAGAGAAAGAAGAAGAGAAGTCTGCTACCTCACTATTCCAGTATCCAGTTTTCTTCTAAGGTAAGGGGTATTAGTTCTTTCGTATTCATGAAGAGAGTTATTTCTTTCAATATTCGCAAGGGTTGTTATACCATTCTTTATTATTCTGTTGGAATAACATGTCTGTGCGGTCTATCGCATGCCTGGTGAATTCTTCTTTTATTCCATTCTTTATTATTTTGTTGGAATAACCTGTCTGTGCGGTCTATCGCATGCCTGGTGAATTTTTCTATTATTTCATTCTTTATTATTCTATTAGAATAACCTGTCTGTGCGTCTATCGCATGCCTGGTGAATTTTTCTGTTATTCCATTCTTTATTATTATGTTGGAATAACTTGTCTATGCGGTCTATCACATGCCTGGTGAATTCTTCTGTTATTCCATTTTTTATTATTTCTGTTGGAATAACCTGTCTATGTGGATTACTGCATGCATGGAGAATGATCCTTCGTATTCATTCCTTATCAAATTGTGGAATTGATCTGTCTACGTAGATTACCGCATGGCGGTTAAAATCTATTTGTATTTTCATATATTCTATTATACTCAGTTGGTTAAAGTTTTGGCTTCTATACTCCATGAAATTAGTAGAATATCCTGGATATTTTGGCTTCATCCAGTATCTTTTCATTGAAATATTCTTTTGAGCATTCTTGAATTTGACTCCAAAAAGCAGTATCATGTTGACGATTTGGACGTTATTAATTTCTGGATAAATTAAATTATAAATCTTTAAAATTTATCCTTGAACTTGTTTTATTGAATTACTATGTCATTTTCATCATCCTCATGCTTATATTGTGATGAAAGTCATCTTTGGCTTACATGCATAGATGGACTTGGTATGATTATGTCCAGGGAATTTTTGGTATAATCATGACAGTAATGTGACGAATGATGTGGTGAAAGTCCTCATTGGCCTGTAGTTCATTGATGGACAGTTGTGGTATGATTATGACCAGGGATTATTCTGTATAATCATGACCATTGACGATTACATGAATATCCTTGGCCGTGATGCAGAGATGATTCGATTTTATTTGTTAAGCTGAGTCTCAGCGATAAAGTTGATGAAAAACTTTTTAAATCATAGAAGATAGTAGATTTTATGCTCTACTTGACTCTTCTAATGGATTGCTTATTCCACTGCAGCTTGTTGATCTAAAACTTGTTGTCTATTATATTCTATCGGTTGTTATATCGTCAAGGCTAAGGATAATTTATTCTCGCACTATCTTAGTCATAATATTTCTTACTGGGCTAGTTGAGCTCGCCTTTTCTTTCACTGTTCTCTTCAGGAAATGAGAATATAGCTGGGATAAGTCAGGGAACGGATTGACGGTCTAGATGGTTGTTTTAGTAGTCCTCACTATTCTATAAAATAGTGTGATAATAAATGTAATGAGTACTCCATTGAGTGTGGATATTGTCTAGATGACAATATTCTTATTAAAACTCTTAGATTATGTTATGTCGTATTTTACAAGACTCTTGTATAATTAAGTTGTATTTGAATTTTGTACCATGTATCTGGTAACTCAAGATGGGTGATGTATACCTATTTTGGGGGCGTCACAGTTGGTATCAAAGCTTAGGGATATGATCCCTTGCTGAGATGTGAGACAAGAACTAGGAGTGGAGAGACGGAGAATTCCTTTGCTAGTATGACCTAACTAAGTTTATTTGATATTTAATTGGTTGGTCAGAGTATAGGGATAATATGTGACCTGTTAATTAACCCTTGTTTTGTGGCAGTATTTGAAAATGGCATCCGAAAATGTTGAGATAATCAATGAAGCACATGAGACCGTTGAGTCACCATAAATTAATACCCAGGATAATTTGTAACAGGAAGACAATAATCCTCAGGTAAACAATAACGATCAAATGATGAACGATGGGATGTTCAGATGTTTTATGTAATTCATGCAACATCAGGTGAGGGCGGCTCCTGTCTAAAATGCAGGTGGAGACACTGACAACTCTCGGATGGTCACCACTAAGCAGTTCAAGGAGCTGGGACCACCAGAGTTTTTTGGAGAGCCAAAACCATTTAAGGCGGAGACAAGGATAAAGTAGATCAACAACATATTTGATGTCTTGGGATGCTCCGAGGAGCAAAAGGTTCCCTTTGCCACCTTCATGTTACGAGCAGAGGCAGATTACTGGTGGGAATCTGTAAAGCATATTAAACATATCGCTCTGAAGATGTCTTGGGAGAAGTTCCAAGAACTGTTCAACGACAAGTACTTTCCTGAAAGTATTCGTCACATGAAGGAGGTAGAGTTCATCAAGCTTGAGCAAAACAATATGACCGTGGCGCAGTACGAATCTAAGTTTGCCAAGTTGTCTCGGTTTGTGTCCCACTTGGTTGATAATGAGGAGAGAATGACGCGGAAGTTTCTAAGAAGTTTGAAACCCGAGATACGTCAATACCTAATTTCTCACAAACTGTGTTTATATTCGGATGTTGTGAATAGGGCTTAGTTATTGGAGCACGATAATGAGTCAACCCAACCAAGAGAGAGCAGCCAATAAGTCGATAATACCAGTTGTAGAAGTCATCGAAGCGGTGACAACAAGTGTGGAGGAAATCAACATGCTAGAAATGGTAATCACTTCGGTGGTAATCATGGCCATGACAATAAGAGTGGACATTTCAAGAATAGGAGATTCAACAATGATGGAAAGACGTCAGCACCAACAACTGTTGTTAAGGAAGGAGAACGACCGCTGGTCGTATGTTACAAATGCGGAGGGGAGGGACATATCAGTCCAAAGTGTGTGATGCAGTCCAAAGCATGTTACAATTGTTGAAGAGAATGTCACCTAGCCCAATTTTGTCATGCACCAAAGTCAAGTACAGCTGGGATGGAGGCATCAAAGGCCGTCTCAGATAAGACAAAACCGGTAGTTCAAGGGAGAACGTTTGTTGTAACCTCCCAAAAAGCCAGGAATCCAAACGAGGTGATCACGGGTAAGCTAATCATAAACTCTAGCGAAGTATATACCTTATTTAATACCGATTCTACCCATTCTTTTATTTCTCCTACTTGCACTCAACCTTTAAATTTGACTCCGGAGAAATTAGACTTTGACTTATCGGTTGAAACTCCGTTGGGAGAAACCTTCATTACATCCACTATTTATAAGTCTTGTTTGATTCAAATCGGTAACCGCACGTTACCTGTCGATCTTATTTCTTTGAAAAAACTTGCATTTGATGTGATTTTAAGGATTGATTGGTTAACTACTCATCATGCTAAAATCGATTGTTTTCGTAAGGTTGTTAACTTTCATATTCCTAACCAACCTATTATGTGAATTCAAGCAACCAAACAACTAAAATTAATCACAATCATATCAAGCCATAAAGCTATTCGTTTATTAAAAAATGGATGTCAAGCTTTCTTAGCCCATGTCACAGATTTAAATAAAAATACGTCAGATTTGAATGATATTTCTATTGTTAATAAATTTCCTGACGTATTCCCTGAAGAACTTCCTGGCCTACCCCCAGAGCGTGAAATTGAATTTTGTATCGACCTTGAATCCTGTACAAACCCCATTTCTAAAGCCCCATATCGAATGGCTCATATTGAACTTCAGGAGTTAAAAATCAAACTACAGGAATTGTTAGACATCGGTTTCATTCGTCCTAGTACCTCTCCTTGGGGTGCTCCTATTCTATTCGTGAAGAAGAAAGATGGAAGTATGCGACTTTGTATTGATTATCGGGAGTAGAATCATGTCACCATCAAAAATAGGTACCCGTTACCTCTCATTAATGACCTGTTTGACCAGTTGCAAGGAGCCAAATTCTTTTCAAAGATTGATCTTCGTTCCGAATATCACCAATTGAAGATTAAAACTAATGACTTTCCAAAGACTGCTTTCAAAACTCGGTACGGGCATTATAAATTCCTAGTCATGTCTTTTGGATTGACTAATGCTCCTGCTGCCTTCATGGACATGATGAACCGAGTATTCAAGGAATATTTGGATCACTTTGTTGTTGTCTTTATTTATGACATCCTCATATACTCCAAAACCCGTGAAGACCATGAGCAACACTTGAGGCTGATAATCCAAAAGCTTCGTGAAAACAAGTTATATGTCAAGTTAAAGAAATGCGAGTTCGGGCTTGAGGAAGTCGTATTCCTTGGGCACGTAATATCAAATCATGGAATATCTATTGACCTAGCAAAGATTGAAGCAATTCAAAGCTGGGAGCAACCAAAGTCAGTTACCAAAATATGTAGCTTTCTCGGCTTAGCTGGTTATTATCGGAGATTCGTGGAAGGATTTTCTCGAATGGCTACTCTATTAACTAAGCTGACTCGAAAAGATACAAAGTTCGGTTGGAGCGAGGAATGTGAGAAGAGTTTTCAAGAACTCAAGAGAAGACTCATTTCAGCACCTATTCTGACAATACTATCTGGCTCGGAGGGATTTGTCATCTACAGTGATGCCTCAGGCAAAGGGTTAGGATGTGTTCTCATGCGACATGGGAAAGTTATAGCCTATGCCTCACGATAACTCAAAGAATATGAGAGGAATTATCCTACTCATGATCTAGAGTTAGCAACAGTCGTTTTTGCGCTTAAGATTTGGAGGCATTACCTGTATAAAGAAAAGGTGGAGATCTATACAGATCATAAAAGCCTCAAATATTTCTTAACTCAAAAGGAACTCAACATGCGGCAACGACGATGGCTTGAGTTGTTGAAAGATTATGATCATACCATCCAATATCATCTTGGAAAAGCGAACGTAATAGCTGACGCATTGAGTAGAAGATCATACGCGTGCAGTGTACGAGTGAAAAAGATTGTCAACGCAAAGGCCCATTTTGTATGACTTGGAAAGGATGGAAATAGAGTTAAAGACTCCAGGGACCCATGTGAGGATAACGAATATATGAGTAGAACCGACTTTAATTGATAAAGTGAAAGCTGCTCAATTTACGGACCTGGAGATGATGCATATGAGGAAGAAAGTGCAAGAAGGTCCTATTCCGGAAGCAAAAATCGATGAAGAAGGAATACTTCGAGTTAACTCCAGACTTTGTGTTCCTAACGATTCTGACTTGAAGTATAAAATCATGATGGAGGTGCACAATACACCGTTTGGAATCCATCTTGGGAGTACCAAAATGTATCGTGATCTTTGACATACATTTAGGTGGAGCAATATGAAGAGAGAGATAGCGGGGTTTATCTCAAGGTGTCTAACTTGTCAATGAGTTAAGGCAGAGCATCAAATGCTAAAAGGTCCATTGCAACCACTTGAAATTCTAGAATGGAAGTGGGAGCACATTACCTTGGATTTCGTTACTGGTCTTCCCAAGGTTTCTTAAGGCATAGATGCGATTTGGGTTATTGTTGATAGATTGACCAAGTCTGCTCATTTCTTACCGATACGAGAAATTTATACACTTGAACGTCTTGCTAGTATGTACATAAATGAGATTGTAAGATTGCATGGTATGCTAGTATCCATAGTTTCTGATCGAGACCCAAGATTCACTTCAAGATTTTGGGTTAGTTTGCAAAAAGCTATGCGCACGGATTTACGATATAGTTTGGCATATCATCCTCAAACGGATGGGCAGTTGGAAAGGAATATTCAAACTCTTGAAGATTTATTAAGACTATGTGTCCTTAACTTCAAGGGAAGTTGGGACAAGTTCTTACCATTGGTGGAGTTTTCCTAAAACAATAGTTATAAAGCAAGTATTAGCATGGCTCCATTTGAGGCATTGTATGGAAGAAAGTGTTGTTCTCCAGTATGCTGGGATGAGATGGGTGAAGCAACGTTATTAGGACTGGAGTTGGTACGTATGACTACGAAAAAGATTCAAACAATCCGACAACGTATAAAAACCTCACAAGATTGACAAAAGAGTTATATTGATCTTTATCGAAAGGACGTGGAATTCAATATTAGAGATCATGTGTTGTTACGTGTTGCTCCATAGAAAGGAGTTACGAGATTTAGAAAGAGAGGAAAGCTCAATCCTCAATTCATTGGCCCATTTATAATTCTCGAACGAGTAGGAACTGTGGCCTATATACTTGCCTTACCGCCAAGTATGTCTCGTGTTTATAACGTTTTTAACATATCTATGTTACATAAATATGTGAAAGACCCGAAACAAATTATTGAATTAGAACCAGACGAGATAGAGAAAGATTTAACATATGAAGAGGTACCTGTTAAAATCTTAGATAAGAAGGATCATATTCTATGCTCCAAGGTTATACCTCAAGTCAAAGTTTTGTGAAGAAACCACGATGTGAAAGAAATGATCTGGGAGTTAGAATCTGAGATGAAGTCAAGATATCCTCACCTCTTTGATATACTAGGTACGTACCCTAATTTCGAGGATGAAATTTTATAAGAAGGGGAGATTGTAAGACCCCAACTTTTATGAATAAAGAATAATTTTCTCAAAATATAGTTTTTTTGAATATTATGGTGTGGATTTGATATAATGTTATAGTTATGGGTAATATTTACAAATTTTGCAAAGTAAGCAAGTGGTTATATAATATTCGATTGGTCGGGGAATATTCATTTTAATAGGGAATATTCGTAAGACGACATAATCATTGGTGGACCCCACAACGGAAGTATTATCATAGTTAGAAAATGAGAGAATTACCTTTTTATAAAAATAACGGTGAAAGTGTTACCATTAAAACTGTTGAACTACCCGGTAGTAAAAGTACAGTAATACGTGTGGTTGCATTGTAGCACATGGTATTGATTATTGATGCTTACGTGAGAAGTCACTCAGTTATACTCAATTATTGTTACAATAATTGCTTCATCATATCTCTCATATGATTGATTCAATTATTGTCACGGTATCATCTGCGTAATATATATTATTAAATTTATAATTGAGACGACAAAGTTATTCATATTATTATTTGCAATATTGACAATGTCTAGAAGTTATGTCAAGGAGATAATTTGTCACCTAATTGCGCGCCAATAAGGAGAAATCCTTATCGAAAAGTCCCCTCTTTCCAGGGAACGACCTAGTTGTTAAATATTATGAATTATAATATTAATGATGAATAAGTTCGTGTTGATTAAAGATGAAATTGATAGTTTCATTGTGTTGGAATTATTAGTGTTAGTGAAAATCGACATTTATTTCGATAATAATTGATGTCTGGAGGTTATATTGACCAATCAGGTAATTAAATGGATAAATGAGCAATTAATTGCTATTAATTTACATGCTTATAACTATGTGTTCACATATGTGTACTATTGATTCACATGATTTACTATTAGGGGAGTTGGTGCAAGATTGATAATACTTGCATGACTAAATTAGAAATGGATTTATATTTGAAGTTACTGTACTGTAATTAGTTTTTTCACATGATTATACTATTGAGTCATATGAATGAACTATTAATTCACATGATTTACTATTAGGGGAGGTGATGCAAGTTTGATAATACTTACTGGACTAAATTAAAAATGAAGAAAAAGAGGATAGTATTATACTGTAATATTTCGAGCCCCAAAACGTGCAATTATCGAAACTATATTTTCCTATAAATAGAAGCTCATTCTTCCTTCATTTCTCACCAATTCACTAAAGCTATAGAGAAATTATAGAGAGAAAGAAGAAGAGAAGTCTAATACCTCACTATTCCAGTATCTAGTTTTCTTCTAAGGTAAGGGGTATTAGTTCTTTCGTATTCATGAAGAGAGTTATTTCTTTCAATATTCGTAAGTGTTGTTATACCATTCTTTATTATTCTGTTGGAATAACCTGTCTGTGAGGTCTATCGCATGCTTAGTGAATTCTTCTATTATTCCATTCTTTATTATTCTGTTGGAATAACCTGTCTGTGCGGTCTATCGCACGCCTGGTGAATTCTTATGTTATTCCATTCTTTATTATTCTGTTAGAATAACTTGTCTGTGCGGTCTATCACATGCCTGGTGAATTCTTCTGTCATTCCATTCTTTATTATTCTGTTGGAATAACCTGTCTGTGCGATCTATCGCATGCCTGGTTAATTCTTCTGTTATTCCATTCTTTATTATTTTTATTGGAATAACATGTCTATGTGGATTACCGAATGCATGGTGAGTGATCCTTCGTATTCATTCCTTATTAAATTATGGAAATGATATGTCTACGTGGATTACCGCATGGCAGGCGAAAATCCATTTCCAGTTTCATATATTCTATTATACTCAGTTGGTTAAAGTTTTGGCTTCTATACTCCATGAAATTATTAGAATATCCTGGATATTTGCGCTTCATCTAGTATCTTTTCATGGAAATATTCTTCTGAGCATTCTAGAATTTTTCTCCACAAAGTAGTATCATGTTGACAATTTTGACGTTATTGATTTTTTGATAAATTAAATTATAAATCTTTAAAATTTATCCTTGAACTTGTTTTATTGAATTATTATGTCATTATCATCATCATCATGCTTATATTGTGATGAAAGTCATCTTCGGCTTACGTGCATAGATAGACTTGGTATGTTATGACCAGGGATTTTTCGGTATAATCATGACCGTAATGTGACGAATGATGTGGTGAAAGTCCTCATTGGCCTGTAGTTCATTGATGGACAGTTGTGGTATGATTATGACCAAGTATTATTCGGTATAATCATGAACATTGATGATTTGAATCAACAAGTTTTATAAACAGTGGATGTAACGAAGGTTTTTACTAATGAAGTTTCAATCGATAAGTCAAAGTCTAATCTCTCCGGAGTCAAATTTAAACATTGAGTGCAAGCAAGAGAGCTAAAAGAATGGGTAGAATCGGTATCTAATAAGGTATAGACTTTGCAAGAATTTATAATTAACTAACCTGTGGTAACTTCATTTTGGTTACTCGCTTTTTGAGAAGTCACGAAAAACGCTCTTCCTGAAACCACCGACTTTGTTTTGTTTGTATCCGCCTTTGGTGCCACCATCCCAACTGGACTTGACTTTGGTGTACGACAAAATCGGGCTAGGTGACCTTCTCTTCCATAATTATAACACGTTTTCGACTGATGCGCACAGTTTGGACTGATATGTCCCTCCCCACCACATTTGAAGCATATGACAGGTGGTCGTTCTCCTTCCTTAACAACGGGTGCTGATGCTGACGTCTTTCCATCATTGTTGAATCTCCTCTTCTTGAAATGTCCATTCTTATTGTTTTGGCCATGATTACCACCGAAGTGGTTACCATTTCGGTCATGGTGATTTCCTCTACGCTCATTGTCACCTCTTCGATGACTGCTATCACTGGTATTATCATTTTGTCGGCTGCTCTCTTTTGGTTGGGTTGACCCATTATTGCGCTCCAATAACTGAGACCTATTAACAACATCTGAATACAAACACAGTTTATGAGAGATAAGATATTGACGTATTTTGGGTTTCAAACCTCTTCAAAACATTTGCGTCATTCTCTCCTCATTATCAACCAAATGGGACGCAAACCGGGATAACTCGGCAAACTTAGCTTCGTACTGCGACACGGTCATGTTGTTTTGCTCCAGTTTAATGAACTCTACCTCTTTCATGTGACGAATACTTTCGGGAAAGTACTTGTCGTTGAGCAGTTCTTGGAACTTCTCCCAAGACATCTTCAGTGTGGCAGGTTGAGTATGCTTTACAGATTCCCACAAGTAATCTGCCTCTGCCCGCAACATGAAGGTGGGAAAGGAAACCTTTTGCTCCTCGGAGCATCCCAAGACATCAAATATCTTGTTGATCATCTTTATCCACGTCTCCGCCTTAAGTGGTTTTGGCTCTCGAAAAAACTCTGGTGGTCCTAGCTCCTTGAACTGCTTAGTAGTGACCGTCCGAGAGTTACAAGTGTTTCCACCTGCATTTTGGACAGGAGCCGCTCTCGCCTGATGTTGCATGAATTTCATAAAGCCTCTAAACATTCCATCATTCATCATTTGGTCAGTGTTGTCATTTGCATGAGGATTATTGCCTTCCTGATGCACATTATCCTGATTATTAATCTGTGGAGACTCAGCGGTCTCCTGTGCTCCATTGCTATTTTCAACATTCTCGGATGTCATTTTCAAATACTGCCACAAAACAAGGGTTAATTAACATATCACATATTATCCCTATACTCTGACCGACCAATTAAATACCAAATAAACTTAGGTAAGTCATACTAACGAAGAAATTCCACGTCTCTCTCCCTCCTACTTCTTCTCTCACATCTCACCAGGATCATATCCTAAGCTTTGATATTTAATGTGGACGCCCCAAAATAGGTATACATCACCTATTTCGAGTCGCCAAATATATGGTATGTAATACAAATACAATCTTAAATATACAATATGAGCTGTGAGTTTTAATACAAATATTGTCTTCTAGACAATATTCAAACTCAAAATAAGTCCTCAATACATTTATTATCACACTATTTCATAGAATAGTGAGGACTACTAATGCTATCATCTGGACCGTCACTCCATTCCCCGACTAGTCCCTGCTACGTTCTCATTTCCTGAAGAGAACAATGAAAGCAAAAGGGTGAGCTCAACTAGCCCAATAAGAAATATTATGGCTAAGATAATGTAGAATAAATTATCATTAGCCTTCAACAGTGTTAAACTGATACAATATAACAAACATCAAGTTTAACTGCAATGAAACAAGCAATAAATTAGAAGAGTCAAATAGAGATTAAAATCTACTATCTTCTATGATTTAAAAGGTTTTTCATCACTTTTATCATGATTCTTGCTCCACGGACGCTTATCAAAAATATTCCAATTCATAATAAGTTAAGCAAAAGTCTTTTCTTTTAAAACCATTTTCTATTTATCATGTATATTATCGCTAATGCATGTAAATGGAGACTGAAAGCACATAAAGTGATGAAAGAGTTGTACCTCATATACGGAGCACTATATTCTAAGAAAATTATGATTAGAAAAGATCGAATGATTGTACCGGATCACTAGTGAGATTATATGAGGAAAACTATGATTATGATGGACCATGATGATGGTGTCGACTGGTGCATTTTCCTTCTTAGGATGGTTGATGAATGCCCAAGTGTTGAGTTATCATTGTTTTTGAAATTGCCCTAGTCTTGTTTGTTGTCCTAATATCGGGTTATCGCTGATTCTAAAATTTCCCCAGCCTTATTTGTCGTCTGGGGTAGTTGCTTTGACAAAATGGTTGATAAGTTGTCGAGATCGTAAGAGTCTTTTACCTTTGGACCCATATGGTGAACATGTGGTGGATTTGGGCTTTGATGCTTAGATTCCCCAATCATTATTTCTGCCTTGTGATGATTTTCTTCTGATTTGATGAAGACTTGTGATTCAGGGTGTCAACTTGCATTGTTGAGTCAACATTTTGTTGTGATCACCTTGAGTTTTATCTATACTTGTTGATGATCATGTTTGATATATAGCTATAACATTGCTTTAGCTTTGATTATTGATGTCTAGATGCCTTCAGATTCCACTGAATTGGATCTAATAGCTCATCTTGCTTTCTGATGTGATGGCTTCAACTGAGCTTGGTTTGATCTGTAAGGCTTGGCTTGATTTGTGGCCTTTATCTCAGGGAACAGGTCGTCGGGTATGAGACAGAATTCACCATGATGGTCGCTAATGTACTTCTGTAAGTCAAAAGAGATCAAATATTTTCCCTCTTTAGGAGTGGTGAGTTGCTGAAGGGTTGCATCTTATGATGATTTCTATGTAATCCCTGTGACTGCTTGTCTTAATGTATCGCTATTTCTTCCTTTCATAGACTTGTGCTAGATTTGATGAAACAATATTGAGGTGTCGTTGGGTCTTCTCAACACGGGTCGCTAACTTTGAGGGTTTTCTAGGGTGTGAACTTTGGTGTCTTGGGATTGGTGTTTGTTGGTCGTTTTACCGATCAATATATGCGTGCAAGTATACACGGTCAACAAGTAATAAAGAGTAAGTAAAGTATCGTTCCCACGGAGAATTAACTAATAAAGTTTACCAAGCACTAACCCATAACCATTTCAATCTTATTTAAACAGATGATACAATATAGTGATGAAAACTATGAGAACATGAAAGTAAAGTACAACCATATCTCAATGTACCATACTCATATCACATATACTCCACAGTTGATAGAATACATATGAAGACCCACATTACCTAAACCACTATATGTCTATGTGATTTACAAATAATTAGGGTTTAAGCCCAAATTCTCAATTGACTACAAGTGTTGCTTCGTTATATGTCTATCCTAAGCACAAATCATACATCTCATCACAATGTAGCACATATAATCAAACGCTATCAAGATCAAATCTAAACCCATACTTCGTCTTTCAAGTTCATATGGTTTATCACAGTAATTGATGGCCAATCAACTAAGCAAATAAGCATGAATCTTAATAGACAATCTCATAACAATTAATAAGACTAACTGTAACAACCCCAAAATAGGTCCATTCCATCCAACCCATTCTGAGTCGCCAAATATATGGTACGGAAAATAACTACAACTTTATTACAACAATTGTCGTGCAAAATACAACAACACATATGCTGTGAGTTTGGATACAAATATATACCAATCAGAAGACGTCACAATGACACCTTACATAAAGGTATAGTCAAAAACTGTTTTAGAAATTAGAATCTTTGGGAAGTGCTCAAGGAAACCTTCATACATGGGAGGCCATGCTTTTAGGTTATGGTAGATATCATATGGCCACAGAATTATCCTTGGTTGACCCAATAAACCCCAAAGAAAAACGAGAAGATTACTATCATATTCTTCCTAATGGTGAGTCTTCTCTTGACATATCATTATCTCCACTGTCTCTAATTGGGTATTATACTCCAAACAAACACCAAGATTATATAGGTAGTGCTTGTAAATATATACAAAGAAGTGGATGAGCACAACCATGTCTTATGATAACACGAGGTTGTATGTCATTAGACATCTTGTATGATAGTGACAAAACACCCTTCCAAGTTAAATTCACCTCACCCTCAACATCTATAGACCACCACTCTATTCCTCGCTATCCCCCGCCGACCCAACCTACACTTTTATTACACCGAAAGGAATTGTGAAACAAAAGGGTGAGCACAACTAGCTCAAGAAGAATATTATGACTAAAGATAAATAAATTATCAATAGTCTTCATCAAGAATAAATCGTAGATTTAGAACATATGGTAGATGATAAAACTTTTCAACCATAGTTGCGGTGAACGAAGCAATCCATTAAAAAAGTCAAATAGACTATAAAGTCTATTGTCTTCTCCACGTTAAAAGTCCACCAACAATATTTTATCCCCGTAACATCAATCAACAGTTCCTTTCCACAATCATATGAATAACTCATAATCATAATTGTGATTCTAAATTCTCTTCTCATCCGTGACGAAGATAATTTTCATCATTGTCTTTACCGAAACATCAAATATCATGGTTATACCAAATCACAGCCTCTGCTCATAATCATACTAATAAATTCATCTTTGCACCACGCGCCAAAGATATTCATCAACATTCATCTTTACACTACAAAGCAAAGATATTCAACAACAGTCATCTTTGCATTACGAGCCAAAGATATTCATCAATAATTCATCTTTGCACTACAAAGCTAAAGATATTCAACAACAGTCATCTTTGCATTACGAGCCAAAGATATTCATCAATAATTCATCTTTGCACTACAAAGCAAAGATATTCAACAACAGTCATCTTTTGCATTACGAGCCAAAGATATTCATCAATAATTCATCTTTGCACTACAAAGCAAAGATATTCAACAACAGTCATCTTTGCATTACTGAGCAAAGATATTCATCAATAATTCATCTTTGCACTACAAGCTAAAGATATTCAACAACAGTCATCTTTTGCACAACGAGCCAAAGATATTCATATATCAATAAATACATAATCATTTCGGAAGTTATATAACAATAATTATAACCATGTTGATCAATTCACCTTTGCACTTAAGCTAAAAATATTCAATTATAAATTCAATGGTCATGATCATACCACCAACAATTCAACTTTTGCACCATCGGCCAAAGAGAACCTATGGTCACGATCATACCAATAATCTACCCATCTTTACACTCAAGTCAAAGAGAAATATCATCATTAGGGTTATAAGAATGTTATATAAAATAATATAATCAAAACATGGTTTTAATTTCAAGAGTAAGATTCATAAATCAACGATAATTTGGTCGAGAAGAAACCAATTTGTTGTGAATAGACTCGTGATTCGTACATAGTCCCGTGATATGCGTATAGTAACCTCGATACTAAAAAGATAAAGTTTCATAATAAAATTCATATCCATATTTATAACACCTTAATCCAAATGTTATAAATCACTTAGAAATCTCATAATCTAATATTATTAATATTATAATAATATTTTAATCATTTCTCAAACTTATAAACAATTTAATTAAATTGTTTACACTTTACTAATTAATGCATTTAATCATCATAAAATGCCAAACTCATAAAATTTCATCACCAATAACTAAAACCCTCATCAAAAATCAGATATACCTCATATATGATTCTCAAACCATAAAATCATATTTTCTAATTTTCTTACTTCACATAACATATTTAATTCATTTGTTCATAACTAGAACATTTTCATGAAAAATACCAAATCGTTCTAAAAATATTTCTTTTCGGGATTTAGCATAAAATAGTCCCATATTGAACATATATTTTTCTCGAAATTTTAAAAATTCATTTACTATTTTTCATATGGCCAAAACCATTTAATATTTAAACATTTATCATAAATTGTACTTTTATCCAAAAATTCAAATTCACAAGAGTACAATCGATATTATATAGATGTACTCTCAATAAAAATTTCATCAATTTTGGAGTTAACCGCAAGGAGTTATAAATAGTTACTTTTAAAATAGTCTTTTCTCATAAAATCCATAACTCCTAATCTATACATCCAAAAATACCTCAAAATAATCATAGTGGTGTAAAATTCAAGAATGATCAAAACATGGATACAATCAAAGCTAGTATCCGTAATAGATATTTTGGACGAAAAGAAGAAATTTTATTTTTCTATGAATAGTGCCGAGTATCGTGAATAGTGTCAGATACGTGAATAGTGCCGTACACGTGAATAGTAACTCGACACCAAAAGATAGAAATTCCACAAAAAACATCTTCACGCTTCATGAATAGTACTCGTGAATAGTAACTCGTGAATAGTAACTCATAAATAGTAACTCGTGAATAGTAACTCGTGAATAGTAACCCCGACATGAAAAAGTTCCAATTTTGATAAAATCTTCAGATCAACATTTCAGCATAATGATATTGAAGAAATAATATCATTACGAAAAAAAAAAAATATCCCTTACTATCCCTTACCTCAAAAAAAGAGCAAAGACTTCCGATGGGATATCTCGGATATGATTTCAAGGAAACTTGCACTGATGAATATCAACTCACCAAGTATCTAAATACTCAAAAATTACACTCAATAATCTAGAGAGAGAAAGAGAGAAAGCTTATGTTTCTGGTGTGATTTTCAATTCTAACTTAGCCTTCTATTTATAGGAAAATGTTAGTACGTATCAAGCAGACTTGACTGCTGCTACCGATGGCTTTACTCGCTACTATTCCACCCACCAAAAATCAGCCATCTTCCCCAACAACCAAGAGTGGGGCCCACTCAATTCTAGAATTTTCCACCAAAACCTAATTTCCTAATCGGTTACCTCTTAAAATTCATAACAAATCATACGCTCATTTTTAACGGTTCAAAATTTGTGGACATATACTCAACTTATATATGTATAACATATCCAAAAATTACAACGATCCAACTCATTCGGATCAAAATTATAACCCCGCAATATATCTCAAAACCCCGATTTGATTTTTAATACCTCCAATCCGATAAAATACCGATAAAACACCTCAACATTAATTTCTTCATTTATAACCACATAAATAAATCCATCATTTATATCCACATAAAATAAATATTTCTTTATCATATGAATCAATAATTAATTATTCACAAATAATATTACGTAATCACAATTATGATAAACCAGTGCCGCTCCTCAGGAAGAGGGGCTTTCAATAAGGATCTCTCTCTCATCTTGGCGGCGCAATTAGGTGACCAAACCTCTCCTTAGATGTAACTTTCTAGACATTGCCAATAATGTTATCTAATAATATTATTCAAATAATATGAATTATTGATCCGATAATGGGAAATCATGCAAAGGTGACAATTATTGAACATCAATAATATAAAATACCAACGCAAAGAATTATTGAATCAATAAAATAAAATATTGAATAAGAATTATCGTAATAATTATTGAGTAGTGCCTTCTCACGTAAGAATCAATAATTGAAAAAAATCGTCTGCAATACCGTAGTGCTATCTTGCAACAACGCCAGCGTATTTTTTACTTTACCAACCGGGTATTCCAACAGTGTTAACGGTAACGATTACGCCGTTATTTATAAAAACTTAATTTTGTCGTTTTCTTCATCCGACGGTTATTCTGTTATGGGGCCCAAAATGGTCATACCGTCCGCATTTAATATTCCCCTACGTAAAGAATATTCCACGACCAAACGAATATTCCCGACAACAATGAATATTTTATAACCACTTGTGTATTTTGAAAAAAATTCATATATCACCCTTAACTTTTACTTTTATCAATTTAACCATTTACTTGAATAGTAATTATAAGAAAAATTGAATACTTTTATTTCATAAAATTCGGTCTTACAATCTCCCTCCTTATGAAATTTCGTCCCCGAAATTTACGCACTGGTATTTCAAAGAGTTGAGAATACCTTGCTTTCATTTCGTGTTTCATCTTTCCGTCATCATGATTTCTCCATTGCTCATCTCCTCGTATTTCGGGATATCATTCTAGAATACAACTTCAAAACAAGGGTTAATTGAATAAATTAACATATCACATAATATCCCGATATTATGACTGACCAACAAATAAGCTTAGGTAGGACACACTAGCGAAGGATTTACTCATCTCTCCCCTTCTAGTTCTATTCCCCGATCTCCGCCAGAGATCATATCCCTAAGCTCTGATACCAAATGTAACAACCCCAAAATAGGTCCATTCCATCCAACCCATTCTGAGTCGCCAAATATATGGTACGGAAAATAACTACAACTTTATTACAACAATTGTCGTGCAAAATACAACAACACATATGCTGTGAGTTTGGATACAAATATATACCAACTGTAGCACGTCACAATGACACCTTACATAAAGGTATAGTCAAAAACTGTTTTAGAAATTAGAATCTTTGGGAAGTGCTCAAGGAAACCTTCATACATGGGAGGCCATGCTTTTAGGTTATGGTAGATATCATATGGCCACAGAATTATCCTTGGTTGAATCTAATAAACCCCAAAGAAAAACGAGAAGATTACTATCATATTCTTCCTAATGGTGAGTCTTCTCTTGACATATCATTATCTCCACTTGTCTCTAATTGGGTATTATACTCCAAACAAACACCGAGATTATATAGGTAGTGCTTGTAAAATATACTCAAGAAGTGGATGAGCACAACCATGTCTTATGATAACACGAGGTTGTATGTCATTAGACATCTTGTATGATAGTGACAAAACACCCTTCCAAGTTAAATTCACCTCACCCTCAACATCTATAGACCACCACTCTATTCCTCGCTATCTCCCCGCTCGACCCGGCTATACACTTTTATTACCTTCTAAAGGAATTGTGAAACAAAAGGGTGAGCACAACTAGCTCGAAGAAGAATATTATGACTAAAGATAAATAAATTATCAATAGTCTTCATCAAGAATAAATCGTAGATTTAGAACATATGGTAGATGATAAAACTTTTCAACCATAGTTGCGGTGAACGAAAGCAATCCATTAAAAGAGTCAAATAGACTATAAAGTCTATTGTCTTCTCCACATTAAAAGTCCACCAACAATATTTTATCCCCCGTAACATCAATCAACAGTTCCTTTCCACAATCATATGAATAACTCATAATCATAATTGTGATTCTAAATTTCTCTTCTCATCCAGACTAAGATAATTTTCATCACCGCCTTTACCGAAACATCAAATATCATGGTTATACCAAATCACAGCTCCCTGCTCATAATCATACTAATAAATTCATCTTTGCACCACGGCCAAAGATATTCATCAACAGATTCATCTTTACACTACAAAGCAAAGATATTCAACAACAGTCATCTTTGCATTACGAGCCAAAGATATTCATCAATAATTCATCTTTGCACTACAAAGCTAAAGATATTCAACAACAGTCATCTTTGCATTACGAGCCAAAGATATTCATCAATAATTCATCTTTGCACTACAGGCTAAAGATATTCAACAACAGGTCATCTTTGCATTACGAGCCAAAGATATTCATCAATAATTCATCTTTGCACTACAAGGCTAAAGATATTCAACAACAGTCATCTTTGCATTACGAGCCAAAGATATTCATCAATAATTCATCTTTGCACCACACAAAGCAAAGATATTCAACAACAGTCATCTTTGCACAACGAGCCAAAGATATTCATATATCAACGAAATACATAATCATTTCAGAAGTTATATAACAATAATTATAACCATGTTGATCAATTCACCTTTGCACTTAAGCTAAAAATATTCAATTATAAATTCAATGGTCATGATCATACCAGTCAACAATTCAACTTTTGCACTCATCGGCCAAAGAGAACCTATGGTCACGATCATACCAATAATCTACCCATCTTTACACTCAAGTCAAAGAGAAATATCATCATTAGGGTTATAAGAATGTTATATAAAAATAATATAATCAAAACATGGTTTTAATTTCAAGAGTAAGATTCATAAATCAACGATAATTTGGTCAGAGAAGAAACCAATTTGTTGTGAATAGTACTCGTATTAAAGACATAGTCCCGTGATAATGCGCATATAGTAACCTCGATACTAAAAGATAAAGTTTCATAATAAAATTCATATCCATATTTATAACACCTTAATCCAAATGTTATAAATCACTTAGAAATCTCATAATCTAATATTATTAATATTATAATAATATTTTAATCATTTTTCAAACTTATAAACAATTTAATTAAATTGTTTACACTTTACTAATTAATGCATTTAATCATCATAAAATGCCAAACTCATAAAATTTCATCACCAATAACTAAAACCCTCATAAAAATCATGATATACCTCATATATGATTCTCAAACCATAAAATCATATTTTCTAATTTTCTTACTTCACATAACATATTTAATTCATTTGTTCATAACTAGAACATTTTCATGAAAAATACCAAATCGCTTCTAAAAATATTTCTTTTCCGGGATTTAGCATAAAATAGTCCCATATTGAACATATATTTTCTCTAAAATTTAAAAATTCATTTACTATTTTTCATATGGCCAAAAACCACCGAATATTTAAACATTTATCATAAATTGTACTTTTATCCAAAAATTCAAATTCATAGAGAGTAATCGATATTATATAGATGTACTCTCAATAAAAATTTCATCAATTTTGGAGTTAACCGCAAGGAGTTATAAATAGTTACTTTTAAAATAGTCTTTTCTCATAAAATCCATAACTCCTAATCTATACATCCAAAAATACCTCAAAATAATCATAGTGGTGTAAAATTCAAGAATGATCAAAACATGGATACAATCAAAGCTAGTATCCAGAAATAAAAATTTTGAACGAAAAGAAGAAATTTTATTTTTCGGTGAATAGTGCCGTATACGTGAATAGTGTCAGATATCGTGAATAGGCCAGATACGTGAATAGTAACTCCGACACCAAAAGATAGAAATTCCACAAAAAAAACATCTTCACGCTTCATGAATAGTACTCGTGAATAGTAACTCGTGAATAGTAACTCATGAATAGTAACTCGTGAATAGTAACTCGTGAATAGTAACCCCGACATGAAAAAGTTCCAATTTTGATAAAAACTTCAGATCAACATTTCAGCATAATGATATTGAAGAAATAATATCATTACGAAAAAAAATAATATCCCTTACTATCCCTTACCTCAAAAGAAAGAAAGACTTACGACGGGATATCGGATATGATATGACGTCAAGGAAACTTGCACTGATGAATATCAACTCACCAAGTATCTAAATACTCACAAATTACACTCAATAATCTAGAGAGAGAAAGAGAGAAAGCTTATGTTTCTGGTGTGATTTTCAATTCTAACTTAGCCTTCTATTTATAGGAAAATGTTAGCACGCCGAAGCAGACTTGACCTGCTACCTGATGGCTTTACCTGCTACTATTCCACCCACCAAAAATCAGCCATCTTCCCCAACAACCAAGAGTGGGGCCCACTCAATTCTAGAATTTTCCACCAAAACCTAATTTCCGAATCAGTTACCTCTTAAAATTCATAACAAATCATACGTTCATTTTTAACGGTTCAAAATTTGTGGACATATACTCAACTTATATATGTATAACATATCCAAAAATTACAACGATCCAACGGTCGGATCAAAATTATAACCCCCGCAATATATCTCAAAACCCCTGATTTGATTTTTAATACCTCCAATCCGATAAAATACTGATAAAACACCTCAACATTAATTTCTTCATTTATAACCACATAAATAAATCCATCATTTATATCCACATAAAATAAATATTTCTTTATCATATGAATCAATAATTAATTATTCACAAATAATATTACAGAATCACAATTATGACAACCAGGCCGTTCCCAGGAAAGAGGGGGCTTTCCAATAAGGATCTCTCCTTACTGGCGCGCAATTAGGTGACCAAACCTCTCCTTAGACAGAACTTTCTAGACATTGCCAATAATGTTATCTAATAATATTATTCAAATAATATGAATTATTGATCTGATAATGGGAAATACTGTGCAGTGACAATTATTGAACATCAATAATATAAAATACCAACGCAGCAATTATTGAATCAATAAAATAAAAATATCAATAAGAATTATCGTAATAATTATCGAGTAGTGCCTTCTCACGTAAGAATCAATAATTGAAAAAAATATTGCGTAATACCGTGTGCCAACTGCAACAACGCCAGCGTATTTTACTTTACCAAACGGGTATTCCAACAAAGGTTAATACGTGAACGATTACGCCGTTATTTATAAAAACTTAATTTTGTCGTTTTCTTCATCCGACAGTTATTCTGTTATGGGGCCCAAAAATGGTCAGCTACCGTTGCATTTAATATTCCCTACGTAAAGAATATTCCACGACCAAACGAATATTCCCCGACAACAATGAATATTTTATAACCACTTGTGTATTTTGAAAAAAAATTCATATATCACCCTTAACTTTTACTTTTATCAATTTAACCATTTACTGAATAGTAATTATAAGAAAAATTGAATACTTTTATTTCATAAAATTCGGGGTCTTACACTAACAATGAAGTATGTCAAAATAAACTAGGCAATAGATTCCATTGCAATCCCAAAATAGAGTTTAACTCATAGTTGAATTAGAATCCATGATCCACAATTGAATATACATTGAAAGATACAAATAAAAGTAAAGAGAGTTAGGGATTAAGAATAGCAAATCTGAGTTTCTTCGCTTGTTTCACTTCTGAACTTTGAAGGATCTTCAATTGCTTCAATCCCCAAATCTTAGCTCTCCTAGAGTTCTAATCTACTCTAATCTAATATTGAAAATGAAAAAGAGAAAGCAACAATAGATACTTGATCCCCCAAGGGGTGGAATATCTTTTTCATAATGAAAATATGTCTAATATATCAGCCCTAATTGAACCCCCACTCTTACAATTTAAAAATTAAAATAAAATAAATCAAGAGCCTTAGATGTCACGCGTGGGCGCGCGTGTCTCCTTTGTAATCGTCTGGGCTTAACGAGTGTAAATTCGCTTCAAGTCGGGTGATCAGGCAAGCATGTGTTAAGTTTATGTAAGCTATGCGCATGCGGCTTTTCGCAGATTGGATTTCGTGTTCTCACTGTAGCTACTTCTTTGTCCTGCTACTCCTGATTCTTTGCCATGCCACTCATCCTTCATCCATCCTCAGTTGCACATCTCCAATTGTTCCTTGCGTCATGCTTCCATTAGCCTCATGCCATCTACCATCGCCAAGCTATGTCATTTCCTGCACTTTTACACCAAAGGAGTTCTCAGTACATGCAATGCAAAATATTATGAAATGCAACTAAAAACACACTAAAATGTGCTTGAGATGGGCATAGTTCGCGTGAATTGATATCTAATAAGTAGGTATAAAACCCACTTATCAGTGTTTAGTTTGATATTTTAGTTATGAGGTAGAGTGTTTGTTTATTTATTTTGAGGGATAGACCGCATCATAAATGGCTGCTTACTTACTCCCATGGCTGGAGGGCGATCAAGTCTTTCGTAGTTAAGGCTTAATGAGTTATTAAAGAGTTGTATCTTGTGATCGCTGAATTATTGAAGGAGTTTTAGGATTTTTTGTAGGGGGCTAGACCGCACCATAGATAGTTGCCTACGTACTCCTATGCGAGGAGATCAGGTCTACATAGTTCACGCTTGGCCTGAATGGTTTGATAAGTGTTTATTTATGTTAGTTTTTAGCTGGATTTTGGGTTTAGATGTTTCTTTTAATGGTTAGACCGTACCATAGATGGCTACCTACGTACTCGCATATATGGGGGAGATCAGGTCTACGTAGTTCACGCTTGGATATTAAGAGACTGATTATTTTGATTTTTTTATGTGCATGGAAAATAAAATACATAACAATAAGAAACTGATACCGTCTCCACATCTCCTTGAACTCAAAACTTTATCCTCAAGATCTACGTCTTCCTGGCTAGCTGAGGGCTGATAGTCCAGTTATTAGTGGTTATGTTGCCTTTGAGGCTTGTGATAAAAGTTACCTCCTGGTTATGAATATCTTTAATCACTGCCATAACTTGATTGCCTCCTGATTTAGCACATCCCTTAAGGATGCTCAAACTGGACCCATTGAAAAAAAGGGATGAACTCTTGATTCCTTGATGGGTTGGCTTCCTCGGAAACTTCTCCACCTTTTTCTTCATTTGTTTCTTCATCTTTCTATGGGCTTGAGAGGATTTAACTATGAAGTCTCTCTTAAACTGTTGTTTTTCTCACAAGGAACTTTCCTTTTTGGCTTTTTCTACACTAGGAAGGATCAATATTTCCTCCTCATCGTCTAGGAGGGTAAAATCAAGAATGTGGTTGCTAACTTTTGGCAAAAAAAGGTTTGACAGTTGCGGAGGAATCTCCTTTGGGGACTGTCTTTGTGACGCCCCCAAAATAGGTATAAATCACCCATTCTGAGTCACCAAATACATGGTACAGAAACAACTAAAACTTCATTAATACAATTATCGTGTAAAATACGACAATACATAAATTATGAGTTTAAATACACATATTGTCTTCTAGACAATATCTACACTCAGATAAAGTCCTCATTATATTTATTGATGCACTATTTTACATAATAGTGAGGACTGCTAAAACAACTATCTTGAATCATCACTCCATACCCTGGCTAGTTCCTGCTAAATTCTCCCTTCCTAAGAAGAAAAATGGAACAAAAAGGAAAATTGTGAGCTCAACTAACCCAGTAAAGAATAATATGACTAAGATAAAGAACAACAAATTATCGTTAGCCTTCATCAAATCAGATAAAATATAATGGACAACCAATTTTAGATTAATATTCGCAGCGGAAATAACAATTCATTAGAAGAGTTTAGTAGAGAGTGAAATCCACTATCATCTATGAATTTAAAATTCCATCATCAATATTTTATCCCTGTAACATCAATCAATATACATCTTGAATCAAATATTCATCTTTCCACTACGGGCCAAAGATATTCATTTCTATCACAAGTTGGTCATGTTCATCTCAACACCTGTCCATCTTTACAGTACAGGCCAAAGATATTCATCAAGTAATCATTCATCTTTGCATTACAGGCCAAAGATATTCATCAAGTATCACCATTAAGGACTGAGGATGATGAAAAATATTATAAAGAACGAATCCAGTGAGATAAAAGGACAAAGATTAGAGATTTGTACTTTAGATAATCCAAGTTTAAAAATACTACACAATAACTGTAGTGGAGTAAAATTCAAGAATGAAGATCAAAACATGGATATAATCAAAGATAGTAACCATAATAGACATCTGGGTTAAAGAAGAGAAAATTTTATTTTTTGGTGAATAGTGTCATATTCGTGAATAGTGCCGTATACGTGAATAGTAACCTCGACACAAAAAGTTAAAAATTCCACAATTAAATTCATACCAATATTTTAGCATAATGATATTGAAAGAAATAATATCATTTACGAAGAAAATAACATCACTTACCTCAAAAGAATAATATTTTTGACAGGAATATCGGATGTAATACTGAAGGAAATTTGAACTGAATAGCAACTCTCAAAGTATCTAAATACTCACAAAATACGCTCAATAGTATAGAGAGAGAAAGCTTATGATTCTGGTGTGATTTTCAATTCTTACTAAGCACTCTATTTATAGGAAAATGCTAGAACGCCAAAGTAGACTAACCTGCTACCAAATGGCTTTACCAGTTACTATTCATGCCCACCACTTTTTAAATAAAATTTCAACACATTTCTCACCAACCAAAAGTGGGACCCACCCATTTTAAAAATTTTCCAAAATGTTTTATCATTTAAACAATAATCATAAACTTCAATAATTCATAATAAATAGCCCTTTTATCATAAAAATACGAATTTTATGTCCATTCCATAGGAAATTAAATTCTCTACAAATTTGTAGATTTAAGTTTTTCCAAATTTCAAACGAAAAATAACTGAAATCCACATACGGATGATTTTCAACACCTCTATTCCGACAAAATACTGATAAAACACCCCAGCAGTAATTCCTTCATTTATAATCATGGAAAATAAATATTTCCATATCCTTCATTTATATCCACATAAAATAAATAATTTCTTATCATATAAATAAATAATTAATTATTCACAAATAACATTAAATAATCACAATTATGATAACCAGGTTGTTCCCAAGAAAGAGGGGGCTTTCCGATAAGGATTTCTCCATACCGGCGCGCAATTAGGTGACCAAACCCCTTTCCTAGACAGAACTTCCTTAGACATTGCCAATAATGTTATCTAATAATATTATTCAAATAATATGAATTATTGATCCGATAATGGAAAAATATCGCATGTTGACAATTATTAAAACAATAATAATATAAAATATCAACGTAGCAATTATTGAATCAATAAAATAAATATTGAACAGTAATTACTGTAATAATTATTGAGTAGTGCCTTCTTACGTAAGAATCAATAATTCAAAAATACTATGTAATACCGTGTGCTACTGTGCAACCACGCGTGTTACTGTATTTTAACCACCAGGTAATCCAAGAGTGTTAACGGTAAAAATTACGTCGTATTTATAAAAACTCAAACTTGTCGATTTCTTCATCTAACCGTTTTCTATTATGGGGCTCACAAATGGCTGCACCGTCTTACGAATATTCCCCAACAGCAAGAATATTCCACGACCAAACGAAAATTCCTCAACAAGAATGAATATTTTATAACACTTGCTTATTTAGAAAAATTTGCACATTTCACCCATAACCAAAGCATTATATCAAATTAACTCATTATCTCAAGATAATGAATAGAGGAAAATCAATTTTATTTATAAAAAGTTGGGGTCTTACAGTCTTGTTTCCTCTGCCACTTTCCTCATTATGATAGGTTCATCTTGTGTTCTACCAGGATTGGTGCTCATAGTTGTCACTTCCTTTGAACTGTCTGTCTTAAGTAGAAATCTTAAGCTCTTCATTTCCCTTTCGTCTTTTCTGGTCATGTGGATTTCTATTTTCAGTTCTCGAATTTCCATGAGATTCAGGATTTTGTGTTGCAGATGCCAACATTCCTCGGTCGCATGTCCCGGTGCACCAGAATGAGAAGCATACCTCTTGTTGAGATCATAATGCCTTCCTTTGGGATTAGTAGGTGGAGCAAGCTCAGTGATCTTTTTTTACGCAACTAATAGTGCTAACACAGTTTCCAATGAGTCCCCCAAAGGCGTGAATACCATTCTCCTCCTACTCTCCCCAACTCTCGGTGCCGTAGGATTTCGGGGGTTTGCAAGTGTTTGAAATGTTGCTTGATATTTCCTCTGTAGGAATTTGCATTCTTCAGGGCAATTTTTCCGCTAGCGAGATCTTCTAGTAATTTTATCATTCCAATTTTCCAGTCCTTTCAGGCTACTTTGATCTTCTTCAGTCAGCTGGATTATTTTGGAGGGAGATAGGCTTACATTATGGCAAACCTATTCCTTCTCTTAGTTTCTTGATAATTGAGTGAAAAGCTACCTTGTATCCTAATGTTGTCACACTATCAGCTTAGCTAGCAGAGTTACTTGATTCTGGATCATCTACAATTTTTGCATTACTGTCATACCCTCCTCCAAATTTTCCCACTCTAGGATATTTATTCTGTTCCTTTGGGGGTATTCCTCCATCCTTCGTATATACTTACGATTTAGACACATTTTGACGCTTCTTGGCCCGATCATGTTCAGTCCCTCCATATCATGCTCATCAGAAGGCTGGTGTTGATATTTGGATGGTCAGGTTGTTGGACCACAACATCGCCTCTTTCAATCAGATTTTGGATTTTATGCTTTAAGGACCAACAATCTTCTGTATCATGTCTTGGAGACCCTAAATGGTTAGCCATCTTAGGCTTGGATTGTATCCTTTCCTTTTTGGATCCAGAGGTGGAGCCAATTGGTAATCTTCTTGTGGCCCATTAATAATGTCAATACATTCTCAAGGGAATTGCCTGGTGGAGTGAAAACCTAATTTTTGATTCTTTCAAATTTTCTCTTACTATCCTAGCATAGGTTGAATGCGTCCTATTGTTGAAATCACAGATTTCCTTCCTTCTTCCAAATGGGGGGACTATGGTTGGGTTTCCTAGCTTGCCCCTATAAAATGAGGGATACATCTTTATCGCCCTTTTTGGGTATCCCCTCAGAAGCACTGACATAGTTTCCCGACTGTATATGCTCGGTGACTATTTCTAAGGCCGTGAGGTCTTTAATCTTGCCCGCTTTCAGACCCATCTATGCGATCTATCTGTGTTTTATCATTTTAGAGAATGGTTTACCAATTCCTGCCAGGATAATTTCATAGTAAGGTGCCTTTTGGATGTCTATGAAAAGTTATCACCATCTCATTTTTGCTCATAGGCGGGTTTACTTGACCTGCTAATCACCTCCATCTCTGTGCATATTCCCGGAATGACTCATTATTCTGCTTCTTGACTTTAGTCACCTAATACTGATCCGACGTTATTTGTGATTGGAAACTATATTAATTTAGGAAGGCATGAGCTAACTCTTCCCAACTGTGGATTTTGACATTATCAAGTCGAGTGTACCATGCTCTGGCTTCTCCAGTTAGACTTTTTCTGGAATGGCTGCATTATCAGCTTTTTGTCCTCTAGATAGGATCTGAGTTTTCCAATTATATATTTTCATTTTGGCATACAGATCTCCTAACCCGTTGTACTTTTCAAAATCTGGGACTTGAAATTTATCTAGATAACGAACCCCTGAAAAGATGGAAAGATCTGAGTAATTAACACTCCCATATGTTCCAACCCTTTGATTGATAGGATAGTTTCTTCCATTTGTTGGACTTTCTTTCTAATGTCCCCAGTTTCTTGGTCATCTTTGAGATGGATGATTTCTGGGGTTTTGTTGGTTTTTCATTGGACTGAAATTCAGGTATCTGTATTTCCACATTTTTGTTAATACTCTGATTGTCTCTTTGTCCAGAGGACTCTAGTTGAGTGGGTATCTGTTGACCCTAAGTATTTTTGCTTTGTTCTTTCAATAGGATAACCAACTCTGCTATTTAATTTCTGAGTTTCTCGAACTCTTCTCCAGATACAAGAATAAATTAAGGTGGGGCACTTGTACCCATGTCTAAAAATAGGCTTTGTGCCTTTTTTGACTTTGATATGGTTGTAGGACCAATCTCGCCTACAAAAAGAGTATGTATTTTAGTCCTGACAAACATTAATAATATGCATGCTATACAATGTGTCAGTTTGTAATGTTTTTTTTAATGTCTTCCTGCAAAACAAAAGGTTAGTTATTTTGATGACAGTATAGCATAACAGAATTTGATATTTAATATAAAATTGTAATACTTGACAGGAATTGACATTTAATATTTGACATGGAATTTAAAGGGAAAGGCATGAAGAGACTTCCATTCGCGTTTGGTTTATCAGAGGCTGACCTATCTTAGGTAACTATCATGGGCTCTTCGGCATGATGGTTCTCAGATCATTGCAATCGACTAGATGGGAAGTTAATCTGATCTTTCAATTAGAGTGGATCTTAGTGGTGCCTTTCCTGAGCCTCACGGGATTATGCTCCTCTTGAGTCTAGTAATCAATCACCGTCGGGTTGGCCTCATGGTGGAGGAATCACACAACATACATTCATTATGTCTCATCGTATGCAATATGATTACATTATACGAAGCACTAATATAAAGCATTTGTAAAAAAAGCATTCACTCATATCCATTCAATGCAAAGACAACATTCGCACACATGCAGATAAAAAAGAATTGAAAAGACTAAAATTCGGCTTAAGCCCTCTACTGTCCCCATCGAAGTTGTCACCTATCGACGCCGGGAGTTTTTCTTACCGTATTCTCTACCCTTTAGAGTTTTGCCATAATTGATTCTATCTTTCTTAAACGTGAGATTTTATAAAATACCGACATAAATGTCAACGATTTGAAAAGATTGATTTTAATGATTTGGCCAATTGGACAGAGCCACTAGTTAATATGAGTTTAAAATCGATGTATTTACTCATCCGAGTTTTGAAAGGTTTTCGCAATATGGCCCAATATGTGACTCCATTTAATTGTTCTGGAACTCGAAGGCATCCTCTGATTTCTGTGAAACACAGTTACTGTAAGACCCCAACTTTTATGAATAAAGATTAATTTTTCTTGAAATATATTTTTTAATATTATGGTGTGGATTTGTTATAATGTTATATTGTGGGTAATATTTATAAATTTTGCAAAGTAAGCAAGTTGTTATAAAATATTCGATTGGTAGGGGAATATTTGTACGACGACACAATCATTGGTGGACTCCACAACAGAATTATTGTCGAAGTTAAAAAATAACAAAAATATCTTTTTATAAAAATAATGGTAAAAGTTTTACTGTTGACTGTTGAAATAACTGGTGATAAAAGTACAGTAATACAAGTGGTTGCATAATAGCACGCGGTATTGATTATTAATGCTTACGTGAGAAGTCACTTAGTTTTATTCAATTATTGTCACAGTAATTACTGCATAGTATCTCACGTTATTGATTCAATTATTGTCACAATATTTATATTATTAAATTAATAATTGAGTCGACAAAGTTATTCATATTATTATTTGCATTATTGATAATGTCTAGAAAGTTCTGTCGAGGAAAGGGGTTTGGTCACCTAATTGTGCACCAATAGGGAGAAATCCTCATCGGAAAGCCCCCATTCCTGGGAATGATTTGGTTGTTAATATTTCAAGTTATATTATTGATGAATAAATGTTGATAAAAATACTTAGAGGATTTTTTTATGATGTAATTGTTGTAATTTTAGCGTATTATTTGGACCCCCCCCACCACCACTTACCCATTTTTCAAAATTGTCGGTAGAAGTTATCTCAGTTTTGTTATATATATATGGCATGATTTTGATGGGGGGGTGTAAGACCATAACTTTTTATAAATAAAATTGAATTTCCTCTATTCATTATCTTGAAATAATAAGGAGTTAATTTGATATAATGCTTTGGTTATGGGTGAAATGTGCAAATTTTGCAAAATAAGCAAGTGGTTATAAAATATTCATTGTTATCGGGGAATATTCATTTGGTCGTGGAATATTCTTGCTGTCGGGGAATATTCGTACGACTGCTCAACCATTTGTGGGTCCCATAACGGAAAACGGTTGGATGAAGAAAACGACAAGTTTTAGTTTTTATAAATACGACATAATTGTTACAGATTAACCTTTGTTGGATTACGGTGGTTAAAAATCTGAATGTCTGGCGTGGGTTGCATAATAATAGCTTACAGATTGCACAATATTTTTGAATTATTGATTCTTACGTAAGAAGGCACTACTCAATAATTGTTACATGATATATGTTCAATATTTTATTTTATTAATTCAATAATTGCTACGTTAATATTTTATATTATTGTTGTTTCAATAATTGTCACTGCACAGTATTTTCCATTATCATAACAATAATTCATATTATTTGAATAATATTTTTAGATAGCAGTATTGGCAATGTCTAAGGAATTTCTGTCTACAAAAGGGGTTTAGTCACCTAATTGTGTGCCAGTAAGGAGAAATCTTTATCGGAAAGCCACCTTTTTCCAAGGAACGACCTTGTTGTCATAATTGTGATTTTTTAATATTATTTGTGAATAATTAATTACTGATTTATATGATAAGGAAATATTTATTTTATGTGGATATAAAAGAAGGATAGGGAAATATTTATTTTATGTGATTATAAATGAAGGAATTAATGTTGGGGTGTTTTATCAGTATTTTGTCGGAATAGAGGTGTTGAAAATCGTCTGTATGTGGATTTCGATCCTTTTTCGTTTGGAATTTTGAAAAACTTAAATCTACAAAGTTGTAGAGAATTTAATTTCCTATGGAATGGACATAAAATTTGTATTTTTCTGATAAAAGGGCTATTTATTATGAATTATTGAAGTTTCTGATTATTGTTTAAATGGTAAAATATTTTAGAAATTTCTAGAATGGGTGGGCCCCACTTTTGGTTGGTGAGAAATGTGCTAAAATTTTATTTCAAAAGTGCTGGGTATGAATAGTAACTGGTAAAGCCATCAGTTAGCAGGTCAGTCTGCTTTGGCGTTCTAGTATTTTCCTATAAATAGGGTGCTTAGTTAGAATTGAAAATCATACAAGAATCATAAGCTTTCTCTCTCTATACTATCGAGCGTATTTTGTGAGTATTTAGATACTTTGAGAGTTATTATTCAGTGCAAGTTTCCTTCAGCATTACATCCGATATTCTAGTCAGAAATACTGATCTTTTGAGGTAAGGGATGTTATTTTCTTCGTAAATGATATTATTTCTTTCAATATCATTATGCTGAAATATTGGTATGAATTTTATTGTTGAATTTATACCTTTTTGTGTAAGTGTTACTATTCACGTATATGATACTATTCACGTATACGACACTATTCATGAATACGACAATATTCACCAAAAAATAAAATTTTCTCTTCTTTGTCCCAAATGTCTATTATTGTTACTATCTCTGATTATATCCATGTTTTGATCTTCATTCTTGAATTTTACTCCACTATGGTTTATTATGGAGTATTTTTAAACTTGGATTATCTAAAGTACAAATTTCTAATCTTTGTCCTTTTATCTCACTGAATTCGTTCTTTAAAATATTTTTCATCAACCTCAGTCCTTAATGGTGATACTTGATGAATATCTTTGGCCTGTAGTGCAAAGATGAATGATTACCTAGTGAATATCTTTGGCCCGTAGTGCAAAGATGTACAGTGTTGAGATGAACATGACCCATTTGGTGATACAAATGAATATCTTTGGCCCGTAGTGCAAAGATGAATATTTGATTCAAGATGTATATTGATTGATGTTACAGGGATAAAATATTGATGATGGACTTTTAAATTCATAGATGATAGTAGATTTCATTATCTACTAAACTCTTCTACTGAATTGTTATGTCTGCTGCGAATATTGATCTAAAACTTGTTGTCCATTATATTTTATCTGATTTAATAAAGGCTAACGATAATTTGTTGTTCATTATCTTAGTCATAATATTCTTTACTAGGCTAGTTGAGCTCACCATTTTCTTTTTTGTTCCATTTTTCTTCTTAGAAAGTTAGAATTTAACAGGAACTAGCTGGGGTATGGAGTGATGGTTTAAAATTGTTATTTTAGTAGTCCTCACTATTATGTAAAATAGTGCATCAATAATTATAATGAGGATTTTATCTGACTGTGGATATTGTCTAGAGGATAATATTTGTATTTAAACTCACAGTTTATGTGTTGTCATATTTTGCACGACAATTGTATTAATGAAGTTGTAGTTGTTTCTGTACCATGTATTTGGCGATTCAGAATGGGTGATGTATACCTATTTTGGGGGCGTCACAGTTGGTATTAGAGCTTAGGGATATGGTCTCTAGCGGAGATCGGAGAATAGAACTAGGAAGGGAGAGGCGAGTAAATCCTTCGCTAGTGTGTCCCACCTAAGTTTATTTGTTGGTCGGTCAGGATATAGGGGTATTTTGTGGTATGTCAATTTCATTAATTAACCCTTGCTTTGTGGTAGTATTTGAGAATGGCAGTTGAGAACGTTAATAATGGAGTGTATTAGATCACCTTTAATCACCAACCAGGAGAACGTGCAACAAGAAAGCAATATTCCTCCTGTAAACAACACTACCAAACAAAAGATGAATGATGGGATGTTTAGAAGCTTTTTGCAGTTCATGCAAAATCAGACGAGGGAGACTCGTGTACAAAATACGGGCGGAAATTATAGCAACGCTTAGTTTGTCATAACCAAGTAGTTTAATGAGTTTGGACCACCAGAGTTCTGGGGAAAGCCGGATCCGATTAAGGCGAAAACGTGGGTCAAGAAAATTTCTAAGATATTCGATGTCTTGGGATGCACGGAGGAACAGAAGGTTCCATTCGCCACCTTTATGTTCCGTGGTGAGGCAGATTACTAGTGGGAATCTGTGAAGCGTACCCAGCCAGCTGCACTCAACATGTCTTGGGAAACATTTCAAAACCTGTTCAATGACAAGTACTTTCCTGAAAGTATTCATCATATGAAGGAGGTAGAGTTTATTAGACTGGAACAGAACAACATGACGGTGTCCCAGTACGAGGCGAAGTTCGTGGAGTTATCCAGGTTTGCACTTCATTTGGTAGAGAATGAGGAACGTATGACGTAGATGTTTCTGAGAGGTCTAAAACCCGAAATTCATCAATACCTTATCTCTAACAAATTTTCTCTATATTCAGATGTTGTTAACAGGGCTCAATTATTAGAGCGAGATAATGAGTATGTTCAACTGAGGGACCACAACCAGGGTCATACCGATGACAACAGTCATCGGAGCAATGATAACTAGTGGGGAGTGAAAAATACGAACAAAAGCGGTAACCACTCTGGTGGTAATCGTGGCCATAATAATAGGAGAGGTGAGTCAAGTGGAAATTTCAAAAAGAGGAGATTCAACAATGACGGGAAGACATCAGCAGCAGCAGCACCAACACCAGCACCAGCACCAACAACAAATTCTAGGGGAGGAGAACAACGGCCAGTTAAATGCTACAGATGCGGAGAGGAGGGACACATAAGTCCAAACTATTCACAGCCTTTCAAGGTGTGTTTCAGTTGTGGAAAAGACGGTCATATAGCCTGATTTTGTCCGATATCGAAGTCAAGTCCAACTCGGACGGTGCCACCAAAGGCGATTACGGATAAAACAAAGTTGGTGGTTCAAGGGAGAGAGTTTGTCGTGACTGGCCAAAACGCGAGAAACCCGAACAAGGTGATCATAGGTAAGCTAATCTTAAACTCTTGTGAAGTTTATACTTTACTAGCTAACGGTTCTACCAATTCTTTTATCTCTCTTGCTTGTGCTCAACGTTTAAACTTGACTCCGGAGAAATTAGACTTTGAATTATATGTTGAAACTATGTAAGGAGAAACTTTTGTTACATCCACTGTTTATAAATCTTGCTCAATCCAAGTTGGCACCATCACATTACCTGTTGATCTTATCTCCTTAAAGATACTTACATTTTATGTGATTTTAGGGATTGATTGGTTAACTACTCTTCATGCCAAAATTGATTGTTTTCGTAAGGTTGTAAGTTTCCATATTCCTAACCAACCTGTTATGTGAATTTAAGCAACCAAACCACTAAAGTCAATCACTGTCATATCAAGCCATAAAGCCATTCGTTTATTAAAAAATGAATGTCAAGCTTTCTTAGCCCATGTTATGGACTTGAACAAAAACACGTCATATTTGAATAATATTTCTGTTGTTAGTGAATTTCCTGACGTATTTCCTGAAGAACTTCCTGGTCTACCCCCAGAACATGAAGTTGAATTCTTTATTGAACTTGAACCGGGTACAAAGCCCATTTCTAAAACCCCATATCGAATGGCTCCTATTGAACTTCAGGAGTTAAAGGTCCAACTACAGAAGTTGTTGTATATTGGTTTCATTCGTCCTAGTACATCTCCTTAGGGTGCTCCTATTTTATTCGTAAAGAAGAAAGACGGGAGTATGTGACTTTTTATTGACTACCGAGAATTGAACCATGTCACCATCAAGAATAGGTATCCCCTATCTCGCATTGATGACCTGTTCGACTAGTTACAAGGAGCACAATTCTTTTCAAAGATTGATCTTTGTTCTGGATATCATCAACTGAAGATTAAAACTGAGGATATTCCAAAGACTGCCTTCAAAACTCGGTAAGAGCATTATGAATTCTTAGTCATGTCTTTTGGATTGACTGATGCTCTTGCTGCTTTCATGGATATGATGAACCATGTGTTCAAGGAATATTTAGATCATTTCGTTGTTGGCTTTATTGATGACATCCTCATCTATTCCAAAAGTTGTGAAGACCATGAGCACCATTTGAAGCTGGTACTTCAAAGGCTTCGTGACAACAAGCTATGTGTCATGTTGAAGAAATGTGAGTTCTGGCTTAAAGAAGTAGCATTCCTTGGCCACGTGGTGTCAAAACATGGAGTATCTGTTGACCCGGCGAAGATTGAAGCAATACAAAGTTGGGAGCAACCGAAGTCGGTGACAAAAGTACGTAGCTTTTTGGGCTTAGCTAGTTATTATCAGAGATTCATGGAAGGATTTTCTCGAATCGCTACTCCGTTAACTCAGCTGACTCGAAAAGATATAAAATTCTTATGGAGCGAGGAATGCGAGTTAAGTTTCCAAGAGCTTAAGAGGAGACTCATTTCAGCACCTATTCTGACAATACCATCTGGTTCGGATGGATTTGTTATCTACAGCGATGCTTTAGGCAAAGGGTTAGGATGTGTTCTCATATAACATGGGAAAGTTATAGTCTATGCCTCGCAACAATTCAAAGAATGTGAGAGGAATTATCCTACTCATGATCTGGAGTTGGCAGCAGTCGTTTTTACGATAAAAGTCTGGAGACACTACTTGTATGGGGAAAAGAGGAGATTTATATGGATCATAAAAGCCTCAAATATTTCTTCACCCAAAAAGAAACTCAACATGCACCATCGACGTTGGCTCGAGCTGTTAAAAGATTACGACCATAACATTCAATATCATCTTGGAAAAGCATATGTTATAGCTGACGCATTGAGTAGAAGATCGTATGCGGGTACGAGTGCGATGTTGTTAACACAAAGACCCATTTTGTATGACTTACAAAGGATGGAGATAGAGTTAAAAGCTCTAAGTACCCATGTGTTGATATCAAACATACGAGTAGAACCAACTTTAATCAATAAAGTTAAAGTTGCTCAAGCCATAGACCTAGAGATGATATGTATGAAGAAGAAAGTACAAGAAGGTGTTATTCCAGAAGCAAGAATTGATGAAGAAGGAATACTTCGAGTCAACTCTAGACTTTGCATTGCTAACGATTCTACCTTGAAGCATAGAATCATGATGGAGGCACACAACACACCATTTGCAATCCATCATAGGAGTACCAAAATGTATCATGATCTTTGACATACATTTTGGTGAAGCAACATGAAGAGAGAGATCGCGGAGTTTATCTCGAGGTGTTTAACTTGTCAACGTGTAAAGACGGAGCATTAAGTGCCAAAGGGTCCATTGCAACCACTTGAGATTCTGAAGTGGAAGTGGGAGCACATTATTATGAATTTTGTTACGAGTCTTTCCAAGGTTTCTCAAGGCATAGATATGATTTGGGTTATTGTTGATAGATTAACCAATTCTACTCATTTCTTGCCTATACGTGAGACTTATTCCCTTGAATGTCTTGCTCGTATGTACGTAAATGAGATTATGAGATTACATGGCATGCCAGTATCCATAGTTTTGGATCGTGACCTAAGATCCACTACACGATTTTGGGTTAGCTTGTAAAAAGCTATGGGCACGGATTTACGATTAATTTTGGCATACCATCCTCAAACAGACGGGCAATTGGAAAGGACTATTCAAATCCTTAAAAATCTATTAAGACTCTGTGTCCTAGATTTCAAAGGAAGTTGGAATAATTACTTGCCATTGGTGGAATTCTCCTATAATAACAGTTATCAAGCAAGTATAGGCATGGCTCCATTCGAGGTGTTATATGGACGAAAGTGTCGTTCCCTAGTATGTTGGGACGAGGTGGGTGAAACAACGTTGTTGGGACCAGAATTGGTACGCATGACTACAGAAAAGATCCAAATGATTCGACAACGTATACAAACGGCATAGGATCGACAAAATTTTTATGCGGATCTTCATCAAAAGGACGTGGAATTGAATATTAGAGATCATATACTGTTACGTATTACTCCATGGAAGGGAGTTACAAGATTCGGGAAGAGAGGAAAGCTCAATCCATGATTTATTGGTCCATTTGAGATTCTTGACCGAATAGGAAATGTGGCCTATAGACTCGCATTACCTCCAAGCATGTCCCGTGTTCATAATGTTTTTCACATATCTATTCTTCGTAAATATATGAAAGACCCAAACCACATTAATGCGTTAGAACCAGACGAGATATCCAAAGATTTAACATACGAGGAGGTACCTGTCAAGATCTTGGATAGGAAAGAGCATGTCCTGCGAACAAAGGTTATACCACAAGTTAAGGTTTTGTGGAGGAACCATGCTATAGAAGAAATGACCTGGGAGTTGGAATCAAAAATGAAAGCGAGGTACCCTCCCCTTTTTGAAATACCAGGTACGTACGTCAATTTTGAGGATAAAATTTCATAAGGAGGGGAGGTTGTAAGACCCCAACTTTTTATAAATAAAATTGAATTTACTCTATTCATTATCTTGAAATAATAAGAAGTTAATTTGATATAATTCTTTGGTTATGGGTGAAATATGTAAATTTTGGAAAATAAGCAAGTGGTTATAAAATATTCATTGTTGTCGGGGAAAATTCGTTTGGTCGTGGAATATTTTTCTTTGTGGGAATATTAAATGCGACGTGGTGTGACCATTTGTGGGCCCCATAATGGAAAACGGTCGGATGAAGAAAATAACAAGTTTGAGTTTTTATAAATATGGTGTAATTGTTACCGTTAACACTGTTGAATTACCTAGTGGATAAAATACAGTTATACGTGTGGTTGCCTTGATTAGCTGCGGTATTGCATGATATTTTTAAATTATTGATTCTTACGTATGAAGACACTACTCAATAATTGTTACAGTAATTACTGTTCAATATTTTATTTTATTGATTGAATAATTGCTACGTTGATATTTTATATTATTGTTGTTTCAATAATTGTCCCTGCAAAGTATTTCCCTTTACCAGATCAATAATTCATATTATTTGAATAATATTATTAGATAGCATTATTGGCAATGTCTAAGGAAGTTCTTTCTTGGAAAGGGGTATGGTCACCTAATTGCGCGCCAGTAAGGAGAAATCCTTATCGGAAAGCCCCATCTTTCTTGGGAATGATCTGGTTGTCATAATTGTGATTCTATAATATTATTTGTGAATAATTAATTATTAATTTATATGATAAGGAAATATTTATTTTATGTGGATATAAATGAAGGATAGGAAAATATTTATTTTATGTGATTATAAATGAAGGAATTAATGACGTGGTGTTTTATCAGTATTTTGTCAGAATAGAGGTGTTAAAAATTGTCCTTATGTGGATTTCGATCAATTTTCGTTTGGAATTTGGAAAATGTAAATCTAAAAAGTTGTGGAGAATTTAATTTCATATGGAATGGACATAAAATTCATATTTTTCTGTTAAAAGGGCTATTTATTATGAATTATTGAAGTTTATGATTATTGTTTAAATGGTAAAACATTTTAGAAATTTCTAGAATGGGTGGGCCCCACTTTTGGTTGGTGAGAAATGTGCTAAAATTTTATTTCAAAAGTGGTGGGCATGAATAGTAATAGGGAAAGTTATCAGGTAGCATGTTAGTCTTCTTTGGCGTTCTAGCATTTTTCTATAAATAGGGTGCTTAGTTAGAATTGAAAATCACACCAGAATCATAAGCTTTCTCTCTTTATACTATCGAGCATATTTTGTGAGTATTTAAATACTTTGAGAGTTGTTATTCAGTGCAAGATTCCTTCATCATTCAATCCGATATTCCAGTCAGAAATATTGTTCTTTTGAGGTAAGGGATGTTATTTTCTTCATAAATGATATTATTTCTTTCAATATCATTATGTTGAAATATTGGTATAAATTTTATTATGGAATTTTTACCTTTTGTGTGTCAAGGTTACTATTCAGGTATACGACACTATTCACGAATACGACACTATTCACCGAAAAATAAAATTTTCTCTTCTTTGTTCCAGATGTCTATTATGGTTACTATCTTTTATTGTATCCATATTTTGATCTTCATTCTTGAATTTTACTCCACTATGGTTTATTATGGAGTATTTTTAAACTTGGATTATCTAAAGTCTGAATCTCTAATCTTTGTCCTTTTATCTCACTGGATTCGCTCTTTAAAATATTTTTCATCATCCTCAGTCCTTAATGGTGATACTTGATGAATATCTTTGGCATGTAGTATAAAGATGAATGATTACCTGATGAATATCTTTGGCCCATAGTGCAATGATGGATAGGTATTGAGATGAACATGACCAGCTGGTGATAAAAATAAATATCTTGGGCCTGTAGTATAAAGATGAATATTTGATTCAAGATGTATATTGATTGATGTTACAGGGATAAAATATTGATGATGGACTTTTAAATTCATAGATTGTAACAACCTGATATTTTCTATATAAATAAATCAGAAATTTTGTTTATAATTTTTTTTTATTTATTAAAATAAATATGGGGAATATGTGCCAAGATAATATGTATATGTATTTGTGTGGTAAATAAAAATATATTTATTACATAAATTTTTACAAATAATTTTATGTTAGAATTATTGATCATTATAAATTATATTCTTATAATAATTAATTTTATAGTAGAAATGTTTTTATTAATTATTTTCTATGAAAATATAAATATATATTATTTATTTATTATATAAAATGAATTTTGGAATTATTATAATAATTATTTTATTATAAGAATTTATGTTAGATTAATTAAGTTAATTATTTTAACTTAATTAATAATGTTATATGTGAAAGATAAATTAGATATGGAATCCAAACCCTAATTTTGAATTTTGATCAAGGAATGAGCATAATAATATATGTAGACACTCAAAATTTTCTGCGCTCCTATTACTAACATTGCAGGAGGGTAGATTCGTCTTTTGGAGATAACCCTGGAAGAGAGCTTACATCCATTCCGGATACTACCGGAAGTTCAGTTCCAACCTGGAACACAAACCGGGAACATCAGTTCAAACCCCGTAACACACACCGAGAATGTTATTTCCAATCTTGGAGATAACCCCGAGATATGCAGATCAAAAGACCGACAACAACACCGGAGAGGACAGTCCTGTCTCGGCAATAACACCGCGATGCTCAGTTCCAGTCCTAGAGACAACACTGGGAGTAGCAACCCCATCCTTGGTGATAGCCCCAAGAGATGCCATTACAGTTCCGGCGATAACCCCGGAAATGCTTGTGTCAAACATATGCAATCAACTTCAACCCGAGACATCCTGTCAAGGCACACACACCTTATACCCGGAGTTAACAAACGGTCAGATAGGAACACCCACAGATGACAGTGAGACATACAAAACAAGGCAATTCAATCTCGGATGTAACCACGAGCAACGTCACGCTTTTTGCATAAGCCGCGATAACCCGGTGAGGAGTCACAACGCGTCATCTTACCATCTCAACAAGATGATATTACTAAGATACCAACAAGTAGTCCAATCTCAAAGAAGTAACCACGAAGCAACGCGTCACTTTCAACTCAAATCGGCGATAACCCCAGCGAGGAGTTAAACGTCATCTTGTTCCTTCGACAATGACACGTCGTCTCAACACTTCATACATACATACATCCAACAATGTCCCACAAGAATCGAGGATTGACAATCCCGAGTGACTATTACGTGTGACAGTACTTTGGATAGAATTTAAAGATTGAAGACCATGGGCATAGACCCCTCTTCTTGACTTCGTACAGCCTTTAATCCATGTCATTGCGTAACTCTCGACACAAGCGATCGGAAGAAGGTCAGATATACCTCGTTCGGATGCTAAGATTAAAGTTCTGCAAGTTTGAGCGAACATTACAGTGCATGAGACAATGGGACCCGCGAGGCTCGAATGCATCACGACCAGCCACAAGTACAACTGCAGTTGCCGAAGGAGTACCTGCGGCCATCCGTCTATATATACAAGCCTTGGGATCAGCCATTTGAGAAGAAGAGGGAGGGAAAAAGGCGAGGAAGCCCTGTCCATTTTACTCTACATACACATCTTTTAAGTGTTTCCTCATCTTTAAACACTAGTTAGCTCACATATAGCTATCTTTTATTGATTGAGATGAGTGTTTATCCATTTAAAGTCATGTAGAAGTCTACTTGGCAAATTTGTAAGCCTTCTTATATTCTATAAAGCCTCCTTTTCATATTAGCACATCTTGTTATGCACATTGAGAGTCGTGTTGTATGCGTTTGCGGGACTTCGATCAAGTGGTTTTCATTTCTGTCTGTATATATATACTTATATATGTATATATTTTATATATGGACTAACATTATCGAGTTATGCCTTGATTGAGCCTAGACTTCGGTCTAGAGCGTTTAATTGCTTATATATATATATATATATATATATATATATATATATAAAAGCAATGTATATATATATATATAACTATTTTCAAACATATCTGATGAGCCTGGATTTACATCCAGTGCGTTTAATCGCTTTTATATATATATATACATATATATAATTGTTGTCAGACATATCCGATGAGTCTGGATTCACATCCAATGCGTTTACTGCTTATATATATATATATATATATATATATATATATATATATGTTTATATTTAAATAGGCACGGAGTTCACTTCGTGGCCTTTTACAGATTTATTTACATTTTGTCCTGCTTGGAGTTTACTTCGTGGCAGTTGATCGCTTTTACAGCTTTATTTACATTTTCTCCCGCCTGGAGTTTACTTCGTGGCGGTTGATCATGTTTATATATATATATATATATATATATATATATTTACAGCTTTTACATATATATATAACTGCTTACTGCTTTCTATACAAATTGTAGTATCATGTGAGCCTAGAAATCATGTGATCACAAGTTCAGTTCACTAAATCTAGATTTAGTTCCCATGATGGACATTTTTCAATTTAGAAGCGTACTGTATATTATTTTACAAAGATGTCGAATTTCCTTGGATGGTCATTATGTCGCTTGCCCATGAGGAGTTTAAGATCACAGATATTATTTCTCGAGAATGCTTCGCATCTCGAAAATAAAAGCAAACAAGCCGAACAATTAATAATAAAAATGGAAGTATGAAAAGGTCTCAATTCCTATTGAGCACATGGTTTGAAAAACCTCTTTTACAAAAACGTCATTGTTATATCATGGTTAAAACTGAATTTTTCTATAAATTCAAACCCTTTGTGTATAGGTGCGAACGAGGCCTCACACTACTTTCAAATAACTGCACATTGATCCACACACACACACAAACACACAAATTCATATAACAATTTCTTTGAAGAGTGGCGGTCACCGTGGTAACACAGATGTCAGGGGGTACCTAACACCTTCCCTCCGCATAATCAAGCCCTCGGACCCAAAATGAATCTCGGTTTCACAGACCCGTCTAGCAGTGTCAAATCACTGGGTCAATGTGCAAACCTTTTTCGGTTGCGTTGGTGCAACCAGTTAAATACACCAACTGGCGACTCTTAAAGTCAAATCATCGACATTATACATGTCGGACCTTTTTCACTTATTTTTTCAAACAAATCTCACATTAACATGAGAACACCAAAGAACAAGTAACAAAAAGGGACATTCAAAAATCCCGACGTCGACAGGTGGTGACTCTGCTGGGGACTCCAGTAAGAGGGCTTAAGCCACTATTACAAGCTTTTCAAAATTGTTATATGCTTGTGCATGAATGTTGTGACGCCCCCAAAATAGGTATACACAACACCCATTCTGAGTCGCCAAATACATGGTACAAAAATCAAACTACAACTTCAATAATATAAATGTCGTGTGAAATACGACAATATATACTGTGAGTTTAAATATAATATTGTCTTCTAGACAATATCCACATGCAAATAAATCCCCATCATAATTATTGATTCATTATTTTACAAAATGGTGAGGACTACTAAACAACTCTCTAGAACCTTCATTCCATAATTCCTACTAGTACTCGCTACATTCTCGCCTCCTGAGAAGAAAAATGGAACAACAAGGAAAAGGGTGAGCTCAACTAGCCCAGTAAAGAATATTATGACTAAGATAATATACAATAAATTATCGTTAGTCTTCAACAGGGAAAAATCTGATAGAATACAATAGACAACAAGTTTGGATCAATATTCGCGTGAAATAATAATTCATAGAAGAGTTACGTAGAGAATGAAATCTACTATAATCTATGAATTTAACAGTCCATCATCAATATTTTATCCCTGTAACATCAATCAATATACATCTGGAATCAAATATTCATCTTTGCACTACAGGCCAAAGATATTCATTAGTTGGTCATGTTCATTTAAACACCTGTTCATCTTTGCACTACAGGCCAAAGATATTAATCAATCGGTCATGTTCATCTCAACACCTGTTCATCTTTGCACTACAGGCCAAAGATATTCTTCAGAAATCATTCATCTTTGCACTACAGGCCAAAGATATTCAATAATATCATCATTTAAGACTGAGGATGATGAAAAATATTTTTAAAGAAAGCGAATTGATTGAAACAAAATGACAAGGATTAAGGATTAAGGATTCGTACTTGGTTTTATCCACGCCCAAAAAATACCTCAAAAATAATCATAGTGGTGTAAAATTCAAGAATGATCAAAACATGGATACAATCAGAGTAGTATCCCGAATAGATATTTTGGACCAAAAAGAAGAAATTTTATTTTTCGGTGAATAGTGCCGTATACGTGAATAGTAACTCCGACACCAAAAGATAGAAATTCCACAAAAACATCTTCACGCTTCATGAATAGTACTCGTGAATAGTAACTCATGAATAGTAACTCGTGAATAGTAACTCATGAATAGTAACCCCGACATGAAAAAGTTCTAAATTTGATAAAAACTTCAGATCAACATTTCAGCATAATGATATTGAAGAAATAATATCATTACGAAAAAAATAATATCCTTACCTCGAAAGATCAAGATTTTAATTAAAAACAGGATATAGGCTATGACTTGGACTTGCACCGTATAGCAATACTCAAAGTATACTCAAAATACTCACAAGAATACGCTCGATAATATAGAGAGAGAAAACTTTAGTTTCTGGTGTGATTTTCAATTCTAACCTAAGCACCCTATTTATAGGAAATTGCTTAGAACACCAAAGCAGAAAATTTAATAAATTAATAATATAATTATATTATTTTCTACACATGTCTAGAATCTAATTTCAGCCATCAAACACATGCCACCTTCTAGAAAAAATAAGAAAAAACGTTTTTCTAATTTTAAATATTTTAAACTTCCAAAAATTAATTATTTTGAACTTGAACTTCAATAATTCATAATAAATAGCCCTTTTATCAGAAAATTCGAATCTCGCGAGTTTTTATAGGAAATTCAATTCTCTACAACTTTGCAGAAGAAAGTTTTTCCAAATTCCAATAAGAAATTGACCGAAATCCACAAACGGGCAATTTTACAGGCTATAATCAAATTTCAGTCAATAAATGGGGTCCACCAACATGTTTAACATGTTTTAAACATTTATTGCAACAAAAATACTCTTCCTCCTCAGATACTCATATATCCCACATTCGTTGTAAAAATATCACCGTTAATATATTATTAAAATAATATATTTAAATGAATTATTTTATCGAGTAAAAAGATAAAATATTAATTTTCAACAATTGTCATTTTAAAAATTTTCTCCATCTATATCCACATAAAATCAATATTTTCCTCATCATATAAATCAATAATTAATTATTCACAAATAATATTACGTAATCATAATATTGACAACCGTGCAGGTTCAGAAAGAAGAAGGGCTTTTCAATAAGAATTTCTTCTTCTTGGTAGCGCAATTAGGTGACCAAACCTCTCCTTAGACAGAACTTTCTAGACATTGCCAACAATGTTATCTAATAATATTATTCGAGGATAATATGAATTATTGCTTCGATAATGAAAAATACTATGTAATGACAATTATTGACACAACAATGAATATAAAATATCAACGCAAAGAATTATTAACTCAATAAAATAATTGAGCAAGAATTATCGTAACCATTATTGAGTAGTGCCTTCACGTAAGAATCAATAATTGGTGCAATACTGGTGCTCTTGTTCAACAACGCGTATTAGTGTGTTTTAACCACCGGGTATTCCAACAAGTAATAACTTGGTAATAACTACGCCAAGATTATTTAAAAACAACTTATATTTGTCGCTTTTCTTCATCCAATCGCTTTCCGTTATGGGGCCCACACATGGGTCACGGCATTGTCGCATAATAATATTCCCGACCGCATTTAATATTCCACGACCAAACGAATATTCCCAAACAACAATGAATATTTTATAACCACTTGCTTATTTTGAAATATTTGCATATTTAACCCTTAACTATCCACATTAATCAAATCAACCCTTACTATTTCAAAATAATAAATAAAGGAAATTCCTTTTTATTTAAAAAAAAATTTTGGGGTCTTACAAATGTTGCATTTACATTTCTGATAAATGTGTAAGAATACATCTTTATTTACTGCACTGCTAAATATCTATATGTGATATTAGTGCTTCGCACATGTCATCATTTTGCATAAACGATGAGACACGTTGTATGTGAATGTATGTTGTGTGGTTCCTCGATCAGGAGGCTATCCTGTTGGTGTTTGATTACTGGACTCATGGGAAGAATAATTTCCTGGGGCTGAGGAAAGGCACCACCCAGATTCGCTCTAGTTGAAAGACTAGATTAACTTCCCGTCGAGTAAATTGCGATGATCTGGGAACCTTCATGCCAAAAAGCTGCAAGAGAAACCCTAAGATAGGTCAACCTCTGATAAACCAAACATGGAGGAAAATCTCTTCATACTTTCCATTTTCAATTATTTGTAAACGCATTTACTTGTAATTTTATTCCATGTTCATCCATATGTAATGGAAAATATGAAGAATAATTGTGCATGCATAACATGTTATCAATTAACAACCGGTTTTGCAGGACAAAATTCCTAAACAGATATGTTATGATAACATTTGCATTACCCTAAGGCTAAACTACGTAAGTCTTTTGTAGGGAAGCAATTGGGCCTGTTACCTGCTCAAAATCAAAAAAGGCCGCGAGCCTACAGCCAATCATGTCTTCTTCTAACCAGTCTAATGCTGTCTCCCGAGAAGAATTTGATGGATTGAGTAAACAAATTAATAACTTGGTCGTTCTGCTGAAAGAATTGCACCAGTCCACTTAGGGTACGAAGATACCTACACATACAGAATCCTTTACACAAGGAGGAGTTCAAGGGCTGGAAAAAACAATTCCAGAACATCAGTTGGATACGACCAACAAAGACCCTGAAAACACCCATCTCAAAGGAGATCCAGATATCGGTGATATCAGGAAGAAGGTCCTCCAAATGGAGGAAACCATTCGCGTTCTCAGAGGGATTGGAACATATGGCAGTGTTTCATATACAGACCTTTGCATATTTCCTGGTGTTCTTTATCCAGAGAAATTTAAGACCCCTGATTTTGAGAAATATGACGGATTAGGGGATCCTTATACACATTTAAAAGTGTTTATCAGAGAACTTGGGTCTTACGCAGAAAATGAAAAGCTTAGAATGCAGCTGTTTTAGAAAAGTCTGACTGGAGAAGCCCGTTCATGGTATACCAGATTAGACAACTCAAAGATCCATAGCTGGGAAGAGCTGGCTCACGCCTTCCTTACTCAATACAGTTTTTCAATCTCAAATGGCTCCTGACCGGTACCAGATGTACATGAAGCTCCTTTCTATGAAAAAGTTCTAGCTGGTATTGGCAAACCATTCTTTGAAATGATCAAACACGGCGAGATGGCTGAAATGGGATTGAAGTCCGGTAAAATTCAAGACCTAGCCGCTCTTAAAGTCATTCTACGAGCACATCCAAATCCGGATCTTATGGAAACAACCCCTGAGGGTCCATAAAAGAAAGAGGAGGATGTTTCCTTGATACTACAAGGACAAAAAGGCAATCAAAACATGCCTATACAGAGGAGAAACTACTCCCCTTTTCCAGCACAATCTTCAAACCCTCCATTACCTAAAAGTGGAGGAGTAAAGCGACCTCGAACATTCACACCCTTAGGGGACTCGCTCGAGAATATTCTTGCTCTTCCGATGCTTCGTAAGAAAATTACATGACTTCTTCCACCAGCCAACCCTAATGGGAGGGGTTTTAATGCTACTCGGAAGTGTGTTTATCATGCCGGGGCAACTGGACATGATACTCAAGATTGTTGGGCCTTGAAACATAAGATTCAAGATCTAATAGACAACGGTGAGATCGTGGTCACTAAACCAGATCAACCTCATGTGCAAGACGACCCTCTTCCTCAACACAAAGAAGAAGAGGTCAACATGATCAGTTGGAGCACTATACAAGGTTCTAATTCTAATGGCGAATCATCCCAACCCATCATAGACGGTGTTGAAAAATGGGATTATGTAAAGTTCTAGTTTACCGTGGAACAAAAAATGAAAGCTCTTTGCAAACAAATTGAGCAATTGGCAGAACTGGTGACCCACCAGCATCAAGTCACACTCCAATTAATCAGGCATGAGCATGCCTATCTCCTTCCATTTGTTGTAAATGATCCATCAACACCTTCAAAAAGTGAAGCTATGGAGGATAAGGTTGCAAAGCGAGCAAATGCTAAAGCCCATCGGGATTTTGTCAATCAGAGGGAATTCACCTATTTGGTCCAATCTATGGAGGAGATACTTCAAATGTTGATCAAAAAGGAAGAATTACATTCCTTCTCCCTCCCATCAATCCTCGCTCAGGGTGGTTCAATCCTGATGAAATGTGTCAATATCATTCACATTCTCGCGATCACAGCACAGAAAAATGTTGGGCACTCCACCATCTCATTCAGAATCTTATTGATAGCAGTGTCCTGCAATTAGCAGATGATTACACTGTGCAACTCAAGGGTTGGAATGCATATCCTACCAAATGGAAGGGATCAGTAACAGTTATATCTGAAGTGGATGATGAGACTGTCAAAGTATTTCCCATACAACCAATTCAACTCAAAGGAGCTGACAATCCTTTGAATGTGGCCGCACCAGAGCCAATTCCTTTACCTTTCAGACCACAACATCCCGTTGTCAGCTCACACAAAGTTCCATGGAATTATGGAGAAGCTGAAGGACCAACGTCTCATACTACTGCTATAGTGTTGAAGGAAAATCCACTGTACCTTCCTAAATGGGTTGTCAAACCTACTTGCAAAACAAAGGGTAAGTTGCCCATGGAGAAGATTGAAAAATTCCTCCGTACTATGGGCCACAATGAAGCCAAAGTGGTTTTAAGCTTGCAAGAAGCTCCACACCAGATTTCGATACTGGATTTGGTTTTCTCTTCTGAGGATCATCGGAAGATCTTATTGATGGTTTTAGAAGAAGCCTACTTGCCAAAATCAGTGGATGTGGAAAAATTTCAACATTTGGTTGATCACATTTTCAACAACAATGTGATATCCTTCACTGATGATGACATACCTCCCGAAGGGACCGGTCATTGCAAGCCTTTGCATATTGCAGATTTATCTTCCGGGTACATGCTAGCAGGAGTATTGATAGATGGAGGCTCATCTCTAAATATCTGTCCTTATGCCACCTTGGTAAAGATGAATATCAATCTCAGGCGGATCCAAAGCAGCCATACGGTCATCAGAGCTTTTGATGGATCCCGACGAAATATCGTCGGAGAGATTGAATTGCCAATTGAGATTGGTCCCAATACATTCAACGTATCCTTCCACATCCTCAAGATAGAAACAGGATACAACCAGCTCTTGGGGAGACCATGGATACACATGGCTGGAGTTGTTCCCTCCACCTTACACCAACAACTCAAATACATTATCAACAACAGTCTAGTCACTATCAACGCTAAGCCGGATTGTCCTGAACAAGGAGTTCTACCAATTATCAGCTTTAATTCAGAAGTTGAACCAGCCAGTTTCCATACTCTAGAAGTGAGTAACACGCAATTCCATTCTATTAGAGCACCACTTCCCGTACCCAAGATTTCTGCCGAGGTTTTGTCGGCCACTCAAGAAATGATGTCATTGGGTCATCAACCTGGACAAGGGCTTGGTAAATATACGCAGGGTATTAAACACCCTATTCAAATGTCCAGTCAAATTGGAACAGCCAGACTAGGCTAGTCTACCAGTTCCAGTCACAGGAATCCTCATAAGCACAAAAAGGTTCCTCAAGCTTCCGTCGCGCGGCGATTTCCTATACCTTTACCCCATTAGTTAATGCAATCTGCAGTAAAGGTTCCAGCCCATGTTGTGGCTATGCTATTTCTGAAACTAGTTCCAATCAAAGCAAAAGAGGTGTTGATTCTTGATCCCAAGGTGGAAGAAAAGGAACGGAAAACGTAAACATGACCTTACCTTGATGATGGCAGATATTCGCGTCATTGTTCATGATGAACATACAAACAGATACACCCCAGACGATGATTGCCCAGATGTCATGATTATCATTCGGGAAAAGGAGGACAATGACGATCCTTCCATCACTGCAGTCCATCAGGACTTTGCCCTCGACAATTGGAGCAGCACACCATGCATTGGTCGGCGAGGGTAAAATGGGCAGAAAATCCCTCTGCCCTATAGATAACTTTAATTACTTTCTTTCCCTTACATCACTAGCAGTTATTTTATCAAGTACATGCTAACACTTTTATATGATCGAACAATTGCATATATTAAGTGAAAGTATCTTTTTTTTCAGGACTCTGAATTTAGATGTGCATGTACTTGCTGATAAGGTGCCTTCTCTCCACAAGGGCTGTAACTTTGATGCAAAGTTGGACACAGACTTGATGGACATCCAAGAGGACATTGGGACACCTCAAGAGATTAAGGAATGGGTCGCAAACAAACCCAAACCCAATCTTAATCAAACCACTCCTTTCAATCTCGGAACCTTAGACAACCCTAAGCTAATCCAGATTGGTTCAGACCTTACCACAAATCAACCAAATGACATGGTTGCACTGTTAACCCAATTCCAGGATGTGTTTGCATGGTCTCATGAAGACATGGTGGGTTTGTCCACTGACATTGTTCTACATCGCCTTCCCATTAAAGAAGGATTCAAGCCAGTTACACAAAAACTCAGTCGATTGAAACCTGAGTGGAGTTTAAAGGTTAAAGAAGAAAGTGTGAAACAATTTCAAGCTGGCATCATCATGGTGTCTACATATCCGGAGTGGATATCCAACATTGTTCCCGTGCCTAAACCAGGAGGAAAGGTGCGAGTCTGTGTGGATTACTAGGATTTGATCAAAGCTTGCCTTAAAGATAGCTTTCCAGTGCCCTTTATCCACATTCTTATTGACAATACTTCTCAATACGGCATGTACTCCTTTGTTAATTTCTAGAAACCCTAATTTCGAAGTCAAATGAGACTTTAAAAATCTGATAAGACATTGTGTTATATGTTATACGAATTGTATTTTAGGTAAAGCCTTATTATTATGGAAAACCATAATTGTAAATTTAAAACCCTAATTTCTATATTTAGTAACCCTAATTACTAATTGTAAACCATAATTGCTAAAATTAGCAAGGTTAATTAAAATTAATAAATTTTAAACCCTAATGCTCCTGTAAAATGTAATTAGAAACCTAATCTAATTAACAAACACTAATTTTCTATTTTTAGAAACTAATTTTAATTTTATTTTAGACCCTAAATTGAAAGCCTATAAAATTTAGTTTTTGAAAACCTTAGGGTTAAACCCTAAGGGTTTGCCAAGTTTACCAATGTACCATTAAATTTGTAATTCAAATGACCAAAAAGCCCTTATGCACATTTTTATTAAGCTTACATGTGGATCTTGCTGAGATATGGGTTATGTGACCAACTTATTTGACCATGTGACATAAAATAAACACAAAAATCTCCAGCAAATCAGTTCTTGTATCAGCCATTTATATTTCCAAGTGGCATATATATAGATTGGGAGAGAGAAAATACCATTTGTTAGCTCATTTGACACAAGCACTCAACCATTTCCTCTTAACTCAAAACCAACGAAAATTATAAGTTATTCAGTCCCATATTCAAGCCCCACTAACACCACAATCTGACCATTGATCTGTTGTTAGATGTTAAAATTTTTGTGCTAAACATATTATATATAGTGTATAATGATGATCTGGGTTGCTAGATGTTAGATCCATAACATCTAGAGGCTCGGATTTGAAATTTTGCAAAATCTGGAAAAAAAAAAATTGTCTGACTGCCTAATGTCAGCCCTTATAGATCTTTCTCTGTTTAAGTTTTTTGGTTGTTTTAAGCTTTGATCTTGTGGTATGATATGAGCTCTTTAAACTGAAACTTGAATCAAGTTCATAGCATTAACCGATTGGAAGTTATTGATAGTTAAAAGCCGTTGATCGGCCATGACTGGGCGTTTTTGGGTAACCCAGAAAGGGCCTGACAACGTTTTCTAGCAACCAGATCTTTCTGGTGTTAGTTGTTTTGATCTGTTTGTTATATGTATATGGTATTCTAGTATGTGTACTATAAGTTAAAGCCATTAGAACACCAAAATGATTATTATATCTCATATCGTGGATGATCAAACCAGGCAAGAAGATCACAGTTTCTGTTTTCTAGGTAACCAAGAAAATGTTTGAAGGTGATCTTTGACATGGTTTGACCGAACCATATCATCTTGATTCGTTGTTGTTATGGTGATGTTTTGTAATTGAACTGTAGTCTTACATGTTTACTACACACTGAAACTTTTAAATCACGAAAACAACACATGGATTGCAAGTTGTGGAAGCCCAAATATGGCTACTCGAACTGTTCTTCATTTTTGGAAAAATCCAGAATTGAAGAACAGCTCTAACAGCCACTTTGCATGATTATATATTCTTATTGTGATGTTGTTTGGTCATGTTTGTTGTTGGATCATGTAGTCTTACACTAGCACTACAAGATCTAACTAACAACATGCCTAGAAACTTTAAGATCTAGGATCTATATTTGGTCAAACTAAGCCACTCGAAACTGACACGAATGTTCTTGGTTTGGATGAAAAACATGAAGAACACCTATAGCGACGTTTCTGTCGCTATAGGCAGTCTTTAGCGACAGTTTATTTCTAAAATTAATTATTTTTATTAATTAAATACATAAATTAGTTTTTAATTATTAAAAAATATAAAATAAATTATTAAAAATTATTTTAAAGTCTAAAAATTAGTTTTTAATATATTTCATAAATATTTAATATTTTTGAAATATTAAAGGAATTTAATTTATTTAATTTTTATATTAAATAAATTATTTAAAAATGATTTTTATACTTAAAAATCATTTAAAATTATATTATGATATAAGAAAATATTTGAAGTTATTTTTAATGACATTTAATATTTTGTGATAAATTTCATTAATAAATTAATATCAATGATAATTAAGTTATTTAATAAATGAATTAAATAAATAAATAAAATGATTTTATTATATTAAAATCATTTTAAATAATAATATGGAATTTAAAAATATTTTAAGTTATAAAATAAAACTTTCAATATTTAAGGGTAAATTTCATTAATTAATTATTATTAATGATGTTAAAGTTATTTAATAATTATATTAAATAATTTAGTTTAAAAATGATTTTATAATCATAAAAATCGTTTTCAATAAAATAAAGTGTTTAAAGATATTTAAGTTATAAAATATAACTTTTAATATTTAAAGGATAATTTCATTAATAATTTAATATTAATTTAATATTAATGATATTAAATTTATTTAATAATTATATTAAATAAATGGTTTAAAAATGATTTTATTAATTTAAAATTATTTAAAAGGATATAAATGAATTATACTTAATGACTTTTAATATTTTGAGGAATAGTACATTAATATTTTAATATTAATGGTAATTATTTATAAATGATTTTAAATGTTTTAAAATCATTTAAGGGTTATATAAATATTTTAAAAATATTTTGAGTTATTCTAAATAACTTTAATATTTTGGCAATGGTTTCATTAATAGTTTAATATTAATTAAATGTTAATGATAATTGAATTATTTAATATTTAAATCATTAAATAATGATTTCGGAGTTTGAAAATTTATGATAAATTATAATAAATATTTAAACATTATTTTAAGTCATTTAAAAATAATTTGACTGATAATTAGAGTTATTGAACTACTGGAAAGAGTCTTAGACTCGATAAATACCCGATATAACCGTCGGTACACCGATATATTTCAGAAATTGATCTGGACTTAGATAATTTGAATGTATTAATGTTCTTTTGTGATTCAAAGACTGTTAAATATGTGTGACAATGTGATTAGGTTATGTGCTGACTGCAATAAGTAGTATTATGTGTTACGATATGATTCTAATCAGTAAAATGATTTTATTACCGATAGGTTGCTATATAAAAGATAAAACTAAGTTGCATAACTGTAAGCAGTAGACCAAGAAAGTATCCTACCTTTGCATTTCCTTTATGCAATGGACAGAAGTAAGAAAGTTTTAAAATTATATTATTATTGTACCAGATTATTAACCCTATTATTATATATATTATAACTGATCATTGAATATCAACATGGTAATATATTATTATCCAGATATTTAATGTGAGACCCCGAATTTTATGAAATAAAAGTATTCAATTTTCTTATAATTATTCTATTTAGTAAATGGTTAAATTGATAAAAGTTTAAAGTTAAGGGTGATATTTAAAATTTTTCAAAGTAAGCAAGTTGTCATAAAATACCCGGTAGTAAAAGTACAGTAATACGCGTGGTTGGATAGTAACACACGGTATTGATTATTGATGCTTATATGAAAAGTCACTCAATTATACTCAATTATTGCTACTGAGAATTCACGCATCATATCTCTATATATTATTGATTCAATTATTGTCACAAGATCATCTCACATATAATATGTTATATTATTAAATCAATAATTGAGACGGCAAAGTTATTCATATTATTATTTGCAATACTGACAATGTCTAGAAGTTCTGTTAAGGAGAGGTTTGGTCACCTAATTGCGCGCCAATAAGGAGAAATCCTTATCGAAAAGCCCCCTTTTTCCTGGGAAAGACCTGGTTGTTAAATATTGTGAATTATAATATTAATGATGAATAAGTTCGTGTTGATTAAAGATGAAATTGATAATTCCATTGTGTTGGGATTATTAGTGTTAGTGGAAATTGACATTTATTTCGATAATAATTGATGTCTGGAAGTTATACTGACCAATCGGGTAATTAATCGGATAAATGAGTAATTAATTGCTATTGATTTACATGATTATAACTATTTATTCACATGTGTGTACTATTGATTCACATTATTGTACTATTAGGGGAGGTGGTGCAAGATTGATAATACTTGCAGGACTAAGTTAAAAATAGAGGTATAGATGGAGTTACTATATTGTAATTATTTTTTTCACATGATTATACTATTGAGTCACATGAATGAACTATTAATTCACATGATTTACTATTAGGGGAGGTGGTGCAAGTTTGATAATACTTGCAGGACTAAATTAAAAATGAAGAAAAAGAGGGAGGTATTATACTGTAATATTTCGAGCCCCAAAATGTGCAATTATTGAAACTATATTATCCTATAAATAGAAGCTTATTCCTTCATTATTTTTCACCAATTCACTAAAGTTATAGAGCAATTATTATAGAGAGAAATTATAGAGAGAAAGAAGAAGAGAAGTCTGCTACCTCACTATTCCAAAGATCCATCTTCTTTTGAGGTAAGGGTATTATTTCTTTCAGATTCATGAAGAGAGCGATTGTTATTCCATTCCTTATTATTCTCGTTGGAATAACTCAGAAACGCAGTATCACCGTATACATGGTGAAATTCTTCTGTTATTCCATTCTTTATTATTATGTTGGAATAACCTGTCTATGTGAAGTACCGCATACATGGTGAAATTCTTATGTTATTCCATTCTTTATTATTCTGTTGGAATAACCTGTCTGTGTGGTCTATCGCATGCCTGGTGAATTCTGTTGTTATTCCATTCTTTATTATTATGTTGGAATATCCTATCTGTACGGATTACGCATGACCTGGTTCTATTCTTTATTATTCTGTTGGAATATCCTATTTGTGCGAATTACGTTTGACCTGGTTCCATTCTATATTATTCTGTTGGGAATAACCTATCTATGCGGTCTATCGCAAGCCTGATGAATTCTTCTGTTATTCAATTCTTTATTATTCTATTGGAATAACCTGTCTATGTGGATTACCGCATGCATGTTGAATGACCTTTTCTATTCAATTTTTATTAAATTGTTGAATTGATCTGTTAACGTGGATTACAGCATGGCGGGTGAAAATCCATTTGCAGTTTCGTGTATTCTATTATACTCGTATGAGATATCATTTCTTTTGTACTCGTCATGGAATATCATTTTCTTTGGTATTTTTCTTTTATGAGTTACTATTCACGAGTTACTATTCACTCTAGTATTATTTACTCTAGTATTCGGGGGCACTTTTTGTACTGGAGTACTATTCACGAGTTACTATTCACGGGTTACTATTTACCCAATTACTATTCACTCTGGTATCATTCACTCGGGTATTTGAGGAACTTTTCGTGTCAGGGTACTATTCACAGGGTACTATTCCTAAAGTACTATTCACGGGGTACTATTCACCCAAAAAATATATTTCTTTTCTGTCCAAATTATTTTTGGTACATGAATATTATTCTTGAATTTTACTCCACAAAGTAGTATCATGTTGACAATTTGGACATTATTGATTTCTGGATAAATTAAATTATAAATTCTAAAACATGTTGTCTATTGTATTCTAATAGTTGTTATACTATTGAAGGCTAAGGATAATTTATTCTGGATTATCTTAGTCATAATATTTCTTACTGGGCTAGTTGAGCTCACCCTTTCTTTCATTGTTCTCTTTAGGAAATGAGAATATAGCTGGGAAAAGTCGGGAAATGGAGTGATGGTCTAGGATAAATGGCTTTAGTAGTCCTCACTATTCTACGGAATAATGTGATAATGATTATAATGAGGACACCATTAAGTGTGGATATTGTCTAGATGACAATATTCTTGTTTAAACTCTCAGCTATGTTTTGTCGTATTTTACACGATTGTTGTATAATTAAGTTGTATTTGAATTTATGTACCATATATCTGGCGACTAAAGATGGGCGATGTATACCTGTTTTGGGGGCATCATATTTATTCTGTTCGTTAATTTCTAATTATGGTTATACAAGTGTCCCCACTTGGATAATCATTGTATTTAATCACATATTGATATGCATATATATATATATATATATATATATATATATATACCTACTAATTGACAGTATGTATACAGTAAGTAAAAGTCGTCTAAGCTATTTGATCAACTAGACACAGATTTAGAAATATCGTTGAATATGATAAAACCTTTTTGTATCCAATTAAATTGTTTTGATTCGGATTCCCGACTAATTATGAACATCCCGAGCATGGGAAAACTTTTATGCTCCCAAGGCGGACAAAGTGAACGATTATATCGTTCTTGCATGTAGTATTGATCAATACAGGGCATAACGGGCTGATCACCCCCCGTGCTCGTAAGTTATGACGGTTTGCGGATGAAGTTCTGTTAAACCTATTCGAAAATTGAAAACAATGTTCATAGTATGTCACCTTAACCCTATTTACATTCAGTACGTAGTTTTAAAATTTTGATAAAGAGTTGTTATGTTATTACTATCGGTTCAGATTACATCACAACTATTGATTTATTGTAAAAGGGTAGTACAAAAAAACATTTAATCCTTTCAGCTAATATTTATAATTGTTATTACTTGTTGGGCACTCAAATGCTCATCCTTGCTTAATTTAAATGTTTTCAGCTAAGTGTGAAGAACCAGAAGGCTCATGCAGAAACAAAGGAAAATGAAAGCTAACCAAATAAGATTTGTGGTATTCTATGTAATAATTAGACTTTATTATGACGATGATACTTATTAATTATCATGTAATGAGTGTTTAAAGGTCTCGTATCTAGGGATTAGACTCTGATGTATAAATTAAGTTTGATATTTATATTATTGTTATTAATATTAGTATTATTTCGCTCATAGAAATGGTATCGTGAACCACCTAGTTCGGGTTTTAAGTACCCGGATTTGGGGGCTTTACATAGATGACAGTAGATTTCATTCTCTACTAAACTATTTTAATGAATTATTATTTCCGTTGCAAAAAATGATCTAAAACTTGGTGTCCATTATATTTTATCTGATTTGATGAAGGCCAACGATAATTTGTTGTTCATTATCTTAGTCATAATATTCTTTACCGGGCTAGTTGAGCTCATCCTTTTCCTTCTTGTTTAATTTTTCTTCTCGGGAAGTGAGAATTTAGTAGGAACTAGCCGGGGTATGGAGTGATGATTTAAGATAGTTGTTTTAACAGTCCTCACTATTATGTAAAATAGTGCATCAATAATTATAATGAGGACTTTATCTGAGTGTGATTATTGTCTAGAAGACAATATTTGTATTTAAACACACAGTTTATGTGTTGTCGTATTTTGCACGACAATTGTATTAATGAAGTTGTAGTTGTTTCTGTACCACATATTTGGCGACTCAAAATGGGTGATGTATACCTATTTTTGGGGCGTCACAGGGGGAGTAAAATTTTTGTCACGGGGGAGTAATAAAATTATTATCATTACTATATATATATATATATATATATATTATATAAATATATATTATAATAAGTTTTATTTTTATGAAAAATAGAATATATTGTATTTTATTTGTATAGTGTTTTACTATGCAGTGAATAGTAAATTCTTGTGAAATCAGAATTCGAAATCCGTGTTTTCTAAAAACTGTTGAATCCGTGATTTCTTAAACAGTACCCCTTCCATTCTCCTATAAATAGGATGCTTAGTTTAGAATTGAAAATCACACCAGAATCAGAGAATTCTTCTTCTATAATATTGAGCGTATTTCTTTAGAGTTTAAGGAAGCTTTGAGTGTAGAAAATAGTGCAAGTTTTCTTCAAGAATATCCCCGCTGTAGAAATCAAAAAACTCTCCTTTTTAAGGTAACAAATATTATTTTTGTTCAATATTCGTATGAAATAATATTTTCTTCCATACTCTGTAGTATGTAAATAATATTATTTCATTTTAAATTTTGAATTCTAAACTCATTTTGTTAAAGTATGGCTTATATACTCCTTGAAATTAGTAGAATATTCTTGAAATTTGTGCTTCATCTAGTATCTTTTCATGGAAATATTATTCTGAGCATTCTTGATAATTTGTAATCTTTTCAAGCCGGGGTACTATTCACGGGGTACTATTCTCGAAGTACTATTCACGACATACTATTCACTTGAGTACTATTCACCTGGGATACTATTCATGATAAAAATTGATTTTTCTTCGGTCCAAATCATTTTTGATACAATATTATTCTTGAATTTTTCTCCACAAAGCAATATCATGTTGACAATTTGGACATTATTAAATTCTGGATAAAATAAATTATAAATCTTTAAAATTTATCCTTGCTCTCATTTAATTGAATTCTTTTATCATTGTCATCATCCTCATGCTTATATTGTGATAAAAGTCCTCATTGGCCCGTAGTGCATTGATGGACTATTAATTGGTATGATTCAGACCATAGATTATTTAGTGTAATCATGACCCGTAATGTTACAAATGATGTGGTAAAAGTTCTCATTGGCCCATAGTGCAGTGATGAACAGTTGTTGGCATGATCATGACCATTGATCATAACACGAATATCATTGGCCCGTAGTACATGTATAATTCATGGATGTGATACAAATGAATATCCTTGGCCCGTAGTGCATGGATAATTTAGTGATGTGGATTATTTATTAAGCTGAGTCTCATCGATAAAATTGATGATAAACATTTAAATCATAGAAGATAGTAGATATCATGCTCTACTTGACTCTTCTAATGAATTATTTGTTTCGCTACAGTTAAACTTGTTGCTTATTGTATTATATCAGTTTAACACTGTTGAAGGCTAACGATAATTTATTCTGCATTATCTTAGTCATAATATTTCTTACTGGCTAGTTGAGCTCACACTTTTTTTTCATTGTTCTCTTCAGGAAATGAGAACGTAGCCATGACTAATCGGGGAATGGAGTGATGGTCCGAAGTGGTTGCTATAGTAGTCCTGTGACACCCCCAAATCCAGTACTTCCATTTCCACAGGATTTGGTGTTCATTGTACAAATATCATCTATCTATCTACCCGTAAATAAAATGCAAACCATACAATATATAGAAATAATAATAAAATCTCTCCCCTTATGGGGTTACATCAACTGAATAATAATAAATCCCAGGTTACTCTAACCTTAAAACATCTATACGAAAAACATAAACAAATAAGTCTTAAGTAACCTCAATACTAATTACATTACATAACCACAATAATAATAGTCTTCATTACTTGCTAACCTTGCCCTTGCCCTTACTAGTGGAAGGTTCGTCTGCTCTTTCGTTCTTAACTACAATCTTATTATTACGCAAGAGTGAGCACGATTGCCCACAAGTATAACAATATAACAATGAATAATAACATGCGAGAGAAATAATAACTTCTGATATAAAGCTCAACTTTTGAATCAAGAATGGATAACAAGAATCAAAAGAAATTCTGAGGGTCATAAGACCTTGAACTATTTCCTAGGTTGTCAAGTGTTTTACTTGAAACCTTTAATATCATAAGTTTATGGACTCTTCTTCTCGCATTTAGGGATCAGCCTCTTAGTACCATCATTTGTGCATAATATCTTAACGCTAAAGCGTAAATAATCCCTATACTGAGGTTGTTCATCTCAGTTTGACATTTAAGTCCGCACCAAAGGAAGTTTGGTTTGGATAATTCATCAAGGGATTCTAAAATTTAGAACGCTCATCAACTATGGACTAGTCGAAGGGTTCGCTAGTCTAATAATGTATAATAGTAAATGAATATTTAACTTGAATAACATCTTAAAAGGTATACAATAGAATAATTATTGTATAAAAACATCATGCTTGAAGATTAATAAACTTTAATATCCAAGACAAGCTTGATCAATAATAATGAGAACTTGCTCAATATCGAAAGAGGAATTAATCAATTTATATAACGATAACAAGTAAGGTTAGGAAACTTGCTCAACGAAAGTTTAGGGTAAAAAACTTGCTCAATGTAAATGTAGAGTTAGAAAACTTGCTCAATGTAACAAGATAAGGTTTAGAAACTTGCCTCGCAAGAGATTACACGTTAATAAAACTCGTTCTTTGATTTAAATCCTACATATCATTCATGTTCACAACACCAATCAATTATCACGTAATAAACATTAAAAGTTTATTCTTTGTCTAACTCGAGTTCATGACTATACTTAGTCAATTACTACACTTATTGTCAAAAATTAAGACTTCACAAACAATAAGGTAACTATGCATTTGATCATTCAATTCACACGTAATTGTGTTATGGACATGTTAAGAATTTATTTTAACATCTCATTATAGGTCTAACAAGTCTTTATAATCATTAGACTAAGTTGCTATCACATTTCTATACTTGTACACTTTTAAAAACTCATTTCGACATTTTCGCTAAGTGTATATACATTTACCACTTTTATACTATGTCTTGGCGCCATGTAGCTAGTGTCCTGAGTCATGCAAGAAAGTCTCAGTTCGAGTTGAGGGCAGCGCGACACTCCAGATTCTCAATTTCATTCATGAAGAACACGTAATTGCTTAAATAAACTCTATATGATCATTAATTTCACCAAATTAAACATACCCACATGCTAGAATTTATACATAACCATTACCCCCAACATATATAGAGTGATTTTAACCCATTAAAACACATAATCATATAATTAAAGCATGCAAATTGTATCGATCTTGATGTTCTTGAAGTGCTTAACATAATTTCCTAAAATTCAACTCCACGGATTCATTATAAAACCAAATCCAACCATTCAAATATCATTTTGTTCGTTTTAGCATGCATAATCATGTAAGGGTGTGAATTTTGCAAAACAATTTATGTTTAACATATAAAAATCACGTATAAGGCCATATGGCCATATTACATACTCTGAAATCTTTTACTATATAATTTTATGAAACTGAAGATATGGAAACCAATATAATATATATTAAAACATGCTATGATGTTATATTAACACATAATCACATAATTCCTACTCTTTACAATTAACAGAGACCTTACAGAGTTTTGAAAGACATTTTTATCAAAACTTAAATAACGTAAAATATGAGAATTGGGTTGGGGAAAAATTACCCAAAGTGTAGAATATAACTTTTGTAGAAGGTGAAATTCTTCTCAACTGTTCTTCAATCAGACACTCACAATCTCCTTAACAATTTTCTAAATTCTCCAACTCTCTATTTTCTTCTCTGTTTAATGCCAGACTTAGCCAAAAAAATGAAAAGAAAGAAGATGTATAAATAAAAGAATGAACTGACGCGTCTCAGTTACCCAGTCATGGGTTAACTGCCCATAACCTCCCTTAGTGCCATGTTTGGCTATCAAGAAAATAATTTAAAAACCATTTAATTTAATAAAAAATTATCATATAGTTTAAATAATGTCACACTCCTTTATAAAATAAATCAATATCTTATTTAATTTACTTTAAATAAAATATAATGATTTCTCAATAATGCACATAGTCACATAATTAAATTTTCTCATTTAATAATAATATCAATCATTAAATCTCTAATTAATAATTAAATTAATTAAAATACTATCGGGCTTATTAAATATTTCTTTTAATATAATAAGCTCACATAATCACATACTTCGAATAATAAAAATTCTCCACATTAATTTAATAAATATAACACATATAATTAAATTAATCTACCACAACTTCATTAATTAATCATTTAACCTAATAATTAATTCATCGAAAAATATTTATTCAATCCAATAAATATTTAAAATTAAATCACAAAGTCTCGGTTGTCACATCTTTCCCCTCTTAAAAGGATTCTATCCCCAAAATCACAATTCAACAATTCGTCCCGTTACATTCTCCCCTCCTTACAAAGATTCTGTCCCCAGAATCACTTATAACAATCTAAGTAAACAATTGAGGATAATTCTTCATCATATTCTCTTCGAGTTCCCACGTAGCTTCTTCAGCGTTGTGGTTCCTCCAAATTACCTTAAATTAAGGTATTACTTTATTTCTCAGAACTTGTTCTTTTCGGTCGACAATTTGAACAAGAATTTCTTCGTAAGACAAGTCTTTGTCGAAATGTAGGGGTTCATATTCAATCACGTGCTTGTAATCGGGTTTGTAGGGTCGTAGGACTGAGACATGGAAAACATTGTGGACATTCTCTAGAGATGGAGGTAAAGCTACCTCATAAGCAACTTATTCGACCCTTCTCGGAACTTCAAAGGGTCCAATGAATCTTGGGCTTAGTTTTCCTTTCTTTCCGAACCTGATCTTTCCCTTCCAAGGAGAGACCTTTAAAAAAACACATAACTACCTCCGTCAATTCAACATTCTTCATGTGTGGATCGACGTATTTCTTCCGCTTCATCTTGAGCCATCACAATCTTGCTCGAATCACTTTGACTATCTCTGCTGTTTGTTGTACCAATTCTGGCCTTAGTAGTTGTCTTTCACCAACTTCATCCCAATATAGTGGAGTTCTGCACTTTCTACCGTATAACGCTTCATAAGGTGGCATGCCAATACTAGCGTGGTAACTGTTATTGTAGCCGAACTCTACGAGCGGTAGATGGTCATCCCAATTTCCTTTAAAATCCATTATACAAGCTCTTAACATATCTTCCAATGTCTGAATTATTCTTTCACTCTGTCCATCTGTCTGGGGGTGATATGTTGTGCTCATTTGCAGCTGTGTACCCATGCATTCCTGTAGATGTTTCTAGAAGTTCGATGTAAAATGCGGATCTCTATCAGAAACAATTGACACCAGAACTCCATGCCTTGAAACAATCTCTTTCACATATAACCTTGCCAACTGATCTAGGTTAAATCTGATTCTGATTGGAAGGAAGTTTGCGGATTTCGTCAATCGGTCAACAATAACCCATACTACGTCAGTATTTTCTCGAAGTCGTTTCAGAAGCCAACCACTTAAATCCATCGTAATATGTTCCCATTTCCACTCGGGATTTCTAAAGGTTGTAGTAACCCACTCGCCTCTCGATGTTCGCTTTCACTTTTCGATACGTCGCATTTGACAACACATTCTGCAACCTCTCATTTCAAATTGGGCCACCAAAAGTGTTGTCGAAGATCTTAGTACATCTTGGTGCTACCAGGGTGAATCGAATATCTTGAGTTGTGAACCTCGCTCAAAATTTCTTCCTTAATCTCTGGTACTGGCGGTACCCAAATTCTGTTCTCAAATCTTAGTAGTCCCTTACTATCTATTTTGAATCTCGGTCAGTCCCTTCAGATATCTTCTTCTTCACTTTCTCACATTCTTCATCCTGAAGTTGAGCGTCCTTAACTTTATCCAGTAAGGTTGTACCAGCTTGCATCTGGAACAACTTCTCGTCAATTTCCATAGGATACTTCACTTCCAATTCCATCTTTTCCATTGCTAAAATTAGCTCCTCTTGAGCGGTCAACGTCATCAATTTCTCCCGACCTTTTCTACTTAGGGCGTCGGCCATCACATTTGCCTTACCCGGATGGTATAGAATCTCACAATCGTAGTCCTTAATTAACTCCAACCACCTTCTTTAGCGCATATTCAAGTCTTTTCCGTAAAATATATTTCGGACTCTTGTGATCAGATATATTTCACACTTCTCCCAATAGAGATAGTGCCTCCAGATTTTCAAAGCAAAACCATCGCAATTTAACTCCAAATCACGGGTCTGATACCCTTCTCATAATCTTTCAATTGTCGCGACGACACGTGAATGATCGCCATTCTGCATAAGCACACATCCAAGTCCTTTATGCGATGAATCACTATAAACCACAAAATTTCCTGTGTCATCCGGAAGAGATAACACAAGTGTTGTACTCAACCTCTTCTTTAATTCTTGAAAGCTTTCCTCACACTTCTCCATCCAAACGAATTTCACCTATTTCCTAGTCAAATTCGTCAGCGGAGTTGCGATCTTGGAAAAATCTTGAATGAATCTTCTGTAATAACCTGCCAATCCAAGAAAACTTCTTACTTCCGACGGCATCTTCGGCTGGTCCCAATTAATCACAGCTTCAACTTTGGAGGGATCCACCAAAATTTTGTCTCTATCAATCACATACCCAAGAAATTGTACTCTTTCAATCCAGAATTCACATTTTGAAAACTTAGCATACAACTTTTCTCTTCTCAATGTCTCTAATGTCAACCTCAAATGCTCTTCGTGTTCTTCCTTTGTTTTCGAATATACCAAAATGTCATCTATAAATACACTACGAATTTGTCCAAAAACGACTTGAACACTCCATTCATTAAGCCCATAAATGTTGCAGGAGCATTCGTTAGACCAAATGACATTACCAAAAATTCGTAGTGACCAGATCGTGTTCTAAATGTTTGTCTTCTAGACATCCTCCGGTCTCACCTTCATTGATGATAACCACTTCTCAAATCTATCTTTGAAAAGTATCTTGCTCCCTTTAATCGATCGAACAAATCGTCGATTCGCAGAATGGATACCTATTCTTAATCGTGACCTTATTCGGGTTCTCGTAGTCTATGCAGAGTCGCATTGTTCCATCCTTCTTCTTCACAAATAACACCCGCACTCCCCACGGTGATACGCTTGGTTGAATATACTTCTTGTCCAAGAATTCTTGTAGTTGGACCATCGCTTCTTTCATCTGCATCGGTGCCATTTGGTACGTGCGGTGCCTTTGATATTGGGGTCGCGTTCTCGAGCCAAATCGATAACAAATTAATCGCTTCTATCCGGACGAAGTTCCGCAAATCATCCGTAAATACGCTCGTGAAATCTCTCACCATCGAATCTCATAAATTTTTGGATTCTCTTTACGACTATCGACTATGTAAGCTAGATATCCTACATCGCCTTGTCTTAACAATCTCTCGGCTCGCATCATCATCACCAACTCGCTTTGTCTCAGGCGACTTGCTATATATAAAACACAACCTTTGATTTTGAGTCATAAGGTTAATACGCTTCTTCTAGCAAACAATTATCGCCCATAATTGGATAACCAATCCATACCCAAAATAACATCAAATTCTCTAAAGTCGAATAGGATAAGGTCTACGCTCATGATATTACCCTTAATATCTACTCTACGCTTCTTGTGCACATACTTAATAGGGATAATTTCTCTATTCGCAATTTCTATGTTTATGGGGTATTCTAACTCGCCCTTAAGTAATTCTAAGTTCTTAGCAAAGTTATCTGATATAAATGAACAAGTAGCACCAATCAAATAACACATAAGCATTAACTTTATTGATCGAATGATACCGACACCACATCGCGAGACCGATCTTGCGTCTTGCAGATCGTCATGTGAATGTTCGGCGCAATGATCGGTTGGTTACGGTTGGCCACGATTGTCGAGTGCTTCCACCAAGATTTCTCTATTTCCTCCTAAACTCGCCCCTCCCGATCCCTTCTTAGACAATCTCGAAGATGGTCCTTTGAGCCACATGTGAAACAGCACCCTTCTTGGGTTCGGACAGCTTAGGTGCTATGTGGCCTTCCCGATCACAATTGTAGCACACTCGATTCCCTTTTAAACAAACTCCCAAATGAGTTTTTTCGCAGGTTGGGCACGCTTCGATCTTCTTCTTCTGCCCTCCTTGTTGACTTCCAACCGACGAATTATCAAACCACTTCCTCTTCTAGCTGTGATTACCCCCAGTGCTACTCCCACCAGTCTTGTTATTACCTTCCTTCTCACTCTTCTTCTTCTTCTGTTCCTGATTATACTTCGTTATTGCATCGCTTCCACCCTCAACGAGTATGGCCTTCTTTAACACTCCAGCAAAAGTGTTCAATTGGAACATTGACACTTTTCTATACAACCAGGGCTTCAGTCCCTGCTCAAATCGTCTTACCTTCCTCTCATCGGTATGTACATGGTACGTGGCGAACCTAGCCAACTCATTAAACCTTGCCGCATAATCCGCTACTGACATATTCCCTTGTTTTAACTCTAGAAACTGAACCTCCATCTGATTTTGTGAACTAGCCGGAAATACATCTCAAAAACATCTCTTTGAATCTCTCCGTGATATTACACCTTCACCTCCTCTCACTTTGTTTGCTTCGCCACCAATAGTCGGCTTCAACTTCAAAGATAAACGCTGCAGACAAGCGGCCTTCCGATCTTCCCTTACCCTAGCAACATCGAACACCTTCTCCATCTCCATTACCCACGCCTCGAGCTTCAATTGGGTTTATGGAACCCTTAAACTCGGGCGTCCCACCCACCAAGTCCTTAAACGAAGTATTTCGTGGAGATTGGGGTTGATTATTAAGTGCTCCAAATTAAAAGGTTCACCAATTGTCAACAGAGTTAGTATTGGCATCGTTGTTATTGTTTGTTGAATTCTTCCCGGCTTCATTGATGATTTTGTCTTCTAGGCGGCATATTTCTATTAAGAATATACGCTTATTAGATCTTTACTCAATCTCTAAAACATTTAAGACTTAACTAAACATTCAATCATAACTCACTTAACACATTACTTCAAATAAACTTTGACATTTCCTTTAATTCAAAAGTCTTTACATCATAAGATAGCATCACTGCTATTTACATCAACTATCCCGAGATAAAGAATCTACAGGATTTAAAACATCACAATATTCCTTTATTTATGAATATATCGGAATTTATATCATTAACTATCAAATAGTTTTCACATATTTAAACTAATACTATCACTGTCTGTTAAGGCGCTGGATGGCCTTGCTACATTCCTCCTCCATGATGCGGCACATCGTTCTGCGATCTAGCATATATGATGGTAAATCCTCAAACTGGATTAGATACTTCCAGACTCAATCTTGAACGGCATCCATTGCATTCAAATTTTCGATTTTTGTAGTGTTGAGATTTTATCGTCAATTTCTATTTACGACAAATTCGTTTCATCTATTGTATTCTATTAAATTTTTCCTCGTCAAGACTAACGATAATTTGTTGTATATTATCTTAGTCATAATATTCTTTACCTAGAAGAATGGAACAAAAGGAAAAGGTGAGCTCAACTAGCTCAAGAAAGAATATTATGACTAAGATAATATACAACAAATTATCGTTAGTCTTCAACAGGAAAAATTTAATAGAATATAATAGACAACAAGTTTCTGATCAACATTCGCAATGAAATAATAATTCATGTAAGAGTTACGTAGAGAATGAAATCTACTATAATCTATGAATTTAATAAATTCATCATCAATATTTTATCCTCGTAACATCAATCAATATTCATCTCAAATCAAATATTCATCTTTGCACTACAGCCAAAGATATTCATCAATTCCACATGTTCATCTCAACACCGCTTCATCTTTGCACTAAAGGCCAAAGATATTCATTACTGGCCATGTTCATTTAAACACTGCTCATCTTTGCACTAAATGTGCCAAAGATATTCTTCAGAAATCATTCATCTTTGCACTACGTGCCAAAGATATTCAATAATATCATCATTTAAGACCGAGGATGATGAAAAATATTTTTAAAGAACTAATCCAAAGGAAACAAAATGACAAGGATTAAGGATTAAGGATTTGTACTTTGTTTTATCCATGTCCAACAATACCTCAAAATAATAATCATAGTGGTGTAAAATTCAAGAATGATCAAAACATGGATACAATCAAAGCTAGTATCCGTAATAGATATTTTGGACTTAAAAGAAGAAATTTTATTTTCTATGAATAAGTTGTCAGATACGTAAATAGTGTCGATACGTGAAATAGTAACTCCGACACCAAAAGATAGAAATTCCACAAAAAACATCTTCACGCTTCATGAATAGTACTCGTGAATAGTAACTCGTGAATAGTAACTCATGAATAGTAACCCCGATACCAAATGTAACAACCCCAAAATAGGTTCATTCCATCCAACCCATTCTGAGTCGCCAAATATATGGTACGAAAAACAACTACAACTTTATTACAACAATTGTCTGTAAAATACAACAACACATATGTTGTGAGTTTGGATACAAATATATATACCAACTGTAGGCACGTAAAATGGACACCTTACTTAAGGGTATAGTCAAAATTGTTTTAGAAATTAGAATCTTTGGGAAGTGCTCAAGGAAACCTTCATACATGGGAGGCCATGCTTTTAGGTTATGGTAGATATCATATGGCCACAGAATTATCCTTGGTTGACCCAATAAACCCCAAAGAAAAACGAGAAGATTACTATCATATTATCGGAAAGCCCCCTCTTTCCTGGGAACGGCCTGGTTGTCATAATTGTGATTCTGTAATATTATTTGTGAATAATTAATTATTGATATGATCAGAGCTATAAGTAAAGAGCCCCGAGCCTCTCGCTGGTGACTTCCTGTTGATGGGGGATGCACCGAAGCCAAACTCTCCGTAGGGACGCCTGCTCATGGTGGCAAACCGATAGGTATCAATGTGAGGTGTTGACACAAGTTGGTGTCCAGAGTTACAGCTTGGTATCGAGCTTAGGATATGATCTCTCAAGTGAGATCGGGAATAGAACTAGGAGGGAGAGACGAGTAAATCCTTAGCCCTCTATTTATAGGAAAATGTTAGCCCTACCAAGGCACTTGACTGCCACACGATGGCTTACCGCTACTATTGCCACCCACCACATTTGAAATAAAATTCAGCACATTTCTTCACCAACCACAAGTGGGGCCCACTCAATTCTAGAATTTTTCACCAAAATCAATTATAACCCTAATTTCCGAATCAGTCACCTCTTAAAATTCATAACAAATCATTCGTTCATTTTTAACGGTTCAAAATTTGTCCACTCTAGACTTTGTGTTCCTAACAACTCTGATTTGAAGTACAAGATTATGATGGAGGCACACAATACACCATTTGCAATCCATCCTGGAAGTTGAATAGTGTGGTCGTAGTCTTTCAATAGCTCGAGCCAACGTCGCTGCCGCATGTTGAGTTCTTTTTGTGTGAAGAAATATTTAAGGCTTTTATGATCTGAACCTAGTTCAATGAGGATTCGTGACTCAAAAGATCGTCCCCGTAAAAGTCAAAGTCAACGATTCCGGAAGAGCGTTTGTTGGATCGGTCATAATGCGAGGAACCCAAACGAGGTGATCACGGGTAAGCTATTTATAAATTCTTGTGAAGTTTATACCTTACTTGATACCGGTGCTACCCATTCATTTATCTCTCCTGCATGTGCTCAACGTTTAAACTTGACTCCGGAGAAATTGAAGAAATGCGAGTTCTGGCTTGAGGAAGTAGCCTTTCTTGGGCATGTGGTGTCAAAACATGGAGTATCTGTTGATCCGGCGAAGATTGAAGCGCACTACAGGCCAAAGATATTCATCAATCGGTCATGTTGATCTCAACACCTGCTCATCTTTGCACTAAAGGCCAAAGATATTCGGGGAATATTCGTTTGGTCGTGGAATATTCGTACTGTCGGGGAATATTCGTACGACGGCGCAGCCATGTGTGGGCCCCATAACATTCATCTTTGCACTACGGGCCAAAGATATTCAATAATATCATCATTTAAGACTGAGGATGATGAAAAATATTTTTAAAGAACGAATCCAGTGAAACAAAATGACAAGGATTAGGTCAGAAGTGATGCTGAATGAAACTTGTACTGAACAGTAACTCTCAAAGTATCTAAATACTCACAAAATACGCTCAATAATATAGAGAGAAAGAGAAAACTTTGCTTTTCGTGTGATTTTCATCCCTCGCTAACTGCATTTCGTTATCTCGCTTCTAATAATTGAGCCTTGTTTATAACATCCGAATAAAGAGAAAGTTTATGAGAAATGAGATATCGACGTATCTGCCGGGTTTCAAACCTCTAAGAAACATCCGTGTCAAACGCTCCTCATTCTCCACCAAATGAGGTGCAAACTCGATAACTCGCAAACTTTGCCTCGATCGAGACACCAGATAACCCCTTTGTTCGGTGTGATTTTCAATTCTAACTTAGCCCTCTATTTATAGGAAAATGTTAGCCCACCAAGGCAGACTTGACACCGCTACTGATGGCTTTACTCGCTACTATTGCCACCCACCACATTTGAAATAAAATTCAGCACATTTCTTCACCAACCACAAGTGGGGCCCACTCAATTCTAGAATTTTCTACCAAAATCAATTATAACCCTAATTTCTGAATCAGTCACCTCTTAAAATTCGTTTGGGTTCCTCGCATTATGACCAGTCACAACAAACGCACTTCCCGGAATCGTTGACTTTGACTTTTCTGGGACAGTCTTTTGAGTCACCGTCCCCGCTGAACTAGGTTTCGCTACCATACAATCTCGAGCGATAGGTATAAACTTCACAAGAATTTATAAATAGCTTACCCGTGATCACCTCGTTTGGGTTCCTCGCATTATGACCTTAATTAACCCTTGTTTTATGACAGTATTTGAGAATGTCGACTGAGAATATTAATAGTGGAGTAAATGAGACCGTGGAGATGCTGTACTTACCAACGAGGAGAACGTGCAACAGGCTGGCAATGTTCCTCTCATACTCTTTTTAAGTTGTCGCGAGGCATAGGCTATGACTTTCCCACGTTGCATGAGAACACATCCTAACCCTTTGCTCGAAGCATCATCAGAGATAACAAATCCATCCGACCCTTTTCAAAGATGTCTTGGGAGACGTTTCAGAGACTATTTAATGACAAATACTTTCCTGAAAGTGTTCGTCATATGAAGGAAGTGGAGTTCATACCATCCACTGTTTATAAATCTTGTTTGATTCAAGTTGGCACCATCACCTTACCTGTTGACCTTATCTCTTTAAAGATACTTGCTTTTGATGTGATTTTGGGATTGATTGGTTAACTACTCATCATGCCAAAATTGATTGTTTTCGTAAGGTTGTTAGTTTTCATATTCCTAACCAACCTGTTGTACGAATTCAAGCAACGGGCACGGATTTGCGATTTAGTTCGGCATACCATCCCCAAACGGATGGACAATCAGAGAGGACTATTCAAACTCTTGAAGATTCATTCATCTTTGCACTACAGGCCAAAGATATTCAATAATATCATCATTTAAGACTGAGGATGATGAAAAATATTTTTAAAGAACGAATCCAGTGAAACAAAATGACAAGGATTCATCTTTGTTTCCTCTCAAAGCGAGGTATCCTCAAGTTTAAACGTTGAGCACATGCAGGAGAGATAAATGAATGGGTAGCACCGGTTTATAAATTCTTGTGAAGTTTATACCTTACTTGATACCGGTGCTACCCATTCATTTATCTCTCCTGCATGTGCTCAACGTTTAAACTTGACTCCGGAGTTCAAGGGAATAAGTCTCCCGTATCGGCAAGAAATGAGCAGATTTGGTTAATCTATCAACAATAACCCAAATAGCATTGATGCCTTGAGAAATCGTAGGAAGACCCAGAATCTTAAATCCATGGTAATGTGGTTACCGAATAAGACTCATTGGAATACCCTTGGTTAAAATACGATGAATACGCATGGGAGTCTCGTGGAAGCGTACTCCATCCGGTAGCACTCAAAGATGTCTTGGGAGACGTTTCAGAAACTATTTAATGACAAATACTTTCCGAAAGTGTTCATTATATGAAGGAAGTACTGAATATTCCCGACAAAGACGAATATTCATTTACCAAGCTTAATATTCCCGACAAAGGATTAAGGATTCAGTACTTTGTTTTATCCATGTCCAACAATACCTCAAAAATAATCATAGTGGTGTAAAATTCAAGAATGATCAAAACATGGATACAATCAAAGCTAGTATCCGTAATAGATATTTTGGACGAAAAGAAGAAATTTATTTTTTAGGTGAATAATAGTGTCGATACGTGAATAGTGTCGTATACGTGAATAGTAACTCGACACCAAAAGATATTCAACAATATCATTTCATAAAATCTCATTGCTTTTCTCCATGAGTTATCATTATTTCATTGATCGCTATCTCGCATACGTCTCCCAAGACATGCCGAAAGTACTGGATGGGTACGCTTCACGAGACTCCCACCAGTAGTTATCTTAGTCATAATATTCTTTACTGAGCTAGTTGAGCTCACCCTTTTCCTTATGTAAGAAGGCACTACTCAATAATTGTTACGGTAATTATTGCTCAAAGATTTTATTTTATTGATTCAATAATTCTTTGCGTTGATATTTTATATTATTGTTGTTCAATAATTGTCTTTGCACATTATCTCCATTATCGATCAATAATTCATATTATTTAAATAATATTATTAGATAGCATTATTGGCAATGTCTAGAAAGTTTCGTCAAGGAGAGGTTTGGTCACCTAATTGCGGCGCAAGAAGGAGAAATCCTTATCGGAAAGCCCCCTCTTTCCTTGGAACTGCTGGTTGTCATACCTGTTGTTATTGACTTTCCTGACGTATTTCGTGAAGAACTTCCCGGTCTACCCCCAGAACGTGAAGTTGAATTCTTTATTGATCTTGAGTTATAATATTTAATCCGACCGTTGGATCGTTGTAATTTTTGGATATGTTATACATACATAAGTTGAGTATATGTCCACATGCTGAGTGCGGCTGGATGGGTACGCTTCACAGACTCCCACCAGTAGTCTGCCTCGCCACGGAACATGCGGATCTTCATCGAAAGGACGTGGAATTTAATGTAGGGGATCATGTATTGTTGCGAGTTGCTCCATGGAAGGGAGTTACAAGATTTGGGAAGAGAGGAAAGCTCAATCCACGATATACTGACCAACTAACAAATAAGCTTAGGTAGGACACACTAACGAAGGATTTACTCGTCTCTCCCCTCCTAGTTCTATTTCCCGATCTCCGCCAGAGATCATATCCCTAAGCTCTGATCTAATAATATTATTTAAATAATATGAATTATTGATCTGATAATGGAGATAATGTGCAGTGACAATTATTGAACAACAATAATATAAAATATCTTCTTGGGCATGTGGTGTCAAAACATGGAGTATCTGTTGATAATTCTGTTGGGAGCAACCAAGTGGTGGATCAAGTAACGTAGCTTTTGGGCTTAGCTGGTTATTATCGGAGATTCGTGGAAGGGTTTTCTCGAATCGCTACTCCATTAACTCAGCTAACTCGAAAGGATACGAAATTCGTTTGGAGCGAAGAATGCGAGAAAAGTTTCTAAGAGCTTATAGCGAGTACGATCGTACTCGCTATATTCTCGCCTCCTGAGAAGAATGGAACAAAAAGGAAAAGGGTGAGCTCAACTAGCTCAGTAAAGAATATTATGACTAAGATAATATACAACAAATTATCGTTAGTCTTCAACAGGGAAAAATTTAATAGAATACAATAGACAACAAGTTTCAGATCAACATTCGCAGCGAGCGATATGTCCTTCCTTTCCACAACTATAGCATACCTTGAACTGTTGTGGGCAGTTTGGACTGATATGTCCCTCTTTTCCGCATTTGTAGCATATGACCGGTGGTCGCTCTCCTCCCTTAGAACCCGATTTGTCACGTAAGAAGCCCCTCTTTCAGGGGAACTACTGGTTGTCATAATTGTGATTCTGTAATATTATTTGTGAATAATTAATTAATAGGAAAATGTTAGCCCGCCGAAGCAGACTTGACCTGCTACCTGATGGCTTTACCTGCTACTATTGCCACCCACCACATTTGAAATAAAATTAAGCACATTTCTTCACCAACCACAAGTGGGGCCCACTCAATTCTAGAATTTTCAACCAAAATCAATTATAACCCTAATTTCCGACTCCTATTGAACTTCAGGAGTTAAAGGTCCAACTACAGGAATTGTTGGACATCGGTTTCATTCGTCCTAGTACATCTCCTTGGGGTGCTCCTGTTTTATTTGTAAAGAAGAAAAGACGGAGTACGCGACTTTCAGTATCACGGGGAATATTCGTTTGGTCGTGGAATATTCGCATCTTTGTCGAGAGAATATTAAACGACAAGCCTTGACCATGTGTGGGCCCCATAACGGAAAGCGATTGGATGAAGAAAACGACAAATATAAGTTGGTTAAAAATAACGGCGTAGTTGTTACCGTTAAGACTGTTGGAATACCCGGTTCAAAATTTGTGGACATATACTCAACTTATGTATGTATAACATATCCAAAAATTACAACGATCCAACGGTCGGATTAAAAATTATAACTTCCCGGTCTACCCCCAGAACGTGAAGTTGAATTCTTTATTGATCTTGAACCTGGTACAAAGCCCATTTCTAAAACCCCATATCGAATGGCTCCTATTGAACTTCAGGAGTTAAAGGTCCAACTACAGGAATTATTGGACATTGGTTTCATTCGTCCTAGTACATCTCCTTGGGGTGCTCCTGTTTTATCGTTAGTCTTCAACAGGGAAAAATTTAATAGAATACAATAGACAACAAGTTTCAGATCAACATTCACAACGGAAATAATAATTCATAGAAGAGTTATGTAGAGAATGAAATCTACTATAATCTATGAATTTAACAGTCCATCATCAATATTTTATCCCTGTAACATCAATCAATATTCATCTCAAATCAAATATTGTTGGACATGGATAAAACAAAGTACGAATCCTTAATCCTTAATCCTTGTCATTTTGTTTCACTGGATTCGTTCTTTAAAAATATTTTTCATCATCCTCAGTCTTAAATGATGATATTATTGAATATCTTTGGCCTGTAGTGCAAAGATGAATGATTTCTGAAGAATATCTTAGGCCTGTAGTGCAAAGATGATTACAGTATTGCACAGTATTTTTTCAATTATTGATTCTTACGTGAGGAGGCACTACTCAATAATTGTTACAGTAATTACTGTTCAATATTTTATTTTATTGATTCAATAATTGCTGCGTTGATATTTTATATTATTGTTGTTCAATAATTGTCACCCTTTTCCTTTTTGTTCCATTCTTCTCAGGAGGCGAGAATATAGCGAGTACGAGTCGGGGTATGGAATGAAGGTTTTAGAAAGGATTGTTTAGTAATCCTCACCATTTTTGTAAAATAATGTATCAATAAATGTGATGAGGATTTATTGGAGTATAAATATTGTCTAGAAGATAATATTTGTATTTAAACTCACAGTTTTACTGTTGTAATAATAAAGTTGTAGTTGTTTCTGTACCATGTATTGACAACTCAGAATGGGTGATGTATACCTATTTTGGGGGCGTCGAGGACGAAATTTCATAAGGAGGGGAGATTGTAAGACCCCGAATTTTATGAAATAAAGGTATTCAATTTTTCTTATAATTACTATTCAGTAAATGGTTAAATTGATAAAAGGTTAAAGTTAAGGGCCACGTTATTGAGTTAGAACCGGACGAGATAGCCGAAGACTTAACGTATGAGGAGGTACCTGTCAAGATCTTGGATAGGAAGGAGCATGTCCTACGCGCAAAGGTCAAGGAATATTTGGATCAGTTCGTTGTTGTCTTTATTGATGACATCCTTATATATTCCAAAAGTCGTGAAGATCATGAACACCATTTGAAGCTGGTACTCCAAAGGCTTCGACAACGTATACAAACGGCACAAGATCGACAAAAGAGTTATGCGGATTTTCATTCGTCCTAGTATATCTCCTTGGGGTGCTCCTGTTTTATTTGTAAAGAAGAAAGACGGGAGTATGCGACTTTGTATTGACTATCGGGAATTGAACCATGTCACCATCGTCCGTCTGTTTCTTTCTCCGCAGGTTATCATTATTCTATTGACTGCTATCTCTGGTACGATCCTGGTTATGGTCCCTCAGTTGACCGTACTCGTTATCTCGCTCTAATAATTGAGCCACATTTTACAACATCTGAATAAAGAGAAAGTTTATGAGAAATGAGATATCGACGATGTCGGGTTTCAGATCCTTTCGAAAGTTAAATGAGTTAATGGAGTAGCGATTCGAGAAAACCCTTCCATGAATCTCCGATAATAACCAACTAAGCCCAAAAAGCTACGTACTTCAAATGGCAATAGTAGCGAGTAAAGCCATCAATTAGCAGTCAAGTCCGCCTTTGGGCTAACATTTTCCTATAAATAGAGGGCTAAGTTAGAATTGAAAATCACACCAGAAACAAAGTACGAATCCTTAATCCTTAATCCTTGTCATTTTGTTTCACTGGATTCGTTCTTTAAAAATATTTTTCATCATCCTCAGTCTTAAATGATGATATTATTGGTTGGAACTTTTTATCAAATTTGGAACTTTTTCATGTCGGGGTTACTATTCATGAGTTACTATTCACGAGTTACTATTCATGAGTTACTATTCACGAGTTACTATTCACGAGTACTATCTCCACTTTCTCCCCATATAGATAGTGCCTCCATATCTTTAGCGCGAAAACGACTGCTGCCAACTCTAGATCATGAGTAGGATAATTCCTCTCATGAGTTACTATTCACGAGTACTATTCATGAAGCGTGAAGATGTTTTTTGTGGAATTTCTATCTTTTGGTGTCGGAGTTACTATTCACATATACGACACTATTCACGTATACGACACTATTCAATAGAAAAATAAAATTTCTTCTTTTCGTCCAAAATATCTATTCTGGATACTAGCTTTGATTGTATCCATGTTTTGATCATTCTTGAATTTTACACCACTATGATTATTTTTGAGGTATTGTTGGACATGGATAAAACAAAGTACGAATCCTTAATCCTTAATCCTTGTCATTTTGTTTCACTGGATTCGTTCTTTAAAAATATTTTTCCACGGGTTGTCACAGCCAAGCAGTTCAAAGAGTTGGGACCACCAGAATTTAAGGGAAAGCCAGATCCGATCATGGCGGAAACATGGGTCAAACAAATTACCAAGATATTCTATGTCTTGGGATGCATTTGAGGAACGCCTCACCAAGGCAGACTTGACTCGCTACCGATGGCTTTTACACCGCTACTATTGCCACCCACCACATTTGAAATAAAATTCAGCACATTTCTTCACCAACCACAAGTGGGGCCCACTCAATTCTAGTGCCTCCATATCTTTAGCGCGAAAACGACTGCTGCCAACTCTAGATCATGAGTAGGATAATCCTTAATCCTTAATCCTTGTCATTTTGTTTCACTGGATTCGTTCTTTAAAAATATTTTTCATCATCCTCGCCTTAAATGATGATATTATTGAATATCTTTGGCACAGTAGTGCAAAGATGAATGATTTGAAGAATATCTTTGCACTACTGAGCCAAAGATATTCATCAATCTGGCCATATTCATCTCAACACCGCTCATCTTTGCACTAAAGGCCAAAGATATTCATCAGTCGGTCATGTTCATTTAAACACCTGTTCATCTTTGCACTACAGGCCAAAGATATTCTTCAGAAATCATTCATCTTTGCACTACAGGCCAAAGATATTCAATAATATCATCATCGAATATCTTGGTAATTTGTTTGACCCATGTTTCCGCCATGATCGGATCTGGCTTTCCCTTAAATTCTGGTGGTCCCAACTCCACGGTATTGCACGGTATTGCATCAATTATTGATCCTTATGTAAGAAGGCACTACTCAATAATTGTTACAATGGAAGTGGGAACACATTACCATAGATTTCGTTACGGGTCTTCCTACGGTTTCTCAAGGCATCAATGCTATTTGGGTTATTGTTGATAGATTAACCAAATCTGCTCATTTCTTGCCGATACGAGAATTATTATTTCTGCTGCGAATGTTGATCTGAAACTTGTTGTCTATTGTATTCTATTAAATTTTTCCCTGTTGAAGACTAACGATAATTTGTTGTATATTATCTTAGTCATAATATTCTTTACTGAGCTAGTTGAGCAGGAAAGAGGGGGCTTTCCGATAAGGATTTCTCCTAACTGGCGCGCAATTAGGTGACCAAACCTCTCCTTGACAGAACTTTCTAGACATTGCCAATAATGCTCTCCTCGTTGGTAAGTACAGGCATCTCCACGGTCTCATTTACATGATCTTCACGACTTTTGGAATATATAAGGATGTCATCAATAAAGACAACAACGAACTGATCCAAATATGACCCGTTGTTGAATATCTTCTCGTTTTTCTTTGGGGTTTATTGGGTCAACCAAGGATAATTCTGTGGCCATATGATATCTACCATAACCTAAAAGCATGGCCTCCCGAGTTAGTACGTATGACTACCGAAAAGATCCAAATGATTCGACAACGTATACAAACGGCACAAGATCGACAAATTGAAGAAATGCGAGTTCTGGCTTGAGGAAGTATGTATTTTAACCACCGGGTATTCCAACAGTCTTAACGGTAACAACTACGCCGTTATTTTTAACCAACTTATATTTGTCATTTTCTTCATCCAATCGCTTTTTAGTTATGGGGCCCACACACGGTCGCTACTTGTTGTCATACGAATATTCCCCGAAGCGATTTAATATTCCACGACCAAACGAATATTCCCCGACAAAAACCTTCATTCCATACCCCGACTCGTACTCGCTATATTCTCGCCTCCTGAGAAGAATGGAACAAAAAGGAAAAGGGTGAGCTCAACTAGCTCAGTAAAGAATATTATGACTAAGATAATATACAACAAATTATCGTTAGTCTTCAACAGGGAAAAATTTAATAGAATACAATAGACAACAAGTTTCAGATCAACATTCGCAGCGGAAATAATAATTCATAGAAGAGTTTGGAACTTTTTATCAAATTTGGAACTTTTTCATGTCGGGGTTACTATTCATGAGTTACTATTCACGAGTTACTATTCATGAGTTACTATTCACTTGCCTGATAACTGTTGTTGTAGGAGAATTCCACCAATGGTAAATACTTATCCCAACTGCCCTTGAAGTCTAGGACACAGAGTCTTAATAAATCTTCAAGAGTTTGAAAAGCGAGGTATCCTCATCTTTTTGAAACACCAGGTACGTGCGTCAATTTCGAGGACGAAATTTCATAAGGAGGGGAGGTTGTAAGACCCCGAAATTTTTTTAAATAAAAAGGAATTTCCTTTATTTATTATTTTGAAATAGTAAGGGTTGATTTGATTAATGTGGATAGTTTTTTGTGGAATTTCTATCTTTTGGTGTCGGAGTTACTATTCACGTATACGACACTATTCACGTATACGACACTATTCACCGAAAAATATGGACGAAAATGTCGTTCTCCAATATGTTGGGATGAGGTGGGTGAAGCAACATTGTTGGGACCCGAGTTAGTACGTATGACTACCGAAAAGATCCAAATGATTCGACAACGTATACAAACGGCACAAGATCGACAAAAGAGTTATGCGGATCTTCATCGAAAGGACGTGGAATTTAATGTAGGGGATCATGTATTGTTGCGAGTTGCTCCATGGAAGTGAGTTACAAGATTTGGGAAGAGAGGAAAGCTCAATCCACGATTTATTGGTCCATTTCAAATTCTTGACCGAGTAGGAAATGTAGCCTATAGACTTGCGTTACCTCCGAGTATGTCTCGTGTTCATAAAGAGAAAGTTTATGAGAAATGAGATATTGACGTATCTTAGGGTTTCAAACCTCTAAGAAACATCCCGTCATCGTTCCTCATTCTCCACCAAATGAGGTGCAAACACGGATAACTCGCAAACTTTGCCTCGTCATTGAGACACCGCCATGTTGTTGTTTTGCTCTAATCGATGATCATTCCATACCCCAGACTCGTACTTCGCTATATTCTCGCCTCCCCGAGAAGAATGGAACAAAAGGAAAAGGGTGAGCTCAACTAGCTCAAGAAGAATATTATGACTAAGATAATATACAACAAATTATCGTTAGTCTTCAACAGGGAAAGTTATATGAAGGAAGTGTCCTTTCTTGGGCATGTGGTGTCAAAACATGGAGTATCTGTTGATCCGGCGAAGAATGAAGCAATACAAAGTTGAGAAACCAAGCGAAATCGGTGGATCAAGTACGTAGCTTTTTGGGCTTAGCTGGTTATTATCGGAGATTCGTGGAAGGGTTTTCTCGAATCGCTACTCCATTAACTCAGCTAACTCGAAAGGATACGAAATTCATTTTGAAATAAAATTCAGCACATTTCTTCACCAACCACAAGTGGGGCCCACCCATTCTGAGTTGTCAATACATGGTACAGAAACAACTACAACTTTATTATTACAACAGTAAAACTGTGAGTTTAAATACAAATATTATCTTCTAGACAATATTTATACTCCAATAAATCCTCATCACATTTATTGATACATTATTTTACAAAAATGGAGCGAAGAATGCGAGAAAAGTTTCCAAGAGCTTAAGAGGAGACTTATTTCGGCACCTGTTCTAACAATACCATCTGGTTCGGATGGATTTGTTATTCACAAATGATGCTTTGCAAAGGGTTAGGATGTGTTCTCATGCAACGTGGGAAAGTCATAGCCTATGCCTCGCGACAACTTAAAGAGTATGAGAGGAATTATCCTACTCATGATCTAGAGTTGGCAGATAAATGAATGGGTAGCACCGGTATCAAGTAAGGTATAAACTTCACAAGAATTTATAAATAGCTTACCCGTGATCACCTCGTTTGGGTTCCTCGCATTATGACCAAATGAGGTGCAAACCTGGATAACTCTGCAAACTTTGCCTCGTACTGAGACACCGTCATGTTGTTTTGCTCCCGATCTCCGCCAGAGATCATATCCCTAAGCTCTGATACCAACTGTGACGCCCCCAAAATAGGTATACATCACCCATTCTGAGTTGTCAATCTCATTTACGTACATACTAGCAAGACGTTCAAGGGAATAAGTCTCCCATATCGGCAAGAAATGAGCAGATTTGGTTAATCTATCAACAATAACCCAAATAGCATTGATGCCTTGAGAAACCGTAGGAAGACCCGTAACGAAATCCATGGTAATGTGTTCCCACTTCCATTCCGGAATCTCAAGTGGTTGCAACGGACCCTTAGGTACTAGATGCTCCGCCTTTACACGTTGATAAGTTAAACACAGCTTCAATCTTCGCCGGATCAACAGATACTCCATGTTTTGACACCACATGCCCAAGAAAGGCTACTTCCTCAAGCCAGAACTCGCATTTCTTCAATCCCAAGACATCGAATATCTTGGTAATTTGTTTGACCCATGTTTCCGCCATGATCGGATCTGGCTTTCCCTTAAATTCTGGTGGTCCCAACTCTTTGAACTGCTTGGCTGTGACAACCTATGAATTGCTATCATTTCCTCCTCAGTATTTTGAACACGAAGTCTCCTCGTCTCGATTTTGCATGAATCGCAAAAAGCTTCTAAACATCCCCTCGTTCATCCACCGGAGTGGTTACCATTTCATTCGTCATTTCTTTCTCCGCAGTTATCATTATTACATTGATCGCTATCTCAGTACGATCCTGGTTATGGTCCTCAGTTGACCGTGATTTCGTTATCTCGCTCTAATAATTGAGCCCTGTTTACAACATCTGAATAAAGAGAAAGTTTATGAGAAATGAGATACTGACGTATTGACTATCGGGAATTGAACCATGTCACCATCAAGAATAGGTATCCTCTACCTCGTATTGATGACTTGTTTGACCAGTTGCAAGGGGCACAATTCTTTTCAAAAATCGATCTTCGTTCGGATATCATCAAATTTGAAGATTAAAATCGAGGATATTCCAAAGACCGCCTTGTAACTCGGTATGGGCATTATGAATTCTTAGTCATGTCTTTCGGACTAACTAATGCTCCTGCGGCTTTCATGGACTGGAGCAAACAAAGATGAATGAAGGATTGTTTAGTAATCCTCGCTTTGATTAATGTGGATAGTTAAGGGTTAAATACGCAAATATTTCAAAATAAGCAAGTGGTTATAAAATATTCATTTTTTGTCGGGGAATATTCGTTTGGTCGTGGAATATTAAATCTTTGTCGGGGAATATTAAATGACGACGGTAGCAGCCCATGTGTGGACCCCATAACGGAAAGCGATTGGATGAAGAATGGCCTTTAGTGCAAAGATGAGCAGGTGTTGAGATGAACATGACCGATTGATGAATATCTTTGGCCTGTAGTGCAAAGATGAATATTTGATTTGAGATGAATATTGATTGATGTTACAGGGATAAAATATTGATGATGGACTGTTAAATTCATAGATTATAGTAGATTTCATTCTCTACGTAACCTCGGTCATGTTCATTTAAACACCTGTTCATCTTTGCACTACAGGCCAAAGATATTCTTCAGAAATCATTCATCTTTGCACTACAGGCCAAAGATATTCAATAATATCATCATTTAAGACTGAGGATGATGAAAAATATTTTTAAAGAACCTCACCTTTTCGAAACACCAGGTACGTACGTCAATTTCGAGGACGAAATTTCATAAGGAGGGGAGGTTGTAGGACCCCAAAATTTTTTTAAATAAAAAGGAATTTCCTTTATTTATTATTTTGAAATAGTAAGGGTTGATTTGATTAATGTGGATAGTTAAGGGTTAAATACGCAAATATTTCAAAATAAGCAAGTGGTTATAAAATATTCATATTACGAAGTACAGATATGTGAAACACATTATGAACACGAGACATACTCGGAGGTAACGCAAGTCTATAGGCTACATTTCCTACTCGGTCAAGAATTTGAAATGGACCAATAAATCGTGGATTAAGCTTTCCATTCTTCTCAGGAGGCGAGAATATAGCGAGTACGAGTGATGAGGATTTATTTGAGTATAGATATTGTCTAGAAGATAATATTTGTATTTAAACTCACAGTTTTACTGTTGGAGTAATAAAGTTGTAGTTGTTTCTGTACCATGTATTGACAACTCAGAATGGGTGATGTATACCTATTCACGTATACGACACTATTCACGTATACTTATTAATCGCTCAATAGAAAATAAAATTTCTTCTTTTCGTCCAAAATATCTATTCTGGATACTAGCTTTGATTGTATCCATGTTTTGATCATTCTTGAATTTTACACCACTATGATTATTTTTGAGGTATTGTTGGACATGGATAAAACAAAGTACGAATCCTTAATCTTTTGTCGGGGAATCATTATTGTTGTTCAATAATGGTATTCAGATGTTCCCCTCCTAGTTCTATTCCCCGATCTCCGCCAGAGATCATATCCCTAAGCTCTGATACCAACTGTGACGCCCCCAAAATAGGTATACATCACCCATTCTGAGTTGTCAATACATGGTACAGAAACAACTACAACTTTATTATTACAACAGTAAAACTGTGAGTTTAAATACAAATATTATCTTCTAGACAATATTTATACTCCAATAAATCCTCATCACATTTATTGATACATTATTTTACAAAAATGGTGAGGATTACTAAACAATCCTTTCTAAAACCTTCATTCCATACCCCGACTCGTACTCGCTATATTCTCGCCTCCTGAGAAGAATGGATCTAATCATAAAGCTATTCGTTTATTGAAAAACGGATGTCAAGCTTTCTTAGCCCATGTTATGGATTTGAATAAAGATACGTCAAATTTGAATAATATTCCATTAAATTTTTCCCTGTTGAAGACTAACGATAATTTGTTGTATATTATCTTAGTCATAATATTCTTTACTGAGCTAGTTGAGCTCACCCTTTTCCTTTTTGTTCCATTCTTCTCAGGAGGCGAGAATATAGCGAGTATGAGTCGGGGTATGGAATGAAGGTTTCCTTTTTGTTCCATTCTTCTCAGGAGGCGAGAATATAGCGAGTACGAGTCGGGGTATGGAATGAAGGTTTTAGAAAGGATTGTTTAGTAATCCTCACCATTTTTGTAAAATTTGAAATATTTGCGTATTTTACCCTTAACTATCCACATTAATCAAATCAACCCTTACTATTTCAAAATAATAAATAAAGGAAATACGCTCAATAATATAGAGAGAGAAAGAGAGAAAACTTTGTTTCTGGTGTTTTGGGGTCTTACAACCTCCCCTCCTTATGAAATTTTGTCCTCGAAATTGACATACGTACCTGGTGTTTCGAAAAGGTGAGGATACCTCGCTTTCATTTCCGTTTCCAATTCCCAGGTCATTTCCTCTATAGCATGATTCCTCCACAAAACTTTAACTTGTGGTATGACCTTTGCGCGTAGGACATGCTCCTTCCTATCCAAGATCTTGACAGGTCTTCAAATCAGAGTTGTTAGGAACACAAAGTCTAGAGTGGACTCGAAGTATTCCTTCTTCATCAATTCTCGCTTCCGGAATAGCTCCTTCTTGTACTTTCTTCTTTTAAATGTGGTGGGTGGCAATAGTAGCAGGTAAAGCCATCAGGTAGCAGGTCAAGTCTGCTAGTTGAGCTCACCCTTTTCCTTTTTGTTCCATTCTTCTCAGGAGGCGAGAATATAGCGAGTACGAGTCGGGGTATGGAATGAAGGTTTTAGAAAGGATTGTTTAGTAATCCTCACCATTTTTGTAAAATAATGTATCAATAAATGTGATGAGGATTTATTGGAGTATAAATATTGTCTAGAAGATAATATTTGTATTTAAATTCATAGATTATAGTAGATTTCATTCTCTACGTAACTCTTCTATGAATTATTATTTCCGCTGCGAATGTTGATCTGAAACTTGTTGTCTATCAAGTAAGGTATAAACTTCACAAGAATTTATAAATAGCTTACCCGTGATCACCTCGTTTGGGTTCCTCGCATTATGACCAGTCACAACAAACGCTCTTCCCGGAATCGTTGACTTTGACTTTTTCGGGACGATCTTTTGAGTCACCCGCCCCCATTGAACTAGGTTTATTTGCAGATTCTTGGTGGGAGTCCGTGAAGCGTATCCATCCACCGCACTCGGCGAAGATTGAAGCAATACAAAGTTGGGAGCAACCGAAGTGGTGATCAAGTACGTAGCTTTTTGGGCTTATTTGGTTATTATCGGAGATTCGTGGAAGGGTTTTCTCGAATCGCTACTCCATTAACTCAATTAACTTTCGAAAGGATCTGAAATTCGTTTGGAGCGAAGAATGCGAGAAAAGTTTCCAAGAGCTTAAGAGGAGACTTATTTAAGACTGTTCTAACAATACCATCCGGTTCGGATGGATTTGTTATCTCTACAATGATGCTTGAGCAAAGGGTTAGGATGTGTTCTCATGCAACGTGGGAAAGTCATAGCCTATGCCTCGCGACAACTTAAAGAGTATGAGAGGAGATTCGTGGAAGGGTTTTCTCGAATCGCTACTCCATTAACTCAGCTAACTCGAAAGGATACGAAATTCGTTTGGAGCGAAGAATGCGAGAAAAGTTTCCAAGAGCTTAAGAGGAGACTTATTTTTCGTAATGATATTATTTCTTCAATATCATTATGCTGAAATATTGGTTGGAACTTTTTATCAAATTTGGAACTTTTACGTACGTACCTGGTGTTTCGAAAAGGTGAGGATACCTCGCTTTCATTTCCGTTTCCAATTCGGCAGCGACGTTGGCTCGAGCTATTGAAAGACTACGACCACACTATTCAATACCATCCTGGTAAAGCGAACGTGGTAGCTGACGCATTGAGTAGAAGATCATATGCGGGAACGAGTGCGATGATGTCAAGTATACGCATAGAGCCAACTTTAATAGAAAAAGTTAAGGTATGGAATGAAGGTTTTAGAAAGGATTGTTTAGTAATCCTCACCATTTTTGTAAAATAATGTATCAATAAGTTAAAAATGAACGAATGATTTGTTATGAATTTTAAGAGGTGACTGATTCGGAAATTAGGGTTATAATTGATTTTGGTGGAAAATTCTAGAATTGAGTGGGTCCGCATTTGTAGCATATGACCGGTGGTCGCTCTCCTCCCTTAGAACCAGTTGCTGCCGGCACTGTCGTCTTCATTCTCAGGAGGCGAGAATATAGCGAATTGTGCCCCTTGCAACTGGTCAAACAAGTCATCAATACGAGGTAGAGGATACCTATTCTTGATGGTGACATGGTTCAATTCCCGATAGTCAATACAAAGTCGCATACTCCCGTCTTTCTTCTTTACAAATAAAACAGGAGCACCCTCAGTTGACCGTACTCGTTATCTCGCTCTAATAATTGAGCCTTGTTTACAACATCTGAATAAAGAGAAAGTTTATGAGAAATGAGATACTGACGTATGCCGGGTTTCAAACCTCTAAGAAACATCCGCGTCATACGTTCCTCATTCTCCACCAAATGAGGTGCAAACCTGGATAACTCTGCAAACTTTGCCTCGTACTGAGACACCGTCATGTTGTTTTGCTCTAATCTGATGAACTCCACAACTTAAAGAGTATGAGAGGAATTATCCTACTCATGATCTAGAGTGGGTCCGTTGCAACCACTTGAGATTCCGGAATGGAAGTGGGAACACATTACCATGGATTTCGTTACGGGTCTTGACAACCAGGCCGTTCCCAGGAAAGAGGGGGCTTTCCGATAAGGATTTCTCCTTACTGGCGCGCAATTAGGTGACCAAACCTCTGTGGAGGAATCATGCTATAGAGGAAATGACCTGGGAATTGGAAACGGAAATGGCTTTCCCTTAAATTCTGGTGGTCCCAACTCTTTGAACTGCTTGGCTGTGACAACCCGTGAATTGCTATCATTTCCTCCTGTATTTTGAACACGAGTCTCCCTCGTCTGATTTTGCATGAACTGCAATGATAACCTGCGGAGAAAGAAACAGACGGACAGAAATGGTAACCACTCTGGTGGTAATCATGGTCATGACCGACTGATGAATATCTTTGGCCTTTAGTGCAAAGATGAGCAGGTGTTGAGATGAACATGACCGATGGATGAATATCTTTGGCCTGTAGTGCAAAGATGAATATTTTTCTCATAATTTTTAAAAATCATTTACTATTTTTCATATGGCCAAAACCGCCGAAAATTTAGACATTTATCATAAATTGTACTTTTATCCAAAAATTCCAAAATTCACAGAGGCAAAGTTTGCAGAGTTATCCAGGTTTGCACCTCATTTGGTGGAGAATGAGGAACGTATGACGCGGATGTTTCTTAGAGGTGATTCTGTAATATTATTTGTGAATAATTAATTATTGATATGATAAGAAAATATTTATAAACGATGGATTTATTTATTTTATGTGGTTATAATTGAATGATTTAATGTTGAGGTGTTTTATCAGTAATTTTGTCGGAATGGAGGTATTAAAAATCAAATCAGTATTTTTACGATGTATTGCGTGAGAGGCAAAGTTTGCAGAGTTATCCAGGTTTGCACCTCATTTGTGCAAAGATGAATTATTGATGAATATCTTTGGCTTGTAATGCAAAGATGACCCGTTATGGGGCCCACACATGGCTGCGCCGTCGTACGAATATTCCCCGACAGTACGAATATTCCACGACCAAACGAATATTCCCCGACAAAAAATGAATATTTTATAACCACTTGCTTATTTTGAAATATTTGCGTATTTTACCCTTCAAGGGAATAAGTCTCCCGTATCGGCAAGAAATGAGCAGATTTGGTTAATCTATCAACAATAACCCAAATAGCATTGATGCCTTGAGAAACCATAGGAAGACCCGTAACGAAATCCATGGTAATGTGTTCCCACTTCTATTCCGGAATCTCAAGTGGTTGCAACGGACCCTTAGGTACTAGATGCTCCGCCTTTACACGTTGACAAGTTAAACACATGAACTCCACGTTCTCATGCAACGTGGGAAAGTCATAGCCTATGCCTCGCGACAACTTAAAGACATGCTGAGTGCGGCTGGATGGGTACGCTTCATGACAACCAGGTCGTTCCCAGGAAAGAGGGGGCTTTCCGATAACCAAATCTGCTCATTTCTTGCCGATACGGGAGACTTATTCCCTTGAACGTCTTGCTAGTATGTACGTAAATGAGATTGTGAGGTTGCATGGCATGCATGTATCCATAGTTTCGGATCGCAGCTGACTCGTAGAGATACAAAATTCGAATGGAGCAAGACTTTCCTGACGTATTTCCTGAAGAACTTCCCGGTCTACCCCCAGAACGTGAAGTTGGCAAGAAATGAGCAGATTTGGTTAATCTATCAACAATAACCCAAATAGCATTGATGCCTTGAGAAACCGTAGGAAGACCCGTAACGAAATCCATGGTAATGTGTTCCCACTTCCATTCCGGAATCTCAAGTGGGCGTCACAGTTGGTATCAGAGCTTAGGGATATGATCTCTGGCGGAGATCGGGGTATACATCACCCATTCTGAGTTGTCAATACAGGTTCGGATGGATTTGTTATCTACAGCGATGCACGTTCGCTTTACCAGGATGGTATTGAATAGTGTGGTCGTAGTCTTTCAATAGCTCGAGCCAACGTCGCTGCCGCATGTTTCCCTGTTGAAGACTAACGATAATTTGTTGTATATTATCTTAGTCATAATATTCTTTACTGAGCTAGTTGAGCTCACCCTTTTCCTTTTGGTTCCATTCTTCTCAGGAGGCGAGAATATAGCGAGTACGAGTCGGGGTATGGAATGAAGGTTTTAGAAAGGATTGTTTAGTAATCCTCACCATTTTTGTATACCCCGACTCGTACTCGCTATATTCTCGCCTCCTGAGAAGAATGGAACAAAAAGGAAAATCAAATATTCATCTTTGCACTACAGGCCAAAGATATTCATCAATCGGTCATGTTCATCTCAACACCTGCTCATCTTTGCACTTTCAAAATAAGCAAGTGGTTATAAAATATTCATTTTTTGTCGGGGAATATTCGTTTGGTCGTGGAATATTCGTACTGTCGGGGAATATTCGGTCATGTTCATCTCAACACCTGCTCATCTTTGCACTAAAGGCCAAAGATATTCATTAGTCGGTCATGTTCATTTAAACACCTGTTCATCTTTGCACTACAGGCCAAAGATAGCCCCACTTGTGGTTGGTGAAGAAATGTGCTGAATTTTATTTCAAATGTGGTGGGTGGCAATAGTAGCAGGTAAAGCCATCGGTAGTAGCAAGTCAAGTCGCCTTCAACGGCTAACATTTTCCTTAGTAATTTGTTTGACCCATGTTTCCGCCCATGATCGGATCGGCTTTCCCTTAAATTTCGTGGTCCCAACTCTTTGAACTCGCTTCATTTGTGACAACCCGTGAATTTTGCACTACAGGCCAAAGATATTCTTCAGAAATCATTCATCTTTGCACTACAGGCCAAAAATGAACGAATGATTTGTTATGAATTTTAAGAGGTGACTGATTCGGAAATTAGGGTTATAATTGATTTTGGTGGAAAATTCTAGAATTGAGTGGGCCCCACCTATACTTGCCTGATAACTGTTGTTGTAGGAGAATTCCACCAATGGTAAATACTTATCCCAACTGCCCTTGAAGTCTAGGACACAGAGTCTTAATAAATCTTCAAGAGTTTGAATAGTCCTCTCTGATTGTCCGTCCGTTTGGGGATGGTATGCCGTGCAACAGGCTGGCAATGTTCCTCCTGTGAACAACACCACTGAGCAGATGATGAACGAGGGGATGTTTAGAAGCTTTCATCTTTGCACTACAGGCCAAAGATATTCAATAATATCATCATGAAGATAATATACAACAAATTATCGTTAGTCTTCAACAGGGAAAAATTTAATAGAATACAATAGACAACAAGTTTCAGATCAACATTCGCAGCGGAAATAATAATTCATAGAAGAGTTACGTAGAGAATGAAATCTACTATAATCTATGAATTTAACAGTCCATCATCAAGCTTTCTTAGCCCATGTTATGGATTTGAATAAAGATACGTCAAATTTGAATAATATTCCTGTTGTTATTGACTTTCCTGACGTATTTCCTGAAGAACTTCCCGGTCTACCCCCAGAACGTGAAGTTGAATTCTTTATTGATCTTGAACCTGGTACAAAGCCCATTTCTAAAACCCCATATCGAATGGCTCATATTGAACTTAGAAAGCTTGACATCCGTTTTTCAATAAACGAATAGCTTTATGATTAGATATGATAGTGATTGATTTTAATGGTTTAGTTGCTTGAATTCGTACAACAGGTTGGTTAGGAATATGAAAACTAACAACCTTACGAAAACAATCAATTTTGGCATGATGAGTAGTTAACCAATCAATCCCTAAAATCACATCAAAAGCAAGTATCTTTAAAGAGATAAGGTCAACAGGTAAGGTGATGAGTTTGAATAGTCCTCTCTGATTGTCCGTCCGTTTGGGGATGGTATGCCGAACTAAATCGCAAATCCGTGCCCAGGGCTCAATTATTAGAGCGAGATAACGAGTACGGTCAACTGAGGGACCACAACCGGGGATGTTTAGAAGCTTTTTGCAGTTCATGCAAAATCAGACGAGGGAGACTCGTGTTCAAAATACAGGAGGAAATGATAGCAGTGACCAAACCTCTCCTTGACAGAACTTTCTAGACATTGCCAATAATGCTATCTAATAATATTATTTAAATAATATGAATTATTGATCTGATAATGGAGATAATGTGCACTAAAGGCCAAAGATATTCATCAGTCGGTCATGTTCATTTAAACACCTGTTCATCTTTGCACTACAGGCCAAAGACCTCAGATCAACATTTCAGCATAATGATATTGAAGAAATAATATCATTACGAAAAAAAATAATATCCCTTACCTCAAAGAATCAGTACTTCGGAAGGAAAGGTGGCTTGAGCAACCTTAACTTTTTCTATTAAAGTTGGCTCTATGCGTATACTTGACTTGTGTTACCTCCGAGTATGTCTCGTGTTCATAATGTGTTTCACATATCTGTACTTCGTAAATATGTGAAAGACTCGAACCACGTTATTGAGTTAGACCTTTAACTCCTGAAGTTCAATAGGAGCCATTCGATATGGGGTTTTAGAAATGGGCTTTGTACCAGGTTCAAGATCAATAAAAATCCTCATCACATTTATTGATACATTATTTTACAAAAATGGTGAGGATTACTAAACAATCCTTTCTAAAACCTTCATTCCATACCCCGACTCGTACTCGCTATATTCTCGCCTCCTGAGAAGAATGGAACAAAAAGGAAAAGGGACAGAAATGGTAACCACTCTGGTGGTAATCATGGTCATGAAAACAGAAGAAGCGAGTCAGGAGGAGATTTTAAAAAGAGGAGATTTAACAACGACTATGTGAAGACGACGTATCTTTATTCAAATCCATAACATGGGCTAAGAAAGCTTGACATCCGTTTTTCAATAAACGAATTGCGAGAAAAGTTTCCAAGAGCTTAAGAGGAGACTTATTTCGGCACCTGTTCTAACAATACCATCTGGTTCGGATTTCAAAATAATAAATAAAGGAAATTTTGGTGATGAAATGTGCTGAATTTTATTTCAAATGTGGTGGGTGGCAATAGTAGCAGGTAAAGCCATCAGGTAGCAGGTCAAGTCTGCTTCGGCGGGCAATGAGCAGATTTGGTTAATCTATCAACAATAACTGAGAATATTAACAGTGGAGTAAATGAGACCGTGGAGATGCCTGTACTTACCAACGAGGAGAACGTTCCTCATTCTCCACCAAATGAGGTGCAAACCTGGATAACTCTGCAAACTTTGCCTCGTACTGAGACACCGTCATGTTGTTTTGCTCTAATCTGATGGATGGGTACGCTTCACAGACTCCCACCAGTAGTCTGCCTCGCCACGGAACATAAAGGTGGCGAATGGAACCTTCTGTTCCTCCGTGCATCCCAAGACATCGAATATCTTGCAATCTCTCTCTTCATATTGTTCCACCAAAATGTATGTCGAAGATCACGATACATTTTAGTGCTTCCAGGATGGATTGCAAATGGTGTATTGATGATGGACTGTTAAATTCATAGATTATAGTAGATTTCATTCTCTACGTAACTCTTCTATGAATTATTATTTCCGCTGCGAATGTTGATCTGAAACTTGTTCCGTCATGTTGTTTTGCTCTAATCTGATGAACTCCACTTCCTTTATATGACGAACACTTTCAGGAAAGTATTTGTCATTAAATAGTCTCTGAAACGTACAAGATTATGATGGAGGCACACAATACACCATTTACAATCCATCCTGGAAGTACTAAAATGTATCGTGATCTTCGACATACATTTTGGTGGATACCTCGCTTTCATTTCCATGTTTTGATCATTCTTGAATTTTACACCACTATGATTCCTTTTTATTTAAAAAAATTTTGGGGTCTTACAACCTCCCCTCCTTATGAAATTTCGTCCTCGAAATTGGCGACGATCTTAATCAGCGTTATTACATTATGGGGCCCTAAATGATCGCTACTGTAAATACGAATATTCTCAGACGAAAAGAATATTCCATGACCAAAACGAATATTCCCCGACAACAATAAGTATTTTATAGCCACTTGCTTATTTTGAAAAAAATTCATATATCACCCTTAACTTTAACCTTTTATCAATTTAACCATTTACTGAATAGTAATTATAAGAAAAATTGAATACCTTTATTAGGTGACCAAACCTCTCCTTGACAGAACTTTCCAGACATTGCCAATAATGCTATCTAATAATATTATTTAAATAATATGAATTATTGATCTGATAATGGAGATAATGTGCAGTGACAATTATTGAATATTTTATAACCACTTGCTTATTTTGAAATATTTGCGTATTTAACCCTTAACTATCCACATTAATCAAATCAAACCTTACTATTTCAAAATAATAAATAAAGGAAATTCCTTTTTATTTACCCTTTGCCTGAAGCATCGCTGTAGATAACAAATTCATCCGAACCAGATTGTATTGTTAGAAACCCGGCATACGTCAGTATCTCATTTCTCATAAACTTTCTCTTTATTCAGATAGGAAAATGTTAGCCCGCCGAAGCAGACTTGACCTGCTACCTGATGGCTTTACCTGCTACTATTGCCACCCACCACATTATTTTTAACCAACTTATATTTGTCGTTTTCTTCATTCCGGAATGGAAGTGGGAACACATTACCATGGATTTCGTTACGGGTCTTCCTACGGTTTCTCAAGGCACATTATCTCCATTATCAGATCAATAATTCATATTATTTAAATAATATTATTAGATAGCATTATTGGCAATGTCTAGAAAGTTCTGTCAAGGAGAGGTTTGGTCACCTAATCAATTGCGCCAAGAAGAGGAGAAATCCTTATCGAAAAGCCTCTTTCTCGGGAACCTTTTTGTTCCATTCTTCTCGTGGAGGCGAGAAATATAGCGAAGTAGAGTGGGGTATGGAATGAAGGTTTTAGAAAGGATTGTTTAGTAATCCTCACCATTTTGTAAAATAATGTATCAATAAATGTGATTATAACCCTAATTTCCGAATCAGTCACCTCTTAAAATCACCATTTTTGGACACAATCAATAAAACTCATCAAAATATCATTTCAAATTTTTCCAGAATTTTTGAAGGTTCAGAAAAATTTCGAAACTAAAAACATAATAACCCTTAAAATCCCTTACTATCCCTTACCTCACATTGATACCTATCAGTTTGCCACCGCAGAACGGCGTCCCGGGAAGAGCGTTTGTTGTGACTGGTCATAATGCGAGGTTACCATTTCTGTCCGTCTGTTTCTTTCTCCGCAGGTTATCATTATTCTGTTGACTGCTATCTTTGGTACGATCAACAGTAAAACTGTGAGTTTAAATACAAATATTATCTTCTAGACAATATTTATACTCCAATAAATCCTCATCACATTTATTGATACATTATTTTACAAAAATGGTGAGGATTACTAACTCGTATTGATGACTTGTTTGACCAGTTGCAAGGGGCACAATTCTTTTCAAAAATCGATCTTCGTTCTGGATATCATCAACTGAAGATTAAAACTGGCGCGCAATTAGGTGACCAAACCTCTCCTTGACAGAACTTTCTAGACATATTCTCGCTCGACATTCTCAAATAATATTTTTCATCATCCTCAGTCTTAAATGATGATATTATTGAATATCTTTGGCGTGTAGTGCAAAGATGAATGATTTCTGAAGAATATCTTTGGCCTGTAGTGCAAAGATGAACAGGTGTTTGAAGATCATGAGCACCATTTGAAGCTGGTACTCCAAAGGCTTCGTGAAAACCAACTATACGAATATTCCCCGACAGTACGAATATTCCACGACCAAACGAATATTCCCCGACAAAAAATGAAGACCCCAAAATTTTTTTAAATAAAAAGGAATTTCCTTTATTTATTATTTTGAAATAGTAAGGGTTGATTTGATTAATGTGGATAGTTAAGGGTAAAATACGCAAATATTTCAAAATAAGCAAGTGGTTACGTTGTCGAATCATTTGGATCTTTTCGATAGTCATACGTACTAACTCGGGTCCCAACAATGTTGCCTCTCGCTGGTGACTTCCTGTTGATGGGGGATGCACCGAAGCCAGACTATCCGTAGGGGACGCCGTTCTGCGGTGGCAAACTGATAGGTATCAATGTGAGGTGCTGACACTTAACTTTTTCTATTAAAGTTTCCTTAATTAACCCTTATTTTATGACAGTATTCTTGAATTTTACACCACTATGAGTATTTTTGAGGTATTGTTGGACATGGATAAAACAAAGTACGAATCCTTAATCCTTAATCCTTGTCATTTTGTTTCCACTTTCTCCCCATATAGATAGTGCCTCCATATCTTTAGCGCGAAAACGACTGCTGCCAACTCTAGATCATGAGTAGGATAATTCCTCTCATACTCTTTAAGTTGTCGCGAGGCATAGGCTATGACTTTCCCACGTTGCATGAGAACACATCCTAACCCTTTGCCTGAAGCATCGTTGTAGATAACAAATCCATCCGAACCAGAATCGTGACCCAAGATTCACTTCAAGATTTTGGGTTAGCTTGCAAAAAGCTATGGGCACGGATTTGCGATACTCACAAAATACGCTCAATAATATAGAGAGAGAAAGAGAGAAAACTTTGTTTCTGGTGTGATTTTCAATTCTAACTTAGCCCTCTATTTATAGGAAAATGTTAGCCCGCCGAAGCAGACTTGACCTGCTACCTGATGCCGACTCGTACTCGCTATATTCTCGTCTCCTGAGAAGAATGGAACAAAAAGGAAAAGGGTGAGCTCAACTAGCTCAGTAAAGAATATTATGACTAAGATAATATACAACAAATTATCGTTAGTCTTTAAGACTGAGGATGATGAAAAATATTTTTAAAGAACGAATCCAGTGAAAGTATTCCTTCTTCATCAATTCTCGCTTCCGGAATAGCTCCTTCTTGTACTTTCTTCTTCATACGCATCAGCTCCGGTACCTGATGGCTTTACCTGCTACTATTGCCACCCACCACATTTGAAAATTCTTCAGAAATCATTCATCTTTGCACTACAGGCCAAAGATATTCAATAATATCATCATTTAAGACTGAGGATGATGAAAAATATTTTTAAAGAACGAATCCAGTGAAACAAAATGACAAGGATTAAGGATTAAGGATTCGTACTTTGTTTTATCCATGTCCAACGGAGAAACTTTCATCACATCCACTGTTTATAAATCTTGTTTGATTCAAGTTAGCACCATCACCTTACCTGTTGACCTTATCTCTTTAAAGATACTTGCTTTTGATGTGATTTTAGGGTCTTCCTACGGTTTCTCAAGGCATCAATGCTATTTGGGTTATTGTTGATAGATTAACCAAATCTGCTCATTTCTTGCCGATACGGGAGACTTATTCCCTTGAACGTCTTGCTAGTATGTACGTAAATGAGATTGTGTCGTATACGTGAATAGTGTCGTATTCGTGAAGCTGGGTCGAGCGGGGGATAGCGAGGGAATAGAGTGGTGGTCTATAGATGTTGAGGGTGAGGTGAATTTAACTTGGAAGGGTGTTTTGTCACAAATCCATCCGAACCAGATGGTATTGTTAGAACAGATGGGAAGGTTCATCTGCTCATTCGTTCTTAACTGCAATGTTATTATTATGCAAGAGTGAGCACGATTGCCCACAAGTATAACAATATAACAATGAATAATAACATGCGAGAGAAATAATAACTTCTGATATAAAGCTCAACTTTTGAATCAAGAATGGATAACAAGAATCAAAAGAAATTCTGAGGGTCATAAGACCTTGAACTATGTCCTAGGTTGTCAAGTGTTTTTACTTGAAACCTTTAGCAGTTATAAGACTATGGACTCTTCTTCTCGTACTTAGGGGGATCGGCCCTTAGTACCATCATGTATTAATATCTTAACGCTAAAGCGTAAATAATCCCTATCTGAGGTTGTTCATCTCAGTTTGACATTCAAGTCCGCACCAAAGGAAGTTTGGTTTGGATAATTCATCAAGGGATTCTAAAATTTAGAACGCTCATCAACTATGGACTAGTCGAATCAATAAGGGTTCGCTAGTCTAATAATGTATAATAGTAAATTAATATTTAACTTGAATAACATCTCAAAAGGTATACAATAGAATAATTATTGTATAACAACATCATGCTTGAAGATTAATAAACTTTAATATCCAAGACAGGCTTGATCAATAATAATGAGAACTTGCTCAATATCGAAAGAGGAATTAATCAATTTATATAACGATAACAAGTTAGGTTAGGAAACTTTCTCAACGAAAGTTTAGGGTAAGAAACTTGCTCAACGTAAATGTAGAGTTTGAAAACTTGCTCAATGTAACAAGATAAGGTTTAGAAACTTGCCTCGTGCGTAGATTACACGTTAATAAAACTCGTTCTTTGATTTAAATCCTACATATCATTCATGTTCACAACACCAATCAATTATCACGTAATAAACATCAAAAGTTTATTCTTTGTCTAACTTTCGAGTTCATGACTATACTTAGTCAATTACTACACTTATTGTCAAAATTAAGACTTCACAAACAATAAGGTAACTATGCATTTGATCTTTCAATTCACACGTAATTGTGTTATGGACATGTTAAGAATTTATTTTAACATCTCATTATAGGTCTAACAAGTCTTTATAATCATTAGACTAAGTCTTTATCACATTTCTATACTTGTACACTTTTAAAAACTCATTTCGACCGTTACGCTAAGTGGTATATGTATTTAAATTTAACTTTTATACTATGTCAAGCCCATGGTATTTATATGATTCTTATTTGAAGTCTCGAGTTTGGAGTTGGCGCGCCTTACCGCGACACTCCGATTCTAAATTTCGGTTCAGAAGAACACATAATTCAGCGAAATAAACTCTATATGATCATTAATTTCACCAAATTAAACATACCCACATGCTAGAATTTATACATAACCATTACCCAACATATATAGAGTGATTTTAACTCATTAAAACACATAATCATAGAGTTAAAGAATGCAAATTGTACTGTTCTTGATGTTCTTTAAGTGTTGAACATAATTTCCTAAAATTCAACGCCAGGGATTCATTATAAAACCAAATCCAACCATTCAAATATCATTTTGTTCATTTTAGCATGCATAATCATGTAAGGGTGTGAATTTTGCAAAACAATTTATGTTTGACATATAAAAATCACGTATAAGGCCATATGGCCATATTACATACTCTGAAATCTTTTACTGTATAATTTCATGAAACTGAAGATATGGAAACCCATATAATATATATTAAAACATGCTATGATGTTATATTAACACATAATCACATAATTCCTACTCTTTATAATTAACAGATACCTTACAGAGTTTTGAAAGCCATTTTTATCAAAACTTAAATAATGTAAAATATGAGAATTGGGTTGGGAAAAAATTATCCAAAGTGTAGAATATAACTTTTGCAAAAGGTGAAATTCTTCTCAGCTGTTCTTCAATCAGACACTCACAATCTCCTTAACAATTTTCTAAATTCTCAAACTCTCTCTTTTCCCTCTCTGTTTAATGCCAGACTTAGCCAAAAAAATGAAAAGAAAGAAGACGTATAAATAAAAGAATGAACTGACGTGTTGGTGGTCAGTTACCCAGTCATGGGTTAACTGCCCATAACCTCCCTTAGTGCCATGTTTGGCTAGCAAGAAAATAATTCAAAATCCATTTAATTTAATTAAACATTATCATATAGTTTAAATAATGTCACACTCCTTTATAAAATAAATCAATATCTTATTTAATTTACTTTAAATAAAATATAATGATTTCTCAATAATGCACATAGTCACATAATTAAATTTTCTCATTTAATAATAATATCAATCATTAAATCTCTAATTAATAATTAAATTAATTGAAATACTATCATGCTTATTAAATATTTCTTTTAATACAATAAGCTCACATAATCACATACTTGAATAATAAAATTCTCCACATTAATTGAATAAATATAACACATATAATTAAATTAATCTACCACAACTTCATCAATTAATCATTTAATCTAATAATTAATTCTTCGAAAAATATTTATTCAATCCAATAAATATTTAAAATTAAATAACAAAGTCTCGGTTGTCACAAGTCCTCACTATTTTATAAAATAGTGGGATAATAATTATAATAAGGACTCCATTTGAGTTTGGATATTGTCTATGAGATAATATTCGTGTAAAACTCCCAGCTACGCTTTTGTCGTATTGTATAAGGAACTTTGTATTTAAATTATGTATCATGTATTTGGCGACTCAGAATGAGTGATGTATACTTATTTTGGGGGCGTCCCAGTTACCACTACTTTTTCATTCTATAGGCATTGTGTGTGTGTGTGTGTGTGTGTGTGTTGAAAGGTTTTGATTTTAAAAGATGTTTTGTGCTTTATTTGAAAGTAGTGTTGTGCCTCTTTGAACCTATATACAAAGGGTTTGATTTACATAAAAGTTTATTTTTAAACAAGATATGAAATTGAGGTTTTGAAATCTTGTTTTCAAACCCTTTTTTCCCAAATAAGAATCGAGGCCCTTTGATATTTCCAATTTTATTCTAATGATGACTTTATTTGATTATATTTCTCAAGGCTAAATATAAACTATTTACACGGGTTGGACTTCTTATGGGCATTTACGCCATCAAAGTAAGCTCGAGCACCACATATATGATTTTTCACTATTTGAGAGCCTTAAATCTGGATAACCGTTTTAAGGCCCTGTATTTACATGTACAAAGTGTTGCAAGCCTACATTTATAACTTGAATAAGTCCATCACTAGAACCGGATCTAAATCCATTGATCGGATCTTCAATCCATTATAGTTCCTAGGCTCGCATGACATTTATTTAAAAGCTTGCAAAATGTATATTTGAAAATAATATATACATCTAACTTAAAACTTCTCTAAATAAGGGATTTATTAATTAATCCTTGTACACAAGTAAACAAGCTTCCCGTTTTCTCTAGATACAAATCTAGGGTAACATGTTTAGGCACTCAAAATTTGGCATTACTATTACTAACTATATAGAAGGGCAGAATCGTCTTTCATACCCCCGGAGAACACCCCCAAAGATCATCAAACCAGACCCCAAAGATAACCCCGGGAGATCATCAAACCAGACCCCTAGAGACAACCTCTAGAAATTATCAAACCAGACCACCGGAGACAACCTCGGGAGATAATTAAACTAGACCCCCCGAGATAACCACGGGACATCATCAAATCAGTTCCTCGGAGACAACCCCATCATCAAACCAGACCCCCAGAGACAACCCCAGGAAATCATCAAACCAGACCCCCTAAGATAACCTCGGAAGATCATCAAATCAGATCCCTAAAGCCAACCCCGGGGGAGATCATCAAAACAGACCCCCGGAGACAACCCCAGGAAATCATCAAGCCAGTCCCCGAAGAAAACCCTGGGAGATCAAATTGACTTTAGAGACAACCTAGAGGATAGACAAAAGTCAACAACCGTCAAACCCTAGAGACAACCTTGGGGAAAGACAGTTGTACCACATTAAGCCCAGAAATTAACCCAAAAGGGCAAAAGAGTAATTTTGCCAAGTCAACATCAAAACTGATCAAATTACTATGAAGAAGGTCATGCATGACCATAACAGCAATCCCGAGTTAAAATAGCGTAAGATAGTTCAATGGACGGACTACGAAGACTCGAAGATCTGGTCATGGACCCATCTTCCCAGATTCAAAAAAGGTTGAATCCCATTTAATTTTGTATCTATCGAAAAGGGCTTTCTGGAAAGGTATAGCACGCCTCCATCGTATTCCCTAATTAAAAGTTATAAAGGATCAAGCAGACTGTGCATTAATCAGAGTACACATACTTTGAGGCAACGGGACCCACAAGGTTCAGTCGCAGGTAGACCGGTGGCTGATTGGGTCTATATATACCCCTCCTCCCTTTGGCTTCTAAGAGAAGATTAGGAAAGTATAGGGCTCAGGCGAGAGAAATAGTGGCTAGAATAGCTAAACAGAGCTCAAATCGTGCTCTAATTTTTGTAAAACTTCTTTGTAAACACTCATATACATATATACTACGACATATCATGTTTTAACCAATGGAAAATAAGTTTTAAAGAACCAAAAATTGTTAAATAGCCATTCTCGTGCCTAACTGTAAGATTTCACCAAATCTGGCTGCTTAGTTTACTTTAATATGCATACAAGTGTTTTATATAGCTTTTTAACGGTTCATATTCAATAGATCTGAAGTTTTAACTATCCATTTATTATAAATAGTCAATATTTATGTTGTATTGACTAGATCTGTACTGGATTTAGTCAGATCTAGCTTTTAATCGGTTCAAAAGTTGTGAAACCTGAACCTTGAATCTAGACTGGCTAAGATCTGTGCAGATCAAGTTTTCTTTCTTATTTTGTTTAAATATCTAGCAACCACGCAGCCCTAGATCTGTATCTAAAGGATGCTGGAAGCTTTGGTTATGCACATGTAAGGATTTGACTGCTGGATCCTTTGCTTTGCGATGTTTAGAGTAGATATATCTATTTTATTTCAGTATATTTGCTATGCAGGCTATTTATGTGATATCATGTGAGCCTAGGAGCCATGTTGTGAGATCCCGAATTTTATGAAATAAAAGTATTCAATTTTTTCTATTTTAGTAAATAGTTAAATTGATAAAAGGTTAAAGTTAACGGTAATATTTGAAAAAATTTCAAAGTAAGAAAGTTTTCATAAAATAATCGGTGATAAAAGTACAGTAATACGCTTGGTTGCATAGTAGCATACGGTATTGATTATTGATGCTTACGTAAGAAAGTCACTCAGTTATACTCAATTATTGCTACAGTAATTGTTGCATCATATCTCTCATATTATTAATTCAATTATTATCACAGTATCATCTATATAATATGTTATATTATTAAATCAATAATTAAGACCGCAAAGTTATTCATATTATTATTTGTAATAATGACAATGTCTAGAAGTTCTGTCAAGGAGAGATTTGGTCACCTAATTACGCGCCAATAAGGACAAATCCTTATCGGAAAGCCCCCTCTTTCCTGGGAACGACCTGATTGTTAAATATTATGAGTTATAATATTAATGATGAATAAGTTCGTGTTGATTAAAGATGAAATTGATAGTTCCATTGTGTTGGGATTATTAGTTGTAGTGAAAATCGACATTTATTTCGATAATAATTGATTTCTAGAGGTTATATTGACCAATCGGGTAATTAATCGGATAAATGAGCAATTAATTGCTATTAATTCACATGCTTATAACTATGTGTTTACATGTGTGTACTATTGATTCACATGATTTACTATTAGGGGAGTTGTTGCAAGATTAATAATACTTGCATGACTAAGTTAAAAATGGAGATATAATTCAAGGTACTGTACTATAATTAATTTTTTTCACATGTTTAGAACTATTGAGTCACATGATTTACTATTGATTCACATGATTTACTATTAGGGGAGGTGGTGCAAGTTTGATAATACTTGCAGGACTAAATTAAAAATGAAGAAAAAGAGGAAGGTATTATACTATAATATTTCGAGCCCCAAAACGTGCAATTATTGAAACTATATTTTCCTATAAATAGAAGCTCATTCTTCCTTCATTTCTCACCAATTCACTAAAGCTATAGAGAAATTATAGAGAGAGAAGTTATAGAGAGAAAGAAGAAGTGAAGTCTGCTACATCACTATTCCAGTATCCAGTCTTCTTCTGAGGTAAGGGATATTATTATTATAGTAAGGGTATTATTTCTTTTGTATTCATGAAGAGAGTTATTTCTTTCAATATTCGTAAGGGTTGTTATTCCATTCTTTATTATTATGTTGGAATAACCTGTCTATGAGAAGTACCGCATACATGGTGAAATTCTTCTGTTATTCCATTCTTTATTATTCTGTTGGAATAACCTGTCTGTGCGGTATATCGCATGCTTGGTGAATTCTATTGTTATTCCATTCTTTATTATTCTGTTGAAATATCCTGTTTGTGCGGATTACGCATGACCTGGTTCCATTCTTTATTATTCTGGTGGAATATCCTGTCTGTGCGGATTACGCATGACCTGGTTCCATTCTTTATTATTCTATTTGAATATCCTGTCTGTACGGATTACGCATGACCTGGTTCCATTCTTTATTATTCTGTTAGGAATAACTTGTCTGTGCGGTCTATCGCATGCATGGTTAATTCTTCTATTATTCCATTCATTATTATTCTTTTGGAATAACCTGTCTATGTGGATTACCGCATGCATGGTGAATGATCCTTTGTATTCATTCCTTATTAAATTGTGGAAATGATCTTTCTACGTGGATTATCGCATGGCGGGTGAAAATCCATTTGCAGTTTTGTATATTCTATTATACTCATCTGGGATATCATTTTTTTTGTACTCGTCATGAAATATCATTTTATTTGGTATTTTTCTGTTACGAGTTTCTATTCACGGGTTACTCTTCACCCGATTACTATTCACTCTAGTATTATTCACTCGAGTATTCGGGGCACTTTTTGTGCCAGAGTACTATTCATGAGTTACTATTCATGGGTTACTATTCAACCGATTACTATTCACTCTAGTATAATTCACTCGGGTATTTGGGGTACTTTTCATGTCGGGGTACTATTCACGGGGTACTATTACCGAAGTACTATTCACGGGGTACTATTTACCCAAAAAATATATTTCTTTTCTGTCCAAATTATTTTTGGTACATGAATATTATTCTTGAATTTTACTCTATAAAGCAGTATCATGTTGACAATTTGGATATTTTTAAACTCTAGATAAATTTAAAGTCTTTAATATTTATCCTTGATTTCGTTGGATTATTGCTTATATCATTGTCATCATCCTCATGCTTATATTGTGATGAAAGTCATCTTTGGCTTACGTGCATAGATGGACTTGATATGATTATGACCAGGGATTAATCGGTATAATCATGACCGTAATGTAACGAATGATGTGGTAAAAGTCCTCATTGGCCTGTAGTTCATTGATGGGCAGTTGTTGGTATGATTATGACAAGGGATTATTCGGTATAATCATGATGATTGATGATTACATGAATATCCTTGGTCGTAGTGCAAAAATGAATTGTTAATGAATATCTTTGGCCTGGAGTGGAAAGATTGACTGTTGATTATTGGTTTTATAGTTGTATATCTTTGGCTTACGTGCAAAGATGGAGTGTTGATTATTGGTTCACATATACGGCACTATTCATGTATATGGCACTATTTGTGTATATGATATTATTTATGTATACTGTGATATGAACGAATACGGAGTACTATTTACGAGTTACTATTCATGAGTTACTATTCACGAGTTACTATTCATGAGTTACTATTCATGAGTTACTATTCACGGGTTACTATTCACCAGATTACTATGCACTCTAGTATCACTCACTCGGGTATTCGGGACACTTTTCGTGTTGGGGTACTATTCTTGAAGTTCTATTCACGGGGTACTATTCACCCGAAAAATATATTTCTTTTCTCTCTAATTTTTTTTTTGGTACATGAATATTATTCTTGAATTTTACTCCACAAAGCAGTATCATGTTGAAAATTTGGACGTTATTGATTTCTGGATAAATTAGATTATAAATCTTTAAAATTTATTCTTGAACTTATTTTATTGAATTATTATGTCATTGTCATCATCCTCATGCTTATATTGTGATGAAAGTCATCTTTGGCTTACGTGTATAGATGGACTTGGTATGATTATGACGAGTGGATTTTCAAGTATAATCATAATAGTAATGTGATGAATGATGTGGTAAAAGTCCTCATTGACCTGTTGTTCATTGATGGACAGTTGTGGTATGATTATTACCAGGGATTATTCGGTATAATAATGACCATTGATGATTACATGAATATCCTTGGTCGTGATGCAGGGATGATTCGATTTTATTTGTTAAGTTGAGTCTCAACGATAAAGTTGATGAAAAACTTTTTAAATCATAGAAGATAGTAGATTTTATTCTAGACTTGACTCTTTTAATGGATTGCTTATTCCGCTGCAGTTGTTGATCTAAAACTTGTTGTCTATTATATTTTATCAGTTGTTATACTGTTGAAGGCTAAGGATAATTTATTCTGCATTATCTTACTCATGATATTCCTTACTGGGCTAGTTGAGCTCACCCTTTCTTTCACTGTTTTTTTCAGGAAATGAGAATATAGTTGGGATGAGTCGGGGTATGGAGTGACGGTCCGAGATGGTGGCTATAGTAGTCCTCACTATTTTTAATAAAAGAGTGTGATAATAATTATAATGAGAACTCCATTGAGTGTGGATATTGTCTAGAAGACAATATTCTTGTTTAAACTCTCAGCTATGTTTTGTCGTATTTTGCACGATAGTTGTATAATTAAGTTTGTAGTTTAGTTATGTACCATGTAAGTGGCGACCCAAGATGGGTGATGTATACCTGTTTTAGGGGCGTCACAAAAGTTGTATTTGAATTTTTGTACCATGTATTTGGCAACTCAAGATGGGTGATGTATACTTGTTTTGGGGGCGTCACACATGCGATCTAAGATCTAGCTGGCAGATCTAGACCTGGTTCCTATAATGGACCCTTTTTAGTTGTACAACTAGCTTGCAAATTTTGTAATTGTAAATATAGGACCTTAAAATGGTTACCCGGATTTAAGGTCTCCGTAATATTTAAAACCATGTGTGTGGTGCTTGGGCATACCTTGATGGCTTTCATGCCTATAAAGAGCCTGACACTTATATATATATATATATATATATAATTTTGTGGAGAATAAAATCAGAATAAGCCGAATACAGAATAAAATAGAAGTATAAAAGGCCTCAATTACTATGTGGGCAAAACCTATTTTCAAAACATCATCTTATATGTCTTGTATTAAAATTGTACTTTTATACAAGTCAAACCCTTTGTATAAAGGTGCAAAAGAGGCATAGCACTACTTCCAAATAAAGCACTTAGGCCCAATTAACTGCAATGCACACACACATACACATAAATTAGGGAAGAAAAATTACGGTAACCGTGTTTCATGGAAGTCGGGAGGTGCCTAACACCATCCCCTCGCTTAATCAAGCCCCCGAACTCTATGAATCTTGGTTTCGAAGACCAATTAAACAAAGTCCTATATTGGGCCATATTACAGAATCTTGTAAAACTCGGTTGAGTTTGTACAACCATTTAACTCATACCAACTGGCGAATCTGTCTAATTCGGACTAATCAAATCAAATCTTTCCAAATTATCAACATTATATGTCATTTTTTCCTAAAAATCTCACCCTTCAAATCAAACAAATCACACATAGAAAACATAAAGGGTAAGAAACACACAGGAAAAGGGAGATAAAATCTTTTATGTGTCGACACGTGGCAACTTTACTGGGGACAGTAGAGGGCTTCAGCTGCATTTTAATATTTTGATTCCCTTCTTTATGCATGTGTGTGAAATGACGTATTTACATTGAATGTATGTGAATGTCTCTTTACCACACTTTATATTAGTGCTTCGTACAATGTCATCATTTTTCATGCGATGAATGTATGTTGTGTGATTCCTCCAGCAGGAGGCAAATCCGTCAGTCACTGATTAGTGGACTCCATCGACGATTAAGTCTAAGTGAGGCTCAGAAAAGTTTCCACTCAGATCCACTTCATTTGAAAGATCGGAATAACTTCCCATATAGTAGATTGCGATGATCTGGGAACCTCCGTTCCGAAAAGCCCGTGAGAGTAACCTAAGATAGATCAACCTCTGATAAACCAAACGTGAAGGGAAGTCTTTGCATGCCTTCACTTTATCAATACATGTCTTGTATAAACACATATCCCATGTAAATATCGTAAATGTTGTAAATTATTAAATATTGTAAATATCAATTCATTGTCTAATATTAAATCCTGTCATGATATCTTTCCATCAAAACAACTGATGTCTATTTTGCAGGAAAACATTAAAAAATCCCCAAAAACTAACACATTGCATGAGCATGAATATTGTTCGGGTTTATCCAGACTAAACTACCTACTTTTACTGTAGGTGAGATTTGTCCCATTACCAGATCCAGATCTAAGAAGGCAAAAAGCCTACCCATTAACATGGAAGAAAGTACCCAACAGGGGTCATGTTTTGTGTCTCGATAAGAATTCGAGGGACTCAAAAATCAGATAGCAAAATTAGTTGTCTTCTTAAAAGAACAGAGCAAAATTACTCATGGTAAGCAAGTACCCACTCAAACAGAGTCATCTGAATAAGGTGGTAGTCAGTGGTATTGATAAAAAAAGGAAACCTAGATTCTAGAAACTCAAAACAATGAGAAAACCAATAAAACCCATGAAATCATCAATCTCAAGGAAGATCGAGATACCGGTGATATCTGGAAAAAAGTCTAGCAAATGGAAGAAACCATCCGGTCAACCAAAGGGACTCGAACATATGAGAGTGTTAACTACTCATACCTCTGCATCTTTCTATGGGCCCGGTACCTAGACAAGTTCAAAATTCTGGAATTTGAGAAATATAATGGATAGGGAGATCCTTACAGTCATTTGAAAGTGTTCATTGGAGAACTTGGATAATATGCAGAGGATGAAAAGTTGAGAATGAAACTATTTTAGAAAAGTCTGATCGGAGAGGCCAGAGCCTGGTATGCCCGACTAGACAATTCTACAATTCAAAGCTGGGAAGAGCTAGCCCATGCCTTCCTAAATCAATATAGCTTCTAGTCCTAAACGGGTCCAGACAGTTATCAAATTACCAAAGTCAAAAAGTAGAATACTGAGTCATTCAAGGAATATGCCCAAAGATGGAGATGTATGGTGGCTTAATTCTTTGTTGAATTTAAGTATTTTTAGTGTCAATTTACTTTTTTTGTGTTTGTGTTTGTGTTTGTGTTGTAGGAAACGACTTTGGATGGTCAAAACATGAAAAATGAAGCTTAATGGAATTTTCATAATTTCTGGTACTGTTCATACGCCAGGGCAAATTTCTCCAGTACAAAAAGTGCACCGGGGTGAGACTATGTCAGGGCGAAGTTTCCTAGTATAAAAACTTTGTCGGGGCGGAGTAGTTGGGAAGAAAGAAAAATCTTCAGAAGTTGAGTCTAAATAGGATTTGTTTGGGCTGAAGGCTTGAAAGACTTTAAGAAGGACTAAAAGATACATGGAGAGGGATATAAAAGGAAGAGTATTCACAAGGATTAGGGGACTCCATTCCAATAGATTAGATTAAATTATAGTAGGATAAAATTGTAGTTGGGATTGGATTGAAGATTGAAGCAACTTGGAGACCATTATAGATCAAGAGCAGGAGCAAGAGGGAGCATGAGATTTGTTGATAGCAGATTCTATTATCTTCTCTACCCTTATTTTTATCTTTTAATGTTTATTTAGTTGTGGATTCTTGGTTTTAATTCAATAATTATGAACTAATTCTTTAGTTTATGATTACAACGGAGCTTTTTGTGTGACATATTTTAGTATTCTTCTTTATTAATTATCGTGATCTAATCGTGGGATAGTTTATTATAGTTTGTGTTGAATTGATTAATTGCCTAGCTAAAAATTACCGCGATAATTCGTATGAAATTGAGAGACGGATTATGGGTTTATATCTGATCATAATAGCATGTGATTGTGTTTTCTACATAGCATTGCAAATCATGATTTATGTCTAGGATAGAGATATACCTATACATCGCATGTAATATGATAAAGAACTCGGGCTTTAAATCTTATTTAATTGTAATTCACATAGAGATATACTAAATTAGTTAATTAGGGTGTTCTTCTTCATTTTATCAATTATGGATTTAAGTTAATTTTTTTATGATGCATCAAAAGATGGTTATAGATATTAATGTGTTCTTGATTAACAATTCAAAATAATGAGCATAATTAATGAGAAGTGTATTAGTCTAAGTGAAGTAATAAGTGAAGTTGTGATCTTAAATCTCCATAATCTAATTTTAACTAGTGGTAATTAGAATTAGTTTAATTAAATAATTTAATTCAAAACCTTAAATTAATTGTTTAAATAAAATTAGTTTGGTTAAGAGTTAGTAATTGGTAATTGTTATTAATATATCTTCGTGGGAACGATACTCTACTTTTACTTTATTATTTTTTAACCACATACACTTGTGTGCTGTGCGTAACTAGATTTTACCCAACAAGTTTTTTGTACCGTTGCCGGGGAATTAGTTTAATAATTTTTTCCAATATTAATTTCAATCAAATTAATCTTAATTTCAACATTTTTTTAATTTTAATTATCTTACTATTTTTTTCTCTTTTCAGGTACCATGGTTGGATTCAATTATTAATGGCTATATTCGAGTATGACTTTTCCAAGGGACACAAGGATTAATAGATGATGAGTGGGACTTATACCCGTGACTCAGATACTATATGGCTTAAATAGTTGCCTGATCTTCGTAGATTTTATATAGTTTTATATTATTTTAGTATCATTTTGTTTAACCAATGCAATGCAAGGCTTACTAGGTCTTTTCCATGCTTTCAAGGGAAAAACCGACATTTTACATGTACCCGTGCCGCGACGCCACAGACTAGGCTTAAGCTTGTGCCGCAGCGCCACCCCCCTGGTCCTTGTTAATGTCACCATGGCGCTTTCAAAGACCCGATCCATTTTGGAATCGAATTGCAGCCATGAAGCTCCTGTGTTTTCAAGTCGATGTGGTAAATACAGCAAATACCACATATAGGTCTATTGCCCGCGCTATGGCGCGACCTCCGGTTCCCAGGCAGTAACAACTTTTTTTTGACCTAGCTTGAAGGGGACTGAGATAAATAGGAAGCAAGCCTCTGCAGGGTAAATAATTGAATATAATAGGATAGCTTAGAAGATAGATTAGGATTAGTAGATAGTTTTCTCTCTTCTTTTATAATTTCTTCTCCATTTATTAGATAATGATTGTAAATATAGATTAGGTAGTTTAGGGAGAAGTTTGGGATTCCTTGGAGTAACAAGATTAGTGAGCAATATGCAGTGGAAAGCTTGAAAGGAGTGGAATGCTTGGAGATTGAAGACCCTCGACAGAGTTTATTCTTATCCAATAATTAATAAAGTCAGTATTTGGTAAATATTAGTGATAGTTCCTCATGGGTACAACACTTTCTTTATCATTGTATTACTTGTTAGACCGCTTATTGTAAGACCCCAATTTTTATGAATAAAGATGAATTTTCTATAAATATCATTTTGAATATTATGGAGTGAATTTGATATAATGTTAGCTAGTTGTGGGTAATATTTATAAATTTTTCAAAGTACATGAAGTTGTTATATAATATTCGATTGGTGGGGGTAATATTCATTTTAACGGGGAATATTTATGCGATGACACAATCATTGATGGACCCCATTAAAGCGTAATTATTGTCGAATTGAAAGCGACAAAAATATCTTTTATAAATAATGGTGTAGTTGTTACCTTTAACATTGTTGAATACACGGTGGTTAAAATACGATGTCTGGCGTGGTTGCATAAAGAGCATACGGTGATTGCATTATATTTTTGAATTATTGATTCTTCGTGTAGAAGAAGACACTACTCAATAATTGTTACAGTAATTACTTTTCAATATTTTATTTTATTGATTCAATAATTGATCCGTTGATATTTTATATAATTGTTGTTTCTATAATTGTCATTGCACAATATTTCCCATTATCAATAATATTATTAGATAACATTATTGGTAATGTCTAGAAAGTTCTGTCAAGGAGAGGTTTAGTCACCTAATTGCGCGCCAGTAAGGAGAAATCCTTATCGGAAAGCCTCCACTTTCCTGGGAACGGCCTGGTTGTCATTATTGTGATTCTGTAATATTATTTATGAATAATTAATTATTAATTTATATGATAAGGAAATATTTATTTTATTTGGACATAAATGATGGATAGGAAAATATTTATTTTATGTGGTTATAAATGAAGGAATTAATGTTGAGGTGTTTTATCAGTATTTTGTCGGATTGGAGGTACTAAAAAAATCAAATCGATGTTCTTAAAGCTCTATTGCGTGAGTTATAATTTTAATCCGACCGTTGGATTATTGTAATTTTTGGATATATTATGCATATATAAGTTGAGTATTTGTCCACAAATTTTGAACCGTTAAAAATTAACGTATGATTTTTTATGAATTTTTAGAGGTGTTGAAAATTGTCCGTTTGTGAATTTCGGATATTTTCTGTTTGGAATTTGGAAAAACTTAAAGCTACAAATTTGTAGAGAATTCGATTTTGTGTGGAATGGACATAGAATTCGTATTTTCCTGATAAAAAGGCTATTTATTATGAATTGTTGAAGTTTTGAAACTTAAAATGTTTTTATTAAAATTATGGGTGGGAGCCACTTTTATTTTTTTTCAAAACATGTGCTGGAAAAATTTTCAATTATGATGGCTGGTCTTTGTTGATTTTGGTAGGCGTAGGAAAATAATAATAATAATAATAATATTTTATTATTTTAGTCTCCTATGGCGTTCTAGCATTTTCCTATAAATAAGCGCTTAAGTTAGAATTGAAAATCACACCAGAATCAGAGAATTCTTCTTCTATAATCTTGAGCGTATTTCTTTTGAGTTTTAGAAAGCTTTGAGCGTATAAAATAGTGAAAGTTTTCTTCAAGAATATCCCCACTATACTAGTTGGAATACTCTTCTTTTCAAGGTAAGGGATGTTATTTTTGTTCAATATTCGCTTGAAATAATATTTTCTTCCATACTCTATAGTATGTAAGTAATATTATTTCGTTTCAAATTTCAAATTCTATACTCGTTTTATTAAAGTTTTGGCTTCTATACTCTATGAAATTAGTAGAATATCCTTGATATTTGCGCTTCATCCAGTATCTTTTCATGAAAATATTATTCTGAGCATTCTTGATAAGTTTTATCTTTTTCATGCCGGAGTACTATTCACGGGGTTACTATTCTCGAAGTACTATTCACTCGAGTAATATTCACCCGGGGTACTATTCATGATAAAAATTGATTCATTTTCGGTCCAAATTATTTTTGGTACAATATTATTCTTGAATTTTACTCCACAAAGCAGTATCATGTTGACAATTTGGACATTATTGATTTCTGGATAAATTAAATTATAAATCTTTAAAAATTTATCCTTAAACTTGTTTTATTGAATTCTTATGTCATTGTCATCATCCTCATGTTTATATTATGTTGAAAGTCATATGTGGCCTGTAGTGCATAGATGGACTTGGTATGATTATGACCAGGGATTATTCGGTATAACCATTAGTAGTAATGTTACAAATGATGTGGTCAAAGTCCTCATTGGCCCGTAGTGCATTGATGGACAGTTGTTGGCATGATCATGACCATTGATGAATACATGAATATCCTTAGCCCGTAGTGCATGGATAATTTTTGGTCGTGATACTAAAGAATATCATTGGCCGTAGTGCATGGGTGACTCGATGATGTGGATTATTTATTAATCTGAGTCTCAGCGATAAAAGTGATAAAAAACCTTTTAAATCATAGAAGATAGTAGATTTTATGCTCTACTTGACTCTTCTAATGGATTGCTTGTTCCGCTGCAGTTAAACTTGATGTTGGTTATATTTTATCAGTTTAAAACTGTTGAAGGCTAACGATAAATTATTTTGCATTATCTTAGTCATAATATTTCTTCCTGGGCTAGTTGAGCTCACCCTTTTGCTTTCATCATCCTCTTCAGGAAATGAGAATGTAATCGGGACTAGTCGGGGAACGGAGTGACGGTCCAGATGATAGCATTAGTAGTCCTCACTATTCTATGAAATAGTGTGATAATAAATGTATTGTGGACTCCACTTGAGTTGAATACTGTCTAGAAGATAATATTCATTTTATAACTCTCAGTTTATTTTTTGTCGTATTTTATACGAAAGTTGTATTATTGAGTTGTATTTGAATTTTGTACCATGTATTTGGTGACTCAAGATGGGTGATGTATACCTATTTTGGGGGCGTCACAGTTGGTATTAAAGCTTTTAGAGATGGGGAGAGATGGGGAATTCCTTCGCTAGTATGACCTACCTAAGTTTAAATTGGTATTTAATTGGTTGGTCAAAGTATAGAGATAATATGTGACATGTCAATTAACCCTTATTTTGTGGCAGTATTTGAAAATGACATCCGAGAATGTTGAGAATAGCTATGGAGCACAGGAGACCGTTGAGTCTCCACAGATCAATAATCAGGATAATGTGCATCAGGAAGGCGACAATCCTCATGAAAATAACAACACTGACCAAATGATGAACGATAGAATGTTCAGAGGCTTTCTGCAATTCATGCAACATCAGACAAGAGAGACTCCTGTCCGAAATGCAGGTGGAAACACTAGCAACTCTCGGACGGTCACTACTAAATAGTTTAAGGATCTAGGACCACCAAAGTTTTTTGGAGAGCCAAAACCACTTAAGGCAGAGACGTGGATAAAGCAGATCAACAAGATATTTGATGTCTTGGGATGCTCCAAGGAGCAAAAGGTTCCCTTTGCCACCTTAATGTTGCAGGCAGAAGCAGATTACTGGTGGGAATCTATAAATTGTACTCAACCTGCCGCACTAAAGATGTTTTGGGAGAAGTTCCAAGAACTGTTCAACGACAAAAACTTTCCCGAAAGTATTCATCACATGAAAGAGGTAGAGTTCATTAAAATGGACCAAAACAACATGACTGTGTCATAGTATGAAGCCAAGTTTGCTGAGTTATCCCGGTTTGCGTCCCACTTAGTTGATAATGTGGAGAGAATGACGCGGATGTTTCTAAGAGGTTTGAAACCCGAGATACGTCAATACCTTATATCTTACAAACTTTGCTTGTATTCAGATGTTGTGAATAGGGCTCAGTTATTGGAACGTGATAATGAGTCAACCCAACCAAGAGAGAGCATCCGACAAAATGATAATACTAGTGGTAGCAGTCATCGAAGCGGTGATAACAAACGTGGAGGGAATCAACATGCCAGAAATGGTAACCACTTCGGTGGTAATCATGGCCAAGACAATAAGAGTGGACATTTCAAGAAGAAGAGATTCAACAATGATGGAAAGATGTCAAGACCAACACCTGTTGTTAAGGAAGGATAACGACCACCTATCATATGCTTCAAATGCAGAGGGGAGGGACACATCAGTCCAAACTGCGCAATACAGTCCAAAGCGTGTTGTAATTGTGGAAGAGAAGGTCACCTAGCCCGATTTTGTCGTGCACTGAAGACAAGTCCAGCTGGGATGGAGGCACAAAAGGCCATCCCAGAAAAGTCAAAGCCGGTAGTTCAAGGGAGAGCGTTTGCCGTAACCTCCCAGAAAGCAAGGAACCCGAACAAGGTCATCACGAGTAAGCTTATCATAAACTCTAGCGAAGTTTATACCATATTTGATACCGGTTCTACCCATTCTTTTATTTCTCCTACTTGCGCTCAACGTTTAAATTTGACTCCGGAGAAATTAGAGTTTGACTCATCTGTTGAAACTCCGTTGGGAGAAACCTTCATTACATCCATTGTTTATAAGTCTTGTTTGGTTCAAATCGGTACCCTCACATTACCTGTCGATCTTATTTCATTGAAAATACTTGCATTTGTCGTAATTCTAGGGATTGATTGGTTAACTACTCATCATGCAAAAATTGATTATTTTCGTAACGTTGTTAACTTTCATATTCCTAACCAACCTATTATGCGAATTCAAGCAACCAAACCATTAAAATCAATCACTGTCATCTCAAGCCATAAAGCTATTTGTTTATTGAAAAACGGATGTCAAGCTTTCTTAGCATATGTCACGGATTTAAACAAAAATACGTCAGTTTTGAATGATATTTTTATTGTTAATAAATTTCCTGACATATTCCCTGAAGAACTTCCTGGCCTACTCCTAGAGTGAGAAATTGAATTTGGTATCGACCTTGAACCTGGTACAAAACCCATTTCCAAAGCCCCATATCGAATGGCTCCTATTGAACTTTAGGAATTAAAGACCCAATTGCAGGAGTTGTTAGACATCGGGTTCATTCGTCCTAGTACGTCTCCTTGGGGTGCTCATGTTCTATTCGTGAAGAAGAAAGATGGGAGTATGCGACTTTGTATTGATTATCGGGAGTTGAATCATGTCACCATCAAGAATAGGTACCCATTGCCACGTATTGATGACCTATTTGACCAGTTGCAAGGCGCCAAATTCTTTTCAAAGATCAATCTTCATTGCGGATATCATCAGTTAAGGATTAGAACTGATGACATTCTAAAGATGGCTTTCAGAACTCGGTACGGGCATTATGAATTCCTAGTCATGTCGTTTGGATTGACTAATACTCCAGCTACCTTCAGGGATATGATGAACCGAGTATTCAAGGAATATTTGGATCACTTTGTGGTTGTCTTTATTGATGACATCCTCATATATTCCAAAAGTCGTGAAGATCATGAGAAACACTTAAGGCTGATACTCCAAAAGCTTCGTGAAAACAAGCTTTATGACAAGTTAAAGAAATACGAGTTGTGGCTTGAGGAAGTAGCATTCCTTGGGAACGTAGTATCAAGTCATGGAATATCTGTTGACCCGACAAAGATTGAATCTATTCAAAGCTGGGACCAACCTAAATCAGTGACCGAAGTCGTAGCTTTCTCGGCTTAGTTGGTTATTATCGGAGATTCGTAGAAGGGTTTTCTCGAATCGCTACTCCATTAACTCAGCTGACTCGGAAGATACAAAATTCAGTTGGACCGTGGAATGTGAGAAGAGTTTTCAAGAACTTAAGAGGAGACTCGTTTCAGCACCTGTTCTAACAATACCATCTGGCTCGGAGGAATTTGTCATCTATAGTGATGCTTCGGGCAAAGGGTTAGGATGTGTTCTCATGCAACATGGTAAAGTCATAGCCTATGCCTCTCGGGAACTCAAAGAATTTGAGAGGAATTATCCTACTCATGATCTAGAGTTGGCAGCTGTTGTCTTCACACGTAAAATTTGGAGGCATTACTTGTATGGGGAGAAAGTGGAGATCTTTACGGATCATAAAAGCCTCAAATATTTATTCACCAAAAAGGAACTCAACATGCGACAACGACGTTGGCTTAAACAATTGAAAGATTATGATCATACCATTCAATACCATCCTGGTAAAGAGAATGTAGTAGCTGATGCATTAAGTAGAAGATCATATGCGGGTACGAGTGCAATATTGTCAACGCAAAAGCCCATTTTATATGACTTGCAAAGGATGGAGATAGAGTTAAAGACTCCAGGGACCCACGTGATGATGGTGAATATACAAGTAGAACCGAGTTTAATCGATAAAGTTAAAGTTACTCAAGCTACAGACCTGGAGCTGATGCATATGAGGAAGAAAGAGCAAGAAGGTGCTATACCGGAAGTAATAATCGATGAAGAAGGAATACTTCGAGTCAACTCCAGATTTTGTGTTCCTCACGGCCTTAATTTAAAGTATAAAATCATGATGGAGACGCACAACACACCGTTTGGAATCCATCTTGGGAGTACCAAAATGTATCATGATCTTCGACATACATTTTGGTGGAGTAATATGAAGAGAAAGATAGCGGAGTTTATCTTAAGGTGATAAACTTGCCAACGAGTCAAGGCGGAGCATCAAGTACCAGAAGGTCCATTGCAACCACTTGAAATTCCAGAATGGAAGTGGGAGCACATTACCATGGATTTTGTTACCAGTCTTCCCAAGGTTTCTTAAGGCATAGATGCGATTTGGGTCATTGTTGATAGATTGACCAAGTCGGCTCATTTCTTACCAATACGAGAAACTTATACACTTGAACGTCTTGATCGTATGTACATAAACGAGATTGTAAGATTGTATGGTATGCCAGTAGCCATAGTTTTTGATCGAGACCCAAGATTCACTTCAAGATTTTGGGTTAGTTTGTAAAAAGCTATGGGCATGGATTTATAATTTAGTTCGGCTTATCATCCTCAAACGGACGGGCAGTCAGAGAGGACTATTCAAACTCTTGAAGATCTATTAAGACTTTGTGTCCTTGACTTCAAGGGAAGTTGGGACAAGTTCTTACCATTGGTGGAGTTTTCCTACAACAACAGTTATCAAGCAAGTATTGGCATGGCTCCATCCGAGACGTTGTATGGAAGAAAGTGTCATTCTCCAGTATGCTGGGATGAGGTGGGTGAAGCACTGTTGTTAGGACCAGAGTTGGTACGTATGACTATGAAAAAGATTCAAACGATCCGACAACGTATAAAAACTTCACAAGATCGATAAAAGAGTTATGATGATCTTCATCGAAAGGACGTGGAATTCAATATTGGAGAACATGTGTTGTTACGTGTTGCTCCATTGAAAGGAGTTACGAGATTTGGAAAGAGAGAAAAGCTCAATCCTCGATTCATTGGCCCATTTTTAATCCTCGAACGAGTAGGAACTGTGTCCTATAGACTCGCTTTATCGCCAAGTTTGTCTCGTGTTCATAACGTTTTTTACATATCTATGTTACGTAAATATGTGAAAGACCCGAACCACATTATTGAGTTAAAACCGGACGAAATAGCGGAAGATTTAACGTATGAAGAGGTTCCTGTTAAAATCATGGATAAGAAGGAGCATATTTTATGCTCCAAGGTTATACCTCAAGTCAAAGTTTTGTGGAGAAACCACGATGTTGAGGAAATGACTTGGGAGTTAGAATCTAAAATTTAATCAAGGTATCCTTACCTCTTCGACATACCAGGTACGTACCCTAATTCTGAGGGTGAAATTTTATAAGAAGGGGAGGTTGTAAGACCCCAACTTCTATGAATAAAGATGAATTTTCTATAAATATAATTTTTGAATATTACGGAGTGAATTTGATATAATATTATAGTTGTGGGTAATATTTATAAATTTTGCAAAGTACGCAAGTTGTTATATAATATTCGATTGGTTGGGGAATATTTGTTTTTAACAGGAATATTAAATGACATTGACAAGCACAATCATTGATGGACCCCACAAACAGAATTATTGTCGGATTGAGAAAATGACAAAAATATCTTTTTATAAATAATGGCGTATTTATTACCGTTAACACTGTTGGAATACCTGGTGGTTAAAATACAGTAATATGCGTTGTTGCACAGTAGCACACGGTATTGCACAATATTTTTGAATTATTGATTCTTACGTAAGAAGACACTACTCAATAATTATTACGATAATTCTTTATTCAATATTTTATTTTATTGATTCAATAATTGTTGCGTTGATATTTTATATTATTGTTATTTCTATAATTGTCACTGCACAGTATTTCCCATTATCAAATCAATAATTCATATTATTTGAATAATATTATTAGATAGCGTTATTGGCAATGTCTAGAAAGTTCTGTCAAGGAGAGGTTTGGTCACCTAATTGGCGCAATAAGGAGAAATCCTTATCGGAAAAGCCCCCTTTTCCTAGAAGCATTCTGGTTGTCATTATTGTGATTCTGTAATATTATTTTTGAATAATTAATTATTAATTTATATGATAAGGAAATATTTATTTTATGTGGACATAAATGATGGATAGAAAAATATTTATTTTATGTGGTTATAAATGAAGGAATTAATGTTGAGGTATTTTATCAGTATTTTGTCGGATTGGAGGTATTAACAAAATCAAATCGGTATTCTTAAAGCTCTATTGCGTGAGTTATAATTTTAATCTGACCGTTGGATCGTTGTTATTTTTGGATATGTTATGCATATATAAGTTGAGTATTTGTCTTCAAATTTTGAACCGTTAAAAATGAACGTATGATTTGTTATGAATTTTTAGAGGTGTTAAAAAATTGTTTGTTTGTGAATTTCGGATATTTTCTGTTTGAAATTTGGAAAAACTTAAATCTACAAATTTGTAGAGAATTCGATTTCGTGTGGAATGGACATAGAAATCGTATTTTTCTGATAAAAGGGCTATTTATTATGAATTGTTGAATTTTCAGAAATTAAAATGTTTTTATTAAAATTATGGGTGGGAGCCACTTTTGTTTTTTTTCAAAACATGTGCTGGAATTTTTTTTAATTATGATGGCTGGTCTTGGTTGGTTTTGGTAGGCGTAGGAAAATAATAATAATAATATTTTATTATTTTAGTCTCTTACGACGTTCTAGCATTTTCCTATAAATAGGCGCTTAAGTTAGAATTGAAAATCATACCAGAATCAGAGAATTATTCTTCTATAATCTTGAACGTATTTCTTTCGAGTTTTTGAAAGCTTTGAGCGTAGAATATAGTGAAAGTTTTCTTCAAGAATATCCCCACTATACCAGTTGGAATACTATTCTTTTCAAGGTAAGGGATGTTATTTTTGTTTAATATTCGCTTGAAATAATATTTTCTTCCATACTCTGTAGTATGTAAGAAATATTATTTCTTTTCAGATTTCGAATTCTATACTCGTTTTGTTAAAGTTTTGGCTTCTATACTCCATGAAATTAGTAGAATATCCTTGATATTTGCGCTTCATCCAGTATCTTTTAATGGAAATAGTATTCTGAGCATTCTTGATAAGTTTTAACTTTTTCATATCGGAGTACTATTCACGGGGTTACTAATCTCGAAGTACTATTCATGGGGTACTATTCACTCGAGTACTATTCACCCAGGATACTATTCATAATAAAAATTTATTCATTTTCGGTCCAAATTATTTTTGGTACAATATTATTTTTGAATTTTACTCCAAAAGCAGTATCATATTGACAATTTGGACGTTATTGATTTCTAGATAAATTAAATTATAAATCTTTAAAAATTTATCCTTGAACTTGTTTTATTGAATTCTTATATCACTGTCATCATCCTCATGTTTATATTATATTGAAAGTCATCTGTGGCCTGCAGCGCATATATGGACTTGGTATGATTATGACAAGGGATTATTTGGTATAATCATGACCGTAATGTTACAAATGATGTGGTAAAAGTCCTCATTTGCTCATAGTGCATTGATGGACAGTTGTTGGAATGATCATGACCATTGATGAATACACGAATATCCTTGGCCCGTAGTACATGGATAATATATGGTCGTGATACTAAAGAATATCCTTATCTGTAGTACAGGGGTGATTCGATGATGTGGATTATTTATTAAGCTGAGTCTCAGCGATAAAAGTGATGAAAAACCTTTTAAATCATAGAAGATAGTAGATTTTATGCTCTACTTGACTCTTCTAATGGATTGCTTGTTCCGCTGCAGTTAAACTTGATGTTGGTTATCTTTTATCAGCTTAACACTGTTGAAGGCTAACGATAAATTATTCTGCATTATCTTAGTCATAATATTTCTTACTGGGCTAGTTGAGCTCACCCTTTTGCTTTCATCGTCCTCTTCAGGAAATCAGAACGTAGCTAGGACTAGTCGGGGAACGGAGTGACGGTCCAGATTATAGCATTAGAAGTCCTCACCACTCTATGAAATAGTGTGATAATAAATGTATTGAGGACTCCATTTTAGTTGAATATTGTCTAGAAGACAATATTCATTTTAAAACTCTTAGTTTATGTTTTGTCGTATTTTACACGACAGTTGTTTTATTAAGTTGTATTTGAATTTTGTACCATGTATTTGGTGACTCAAGATGGGTGATTTATACCTATTTTAGGGGCTTCACACTTATACTTGTGCGTGTTTAGTGATCGATTTTCTGACCAACAAGTTTTTGGCGCCGTTCCCGGGGAACTATTATTCTAATATTGTCCAATATTTATTTCAATCAATTTAGTCTTAATTTGAACGTATATATATATATATATATATATATATATATATTTCTTTAATCTTCCTCTTGGTTTTTAAGTTTACAGGTTATGGATGATCATTGTTATCAATGGCCTTATGAGAGGACGGCACAACCAAGCTCGGAAGAAGGACTCAAGCAATTGCAAGTTCAAATTGAAAATCTCTTGAGGTTTTCTGACAATCTTGTTGTCGATCCACTCGCATCGCTTATCGTAAGGAACAGTGACATTGAACCAAATTATTATCATCCAAACTGTCAAGGTTATCTAAACTCTTGGGACTACAGTCAAGAGTAATATCATGATCTGAAGTATTCCTACCCGAATCAATTCAAAAATCAGTTTCCTCGGCAGTACAAGGTGACATTTCAAACCAAATGAGAGCCTTTCTGTAGACTCAACACGAGAAGAAGAGAACAGGCTTAAAGAGCTTCTCACCAACTTTATAGAGAAATGAGGTTCGAATGGCGAGCCAAGATGTCACATTGAAGAGCCTCGAGTGTCAATTGGGATAACTCGTCGATGCCATTACAAATCCACCGCAAGATAATCTACCTGTCATAATTGATCTCAACGATGAAGAAGTAGAGCATTGCACGATGGATACGCGAGGAAAAGGCAGTGAATCTCACAAAGTTATTAAGGGAAATGTCAATGTGCAAATTGACCAACATGTGGAGTCTAAAGAAAGAAAGGAAAGGATCAAGAATGGTAGTAGTGTCAAGAATTATCAACAGTTGGAAACCACGCTCACAACTGTGCAAACCCTAGAGGGCCCACTAGAGCATGAAGAACGCTTTCAAATTGATGAAAAAAGTGAATTAGTGGATAATTCTAGTGGTGAAAGATTCTTTGTGCTGATTGGTGAAGGAAAGGAGGATGAATAGGCGGCATGAAATGGTCATTTTTGCATATGAGCAAGACTGAACGGCAATGGAATAGTCAAGTCAATGACTTTAAAACAAGCGCTTGGTGGGGAGGCAACCCCATCTCAGTATCAATTTTCACTATTTTTCTTTACTTCTATCTAGTTTACTTTGTGTCTTTTCGCTTTAGTTGTTAACATAGCTGTCAAATTGGGTATTAATGTTTTTGTGGCTATCATTTATATGCAGCATATTTATTATGATGTATTGTATATATAATTGTAGAGTTACAATAGTTTTTATGTGGTTCTTAATAATGTATATTTGCCTTTGTAGTGTAGCCTTTTATCCTTGTCTTGGCATTTGCAGGAAACAGGTAGGAAAACACTTATGCAAGCCTCGCGCTGCAACGCAAGCCTCATTATCTAATTTCTATATGTCGCGCTGCAACACCAAGTAACAAAGGACTACTCGCGCCGCAGCATCCCCACAAGGCATGACCCACTGCATTCTCGCTCTACAGCGCCAAGAAGCAAGTCATATGTCGCGCCGCAGCACCACAAGATTTTATACCCTACTATTTTCTCGCGCTGCAGCGCCTACAAACAAAGAGAAAGTCGTACCGCAGCGCCACAGGTTAGTTTTAGTTGCCTTGATTAGGCAGAATCCAACCTCAGCAGTCTTGTTTCCCTTCTTTTGCACATAACGCGCCTCCTAAAACACCATAAAACACCAAGAGCCTGGAATTTCTTATCAGAGCTAGAGACAAGATTGTTTCTAACATAGGGTTTGCACTTTGAAGGTAACAAGGTCTTATTCTCAGCAAGTAATTATTCCTCTTTCTTTATGATATTCCTTGTTTGGGTTTAGTTCTCTTTGTTATTTGGGGTGATTTCCACTGACAGAAATTTTGTTAGAGCATCAACAAACAAGGGGCTATCAAGTTTGGTTTTCAGAGTGCACTCTAGGTGTTCGATAGATTTCCTAAACCAAAAAGTTGACTGATTTGGGCTATTTTGGAATTGGAATTTGTTTGGATATTCGAGCCTAAGTTTGGGGGAGTTTTGGCATTGCTTAGGGACTGTTTTTGTTCAAACCAACAACTTTTCTGACATGGCTTCCAAAAGGCAGCGACTAAGCATCGGCGATTCCTCGTTCTCACCACCAATGACTTAGAACAACACCAAGTTCATCAACGAAGCGGCATGGAAATGATACAAAAGCTTTTTTGCCAAACGAAATTTGATTCTTGAGCAGGGTTTGGGGCCGAACAAAAAGGATGGCGAGTTGGTGGCCATGATTACGGAACGCCATTGGATCCACTTCACAAGACCACCCGAATTAGCCATTGTATCTATGGTTAGAGAGTTCTGTGCAAATGCCAGTCTCGAAGGTCCTCCTGTTGTCCAAGTTAGGGGGAAGTCAGTGGCTTTTGGAAGCTAAGCTATCAATGCACTATTCGCGATGCCTGGTTTTGACGGTAGGGATTATATGGAGTCGGGACTCCGCAGCTATAACCTCGACGATATTATTTGGAGGCTCTGCAAGCTCGGGACTACATGGAAGATAAAGGACTACAAGGGTGAGAGGACCAGGTTCACACAAGCTGCGCTCAGTCGCTATGGGAAGGCGTGGTTTAGCTTTATTTGTGCCAACAAAATCCCGACTCATCACCTGAGCGATGTGACTAAGGTTAGAGCGATCCTCTTATTCACCATTGTTACGGGCCTGAGCATAGATATCGGAGTTCTTATACATGAGTCCATCATGAAGGCGATCAAGAGCACCACCATTTTGGGACTTCCACATCCATCCTTGATCACCCGGCTGTGCAAGAGGGCAGGTATCCAGTGGGGGACAGAAGAGATAACTTTGTTGCCCATGTCAGTCATTGACCATCAGACCATCTCACGCTAAAATATGTGGGACGGGGTGAATTCTCATGTCAGAGGCGAAGTATACCGCCTACTGTGCCATGTTCTCTGATTGGGCCGAGCCTTCATGACCTCCGAGACCATGAGCCCAAATTGCACGAGGACTATTGGCAGAGATCATAGCGTCCCTCACCTTGTTGCATCAGAAGCATGACGTCGAGGCTCAGAGGCAAGAGAGACATATTGCAGCAGTGGCCCATAGGCAGGACATAGCGATGCAGTATCAGGCTGAGCTAGTCAACACGATGCAGAGTATATACACTGATTATTATGGCGAGAATGTTGAGTTCATGCCATACCAGTTCCCAAAGTCTCCTGTTTTCCCACTATACCCTCCACCATCACCGTCCGCCAAGGCTGGTGTGGACGATGCTCCTGTGGAGTGAACGATCTTTAGGGAAGCCCTCTTGTTTAGATCGATATATGTTTAGCAATGAGGGCAATGCTCACCTTAAGTTTGGGGGTGTTATGGTTTTATTATCTGTTTTATTTCTGTCTACTACAATGTTAGGTTGCTATTTTAGTACTTTGCTTATGTTTTTATCATGATTGTAGTGCAGTCATTTTGAACTACGGTATTATTTTTTGGGTTTATCATTATGGATGTCATGAACTATTTTTGGTTATTATTTATTAATGATTTGATTATTATTAGCATGTTTGTGGTTTATAGCCATCTTTTTGGGGCTTTTCCAGATTTAGATGTTTGTGCCATGTGAATGGCCTTATTACCCTATTATGAGGTATTATTATGAAAGGGTGTTATATTTATCATTAATTTTTTATTGTGGCTAATGACAAGCGCCAAGTAATTATGTCCATCTCTTAGAGTCATGTCAAGCATGTGTGAGCTAGGGGTTTTTTTCAATCGATAAGATGAGACTATTATTGATCCATTCTTCTTAGCAAGCACTGACTAACTATTTTAACTAGTTATATATCAATTTTAGTTTGCGTGTTTATTGCTTTGAGAGTTTGTTCACTCTTATAAACTTTCATTTTTACCAGGTAATAAAAGACTTTGACGCTTGTACAATGTCGGATCTTGGATTCTAGCATGTTGACATATATATATATATATATATAAGAAAAGAAAAGAAGAAGAAATATCGAAAGTCTTGTGGTGGTTTGAGATGGAGCGTAAAACGCACTCGCCCATAAACGCACGACCGATGTTGAGATGGAGCATAAAATGCACCACCTAATAATCTTCAGATTTTGTAAAGTCTAATTTGGATTATGATTGATTACGTGGCCTTTGCTGCTCAAGTTATTAGATTCATATGGGTGTTCTACACCTAGTGCCCTAAAGTCTTCTGGCTTGGGAGTCATTAATCAAAAGCTCATTAATGGGTAGTTCTGAATAGCCTAATGTAATTAAGGACTGTTCGAGTCAGATTTTTACTGTCTTCATGCTAGAACCTTTTGATCATTTCCTGTACTTGTGTCTTATTCTTAATACTTGTTGAATGTTTAAGTTACAGAGTGTGCATATTGGTATTATCAATTGACTGTGCGAACTTAGTTGAGCTATGATTAGTTAGGATGGTTGGTCTCCATGCACACATAGAATGGATCGAATAAAGTCTTATGCTTTAAATTGAATGAAACATTACTAATATTTGTGTTTGTCCCGTTCTCTGGGAGTAACTATGGTTAAGCTTTGAATCTATGATGCTAGTTTATAGTTTTATATTTCTTTTACGTGTTATTTTACTATTGTTATTTTTGTGTTAAAGAGTTTAATCGAGGACAAGAAAAGACTTAAGTTTGGGAGTATTTGACGAGTGGGATTTATACCCGCGAATCATATACTTTATGGCTTAAATAGTTGCCTGATGTTCGTAGATTTTATATTGTTTTATATTATGTTATTATCATTTTGCTTAACCGATGCAATGTAGGGCTTACTAGGTCTTTTCCAAGCTTTCAGGGGCAAAACGGGAATTTAATATGTATGCATGTGCTATTTCACAAACTAAAGGCTTAAGCTCGTGTCATGCATTTGGCCACCCCTGGTCCTTGCTGATGTCACCACGGCGCTGCAGCTCCCCTGATCCATCTTGGGCTTGCGCTACAGCGCGAGCTATAGTGTTTTCCAAGATGATGTGGCACTGTAATGCCACCCATAGGTCTATTACCCACGCCACGGCGCGACCTCCGGTTCCCAGGCAGTAAAGACTTATTTTTGAACAAGCTTGAAGGGGACTGAGATAAATAGGAAGCAAGCCTCTGCAGGGCAAATAATCATATATAATGGGATAGCTGAGAAGATAGATTAGGATTAATAGATAGTTTTCTCTCTTCTTTTATAATTTCTTTTCCATTTATTAGATAATGATTGTAAATATAGATTAGGTAGTTTAGGGAGAAGTTTGGGATTCCTTGGAGCAACAAGAGCAGTGAGAAATATGTAGTGGAAAGCTTGAAAGGAGTGGAATGCTTGGAGATTGAAGACCCTCGACAGAGTTTATTCTTATCCATTTATTTCCTCTGATTTTGTAATCTATAAATGTTGTTTTATTGATACTTATATTTTGTTGAATAGCTATGAACTAAGTATTGGCTCTAAGGTTGTAATGGAACCCTTTGTTGAATTAAATTGAATGTCTTATCTCTTTGGTTGGCACCATATGGTTTGGTTTAATTTATTCATGCTTAATGATTATCGCTAAGACATTAGTGATGATTTTGGTAATCTATAAGATATCGACATAAGGACTATAGATTTACACATAAATATATTAGCATGTGATTATCTGTTATCGATTTGATTCGACTACATACATTGTGTGTAGAATAGACATATCTTTGTGTGCCATGTGTGGCCTATTGAGAACTTAAGTTGTAAATCCTTGACATGGTTAATTCGCACACACATGTGTAGGATTATCACCTATCTTGGATGTTCTTCTCTGTTCTATTCCCTAACGGGTGGATCTAGAGAGGATATGTTTATACATACCTTGGCAGAGGTGTATGTGCACTTGCTTGTTCTTGGTCGACAAACTATCGTGACCATTAAGACCAAAGAGAAAAGGGTAGGAAGTTTGATGAAGCATAGCACACCAGGTGTTCGACAGAATGCTTGTGTGGGGTGAAGTTGTGACTTTAGCTTGTAGTGCGTTCGATATCATTCATTATCCATTTACTTTCTTTGATGGATAGATATAACTAGTTTAATCACACTCCTATTCGATTGCTATTCAAAGAAGACTTAAGCGATACAAAGTTGATATTTGGTAAATATTAGTGATAGTTCCTCGTGGGTACGACACTTTCATTATCATTGTATTACTTGTTAGACCGCGTATACTTACGCATATTTAGTGATCGGTTTTCTGACCAACAATGGACTCAATAGAATTTCTGGATTATCAACACAACTTGAGACACTTTCGAGGAGGTTGGACATTGTTGCAGTCCAATGTATTCAAAAGATATCAATATTTTGTAGTTATTGTGTTGGTAATCATCAGAGTAATCAATGCACCGTCAGTTTTGGGTCAGGACAACATGGTGGTGACTATCTCAACGATTATGCATATGCCAATTATCATTAAGATTGGGGGTATCACCCGGATTCTTCATGGAGCTACAATTATGAAGATAAATTCTACGCTCTGAGTCCAACATACCCACCAAAATTTTCATGTCTACCTCTATTGCCACAGAAAGAAAGTTCAAATATGGAGGATTTTTTGTCTAAAATCATAGCAGACCAAGAGTAGATAAGGATTAATCAAGAAATATTGAGTCAAATTCTTAAGAATCAGAAGGAACCGCTCATCAATGCCTCAAACAATGGTCCTCAATGCACTTTGATTTATGACATAGATTCTGAGACTGATGGAGAACTTGAACCAAATCTGCAACTGGATGCGCCAAAAGATATTGGAAGAGAAGAGAGAAATGGGAATAAGGAAAAAGAGGTCAGCGAAGACTTAACTGTGATTTCCAATGAAATTGACCCAATTCGATTAGTGCCCCAAGTACCTTCTCTACCAAAGTTCAAGGATCTAGTTAGATTTGCAAAACTATGCCCACTTAGTAGTCACGTCGTCAGCAAAGCTCTTTGTGACATAAGAGCTAGTAAAACTTTGAAGCTACGGTGGAATGAGGAAGATAAGATAAAAGAAGTGCTCGTTGTGTTTGACAATCTTCAATTCCCCAATCTAATCACAGTTATAATAGAAGAAGCACGTAGCTATTTGACATTACCAATTGGGAACCTATTTACAAAAATCATGCTAGGTGACTTAGATTCAATGGATATCACTAATGGGAACCTCCCAAATAATACATTGTTACTAATGGATGGAGGGTTCCTCAATTATAAAAGAGGAATTGGATAGCGTTGACCAGACAAAGTCAGGCTGAAAGACTATAAATCAAGCACTAACTAAGAGGCTACCCAAGAGTTTTTATATTTATTTTCTTTACTTTTAGTTATTTAGTAGATAAGAATCAAGTTACTATATTTGGCAGGTTCAACTAATGGCCACTAAGACTAGGTATTCGAAGGTCTCGCCATTGGTGAGCGAGTGGTCGCTTCATTTCCAGGTGAGTGGCGGGGTTACAAAAAAGGGCACACCACGGAAGCCAAGTACTTATGAGCTAATTTGCAGAATGTCCATTTGTCAAATCTTCAAATTTTCAACTAATTAGTTCTTTTATTTTGTCAATTTTTAGTATTTATGTGCTTTTTAAGTTTTCACACTCATGATCCAAAGTGCTTACTCTAATCCATTTTATCTCACATCATTGCTGGCATTAGGGGTTCAATGAGTAGATAATGAAGTATTGGAAGGCTTCCAAAACTGAGACTGCACATAAATTGAAGAAAATCTTTTTTTTTGTTCAGAAAAACTAGATATGCGCCCCAACTAAAAATTTAACAAAGAAAATTGCACCTATGAGCAGACCTCTCTGCCAGAACCCTCCCCAGTGGGATTTTAACCACGCCTAGGAGTAAACCTCTCTATCAAAACTCACCTGGCGAAGTTTTATGAGAAAATATTTTTGCCCTGACGAATAAGGTGATTTTCAGATTTTAAAATTCTTCCTCTAGTCGACTTCATATCTAATCCTTTCCATTACAAACACGACCCAATGAGCCCTACATTCTGAAGACCCCCACGAAACTCCCTCTTATCCCACTCCCGACCATATTCCCCTTTAATCTGTTCTACAATTAAAATCATCAAACAATCAATGGTAATAACTTCGAATTAGGGTTTTCATCGTTTAGAATGGGGATTGCAGCAATACTAATCCTCTTGGTCATCCAAACATTATATGATTGGAATTTGTCAGATACAAGTAGGTAAATTCGCATTTAATTTGGTTTGGTTGAACATTGAGTTTGGGAGGAGATACTTGAAGAGCACCCTTGGCTAGCACATAAGGTATTTGACAGAGGGTCTTAAAGAACAGTTATTCTGTTTGGGCACTTACCCCAGTAATTGAATGGATTCATCAAATTAGTTAAATTTGGAAAGTACTTCATGAATTGCACAGATTTGTCATGCCACTCCAATTCTATTGACCATTAGTCGTTGTCGATTTATCTACCACTAGACATCGATGTTGAGGAGGTTGAGTGTGACGCTTGACCATTCAGGGAAGTCCTTAACTCTTTAATTCTTTCTATTTAAATAATGAAGGACATTGTTCACTTTGAGATTAGGGGTGGATCATATTGCATTACATAATTGTTTAGTTCACATACATTGCATTGGTTAGTTCATATTTCATGAAAGAAATTTTAAAAAAAATAATCAAAAAAATATTTTCTTTTACATTTATGGTTTGCATATAGAATGTTTGCATGAATATAAGAAATGGATTGGTTTGATTTAGGTTCGGTCTATCATAAGATTGGTTTTGCATGTTATCTTGAACAGTGTTGATAATTGATGATGAGTTTTAATTTTAATCAAGATGAAAATCTGAACATGTCTAAAACTTCTGTTAAATGGTTAACACTTAAGGTTTAATTATTTTAATTAACTTGGTTCAAGGGCTTCATAATTTGTTTTGGGGGGAAATATTGGTTAAAATTTAAGGAAATTTATTGAACTAACAGTAAAGGTTAAAATATGGTAAAAGCTTGAGTTTGGGGGAATCTATGGGGTATATACTTGATGCAATTATTTTCTTTTGTCCTTTGCTTTCCCATTTTAACATATTCATCTTCTTCCTCATTAATGTCAATGAACATAGGAGGTACTCCATCACCACCTTTGTTTCCTATAAATTTCATCATTTGCCTTAATCTCGCACTCTATCTCCTTTCAAGTGATTAGCGACTGGAGTTTCTAATTTATCTTTTTTCTCCAAGATTTCTTCTTCTAATGATGAAATTCATTCCTTCAAACTTTCTTCCTCAAATGTTTATCCAATCTTCATGTCATCATTCTTATCTTCAAACTCATACTCAGATATAGTTATATCCTTCTCATTTGATTTGCATTCTGAAGATTTAGATTCAACGTCTCTTCTTCTCTAAGTGACGATTATCTTGCTGTTGGATAAGCTTTAGTTAATGGATATGTAATGTTGTTCTTGAGAGTCCACTATCTCTATAATGATTTCCCATCTTTCAATGATTCTTATAATCAAATAAAAGTGCCACAACACATGTTTAGATCCAAGATGAGACTTAGGAACTATTCCTAGTTATGTAATGATCTTTTCATCCAAACAATTAACTTGCAGCTTCATTTATAGCTATATACTTTATCTTTATCACTAAACCAATTACTCTTTGCTGTTTGGAACCTTTCCAATGTCACTGCACCACCGTTCAAGGTAACGCTTTACCTTAAAGTAGATTTCAACTTCTCTACTGATTCTCAACCTTTTTCTCAAACGTGTGATTGGAAAGGATACTAGAGATATAGATTCATTGCACTTGGATGATTCAGTTCTCATCTCGGTTACCTTTTTCTTTCCTTTGCTTGATTTTGAAGCCTTTTTGTTGCTACTACCAAATATCTTCAATCTCTTGTTCTCCATTAAATTCTTTTTCTAATTTTTGAACAGTGTAGGAGACATCAATTTATGATTGTTCAAGGTCCCTCCTTCATCGTCTTTAATTTTGTTCTTCATTTTCTTCTTCAAAATGATATTTAAGAATCTTCCACAGAAGATCTTTGATACAGGCTTTTTTAAAGTTATTCTCTTTTGGATGTTTTTTAGCAGCTCTGTGATCCACTTAATGAGCACAACCCTAAAATTTACGTTCTACTTTATGAGTATGGCAGTCATAACTTGCATCTGAAGATTGTTAACAATTTCGTGTGCTAAATCTTTGCATAAGATGCATTTTCCAACAATTTCCTCCAGGAACTCATACTCTTTTGAAAACCCCTTCTTTATACCCTTAAGATTTGGCAACTCATTAATCTTTTACCTTCTTCCATGTCCAGGTCTTCGAGTGTAGTTAAACCTTTATTTGGAAGACCTAGGAATTTGTTGACATCAATCCTTCCTATCTTTAGATTTGTACCCTTTATCTTTGTGATGATCATTCCATTGTTAATCATGGCATGAAGATAAAATTCCTTGACAAGATCTGAGTATATTTTGGTGCTTCTGTTCATACATTCATTGAATTTTGCCTATCTCACAATATCTAAGATGTCCTTGAACTTCTTAAATGTTTTGAATTTTTCAAACCCTAGTTATATGTCTGTAATAACTTTACTATCTTCCATACAAAGTAATCTGGTTGTTGGTGGTAAACTTCTCTAAAGATTTCTGAACAAAGTGGAGATGATATGGTTTCTGAATTGAAAGATGTGAAGAGATTTATATGGTTTTGAGAGAACAGAAGGTTCTTCAGCTCAAGATGAAAAAGAGAAAGATTTTTAGGTTTAGTTTGAAGAGTTTGAAAGGTAACGTTTGATGAAGGTGAAAAGGTAGACATTTGATTTGAAGGATAAGATGCAGATTTTGAAAGGACTTATTTTAGTTCTCTCTAATATTGTAAAGTTGAACACGTGTCATGCTATTATTGCATACACGTCTATTCAGTAACATCATTATCTACGACATTGTGCAATTGTTCACAATACTCACTTTCCTTGAAAGAGTGTGTGACTTAATTCCTTAAGATTTAATTCCCTTGGTCAACCAGTTGACTTGATGACTTTCATTCTACTCTTTGGATTATTGATTTGATAACTCTCTCTCATTCAACTTTAATGCATATTCAGCTTGTAGACCTGAGCATTTTCAGCCATATTTTCCTTTAAAGTGATTTCGTCTGTAGATCCGAGGAGAGAGTCTTCAATGACGTCAATTAGAAGATTTTATAAATGTTTGTACCTGCTAGTTAGATGAGATTCTATCTTTGATACCCATGATGTTTGGGTCCAGTTGGGTTAGTTAAAATATGAGTATCCAATTTTTTAGATATTTTGGATCCTTATATATAATGACATTATTATAGCAATATAAATCACATATGCACATATTATGATTAATTCAGTTAATATGCTATATGAGTGTGTGTGTGTGTGTGTGTGTGTATGAACATCATTTCTCATGTAATAAGTGTGGATGGCAGTCTTTTCCTTTTTGGTTTGCATTCCTTTTTCTTTCACTAGGATCTACGATTTTGAAGTCTCACAGAGTAAGAATCAGCTCTACTAGTAGCACCTGGTTGATTCGGTAAATTGATCGGATTTTATGATTCTTTGAGGTACTGCTGTAGTTTCGAATGCACTCTACGATATGTAAAAAACTTAGATAATTTTGTTTGACATTTAGTTCTATAACATATTTAACTTATTCAGCAAAAGGTGAACAATTTAAAAGTACTTAACTGAAGCAATATCTTTAAATTTTATAATAGTAACATCTTCAATCAAGAATGAAGTTAATCACTATTACTAATTTTCATTGAGAGTTCCACATCTAAGTTAGAAGACAGATCTTCAAATCTTAGAAGTAGTTTTGTTAAAATAAATTTCTGATAAGAAGTCAGTTAAGATCGTACATGATAAATGATGAGTTCATATTGAGATTTTCATTTCTCATCAAATTGGAAAGAATAAATTTTCTCAGTGTATATACTTCAGGTATCTTCTTTGAAGATTTATTTCCAACTTTAAACTTGAATAAAGAGATAATGATATGCAGAGTCAAAATTTTGCACACAGTTTTTGTTCTTCCTTTTGAAGCAGAAATTGTATCTTCAATATAATACTAGAGCATGTTCAGATAAATGCAACACATACAAAAATACCATAGAAAGACAATATTTAAAACATAAATGAAAAAAATGTCATATACCTCACTAATGCAAATCTTTTGATAGTTAGTATATCAACTTAAGCAATTTGTTTTGGTTGTTGAAATGAATTATTCAATCTTGAACTTCAACAACAATCCTTACTTTTAGAACTTCCAAAAAGACCATCTCACTTTATTAGATAGACGTTATTAGAGCTTAGCATATCTAGCTTGTCCTTTGCTTTCAATATGGGGGAAAATAGTTTTGCATCTCATATTTCTTTGCATAGCCTATGAGAACCTCAAGGTTCAGACCTGTGTTGGGATGAGTCCTGCCATTACACATGGCTTATTTAAGATGCAAATTGATTCTTTCATTTGCATTTGATCATTTCTTCAGTGATTAGAAGTTTTGCTCTTGATCATGACTCATGATTCTTCTCAAAATCCTTTGGCAGAGATGCAGATCTGACATCATCGACGATACATTGAATGAACGTGTTCATGAATTCATGCATCTCTGACTACATATTTATTTCCCTGTAGATGGATAACTGGATTTGCTACTCTATCATTATCTTGATAGACTTGTCTAATAATATAACTAACTTTGATTATGCGCATAGATTAATTCTGAATAGCATCAGGCAGATCATTTACATTCCTTTAAATATACCTACACATGCATATTTTAGCGTGTGAGTTTATATTCGTATAGAAGATGTGTTTAACATTCATAACTTGGTTTAGAACTAGTATTTGATTAATGAATTGGATCAACTCAAAGCGTGAGCTTTATGTTCGTTAGAATCTGCTTTGATACCAATTGTTATTTACCAAAGGCACAAAACAGATCTAGAAGGGAGGGGGTTGAATACACCATTAAAAATTCTTTTATAATTACTTATTTGATAATTACCAAGTAATTAATTAATCAAGATTATCTATACGCAACGGAATATTAGTTTGGAAAACTTCCCTTAAAGATTTACTTATGTATCTTAGTTCTTAATACAAGTTATATGAATTATCAAACTCAAAGTAGATACAATAGTTATAGAATGCGTAATGTAAATGACATGATGTAAAATGCACAGGAGGTTTTAAATGGTTCGGAGAATGAATAACTCTTGCTCCACTCTTCTACTTAGCGAGTAGGATTTCCACTAAAGGATTCGGCCACCAAGGCCGAGTCACATTGCCCTCGTCAAGCCCAACAGACTTGATTATTTTAGTCTCCATAGACAAGGACGCAAAGACCTCTTCAAGCACAGCAGACTTGGCTATTTAGTCCCAAGGACAAGGATCCTCTGACCTTGCTTCGGTCATAAAAACTAGGATCCTATTACCCCAAATCGGTCCTCAAGACCAGGATCCATCGACCATTCTTCCTGTTGTAGAGGTGTAGTTGAGGTGCTGTTAAGATGACTTGAATGTTCTTCATATTTTGGTTCTTAGCAGCATTGTTGATCATCTTTTTGATGCTTGTTGAACTCTATTATTGAAGCTCAATTCCTTCTAATTGTTAGCAGCTCTTCATGATCAATATTGATGTGATGCTAATTTGTTCACTTATGTTCTTAATTTTTTGTGCTTAACAGGTTTGAACAATCCTAGAATCGTAGGCTTGTGTTCCACATCTTTGACTTATTAATTTTTAGTATTCTCGATAAAACATATAGTGGAGATTTTGAGATTAGCCTTTTGTTCAACCGCTATAACATTACCAACATTAACAACATGAATTATTCATATGTGAATCATTAGTTTTTCCATGTCCTCCACCCACTTGGCACTGCGGCTCCGATCTTGATCTATACTCATCAGCCTTTTGTTTTCTGATGAGCTGCTGCCAATATTATCTTGCTAAACTCCTTTTCTCTATAGGTTTGGCAGCTGTCAATGCTAGGGAGAAGAATTCTGTAATTCCTATTTTGTTTCTACCCTTTTTATTTCACTATGTCGATTAATTTATTTGAAGGGTGAATTTTAAGAAAGGACCGACATACATGTCGATGATTTTTGAAAAGATTGATTTTAATGATTAGGCTGAAATAGACAGAGCCGCCAGTTGGTATGAGTTCAAAAGGATATACCGACTCATCCAAATTTTAAAAGGTTTTCACAATATGGCTCAATATGTGACTCCATATAATTTGTCTGCAACCCGAGATTCATAGAGTTTGGGGGCTTACTTAAGCGAGGGGAAGATGTTAGGCACCCCCGACTTCTGTGAAACACGGTTATCGCTCCTTTTTTCATTCGCTATACATGAAGTGTGTGTGTATGTGTGCGCATGTGTATGTGTGATTTTAGTTTCGTCAAAGTGCTTGAGTGCTTTATTTTGAAAGTAGTGTTGTGCCTCTTTGGACTTATGTACAAAGGATTTAATTTGAAGAAAAGTTAATTTTTTAGATAAAGCATATGAGTGTGATATTTTGAAAAGATGATTTTCAAACCCTTCATCAAATAGGAACTGTGGCCCTTTGATACTTCCAATTTTAACTTAGACTAAGCCTTATTATACTAGCAGCGGCTTCGTTTGATTCTTATTGAGATGCGAGGCATTTGGCTTAGTAAAGAAATCAAAACTATTAAGGCCCAAGGTTACATGTATAATGGATAACAAGCTAATAATACAACTGAAATAAGTCCATTATAGGAACCGATTTGGATCTATTGATTGAATCATTTCCCCTATAATTCCTAGGCTCACATGATATTATAAAGCATGCACGAAATAGATATTAAAACACTATATATACACTTCCTAACCCTATTAAAAAGTGAGTTATCGATTTACATCCTCGTATGCAATTAGTTCAGCTCCCCGCTACCTCTAGATATGGATCTAAGGTCGCATAAGATAGCTATAATATTTACAAAAACATGAAAATAAACTAGAGCTGCCTAGATCTAAGCCTATCTAGCTCAATGGTTCAAGTTATTCAGCTTTTGAATCGGTTAAATGTTATATCAGTCTAGATCTAGGATAGATCTAGTCAAACCACTACAAATACCAACTATATATGCAAAATAATCGATAAAAGTTAAATCTATATACAACCAAGCAGTATATACATATATAGCACTTATATATATATATATATTAAAGTTGTAAATAAAAACGGATCTAAGAAGATCTTACGTATTTACACGAGATCTGTACCAAAGGCTAATCACCTTGGAAACAAAGCTGACAACCTTCAAAACTCGTATTTCAACCAGTGGAAAGTTGTTATAAGTAGATTTGTATGTTTAGAAGTGTATGAAACTGAGATATACAACATTTGAGATGAAGATTTCAGCTTCTCTCCCTAGCTCTCGTATTTCTCTCTCTAAAATTTTTGAAACTTCCTCTCTATATATATATATATATATATAAATGAGATGGTGGAGATGATTTAAAGACCTTGGCTAGCCACAGGTACACCTACGACTGGGCCTAGTGGGTCTTGTTGCCTCGAAGTTCGTTCCCTCTATTGTTGCGATGTTTTTTGAAACGTTCGTATCTTGCAATCTAGAAATCGCTAGGTGATGTGTCATACCATTCCAAAAAGCTCTTTTCGAGAGCTACTCAATGACATCGGGGGGCTTAATCATTTCTGAATCTAGGAAGATGGGTCCATGACCAGAATAGCATCATATGGTATTCGCGGGTAGTCCGTGGATCTGTCTTGCATAATTTACAACTCGGGATTGCTGTGGTGGTTCTTTGTGACCCTATCCTCAGCCAAACGACTTTTGTTTATGTGGTGTTGGCATATTGCCTCTTTTCCTTCTTGGGTTGTCTCCAGGATTGATGTTGTTGTTACAATCTCTCGGGGTTATCTCAGGGGGTGAAGTTATGACTTTGTCTTTCCTCGAGGTTGTCTTCGGGGTGTAAAAAGATGATTTTGACCTCTTGCATGGTTAGTAAAAGGAAAGAAAATTTTTGAGTGTCTACAACAACGATGAACATTTCTCTGGTCATAGAGTTTTCCTTACTCTACGTTTTCTCTTGTTTTGCTTGAAGTTTAACCTAGATGATTATTATTCTTATATTTGATGTTTAGTGCTCATCGTCATCTTCTTCTTTTGAACGATGCTACCTTTTATACTTCTCTGTAATCTTCCCATTGAGAAATGTTCATTAAGGTATTTAACGCCAAGATATTTTGATATCTCTAATGTTGACTTTTTGAATTTTTGTGTCAGTTTATTTTCTTACTTAGGACTTGTCACATCAGTCAGTATTTTTTCTAGCTTGTTAGATAGCTAGCTTTTGACCAACTAGCTGGTAGATATAATTTTGTCTTCTTCCAAGAACATATATATTTCGAAGTCTTGAGATCATCTTCTTTCAACGTTCCAATTGTCAATCTTATTGTCAGACCTAATATGAGCTCTATGATCTACAGTTGCAAGATTCATGAGATTAAGCCTTACGATCGGTTTGACCTTTTATGTTCTTGTACTCTTTTCACTATTGAAAGTCTAGTGAGGAATATCATAGTCTTATGTTCTGTATCCTCACTATTACTAATGCCTTATCTTCTTTTCTACATTCTAATGGCTTCATGATGTTTTAACTTGCTTAGCAGATTCTTCTCCGTTTTCTTAACGCTTCAGCTGTCTTATGAAGTTAGTAACATATTTTTAAAGTAAGCTTTTCTTCTTTGTTCTGAAGTACAAGATGCTTCTATACAAAGTTCTAATTACTCTATGATCTGTTCTGTGAACAGTGATCATATAGAATGTCATTGCAGTTGACCTTTGGATTTATTCTGAAGATCTCTTTTTGTGAGAGATATACTAAGATATCATCAGAGTATATTCTCTTGCCATATACTTGTTCTTGAGTAATCTTTAATTTATATCCATGGCACAAACTGAGCTTGGTGATTTCCTTTAATTCGTGTAGTCAGCACATCACATTTTTCTTAACTATTCTGAGACTGACTTTACGATCCTGATCTTACTAAACGATCTTAGAGTAATCTTTAGATGTTGCTCTCATTCAGTGTCTTCTTTGAGTATTCCACTACCACTCTTTACTGAGCAATGTTTACTCTGATATCCATTGATTCATTGATCTGTTTTTGCTATATGATGTTCAACATCTTCTTTAACTCTTTTTATAGTTTTGTGTTAGCCTTGCAGTTTTGATCTATCTGTGATCGCCTATTAGTGACCACTTCGGTTGTTGATATCCATCTGCGATCGATTACGGTCGCTGATAATCTTCGCATAAAATCTGGTCGCCAGAATGCACATCAGCGACCACTTTTAGCGACCGAATTATCTGCAACCGATATTAACGACCAGGATCGTCGCTAAGTTGAGTTAGCATGGTTCAGGTCCGAAGGCTGACGTGGGCCACGTGTCAGTGACCGTCAGTAGCGATCGGAGCGGTAGCTAACACCCTAATCCAATTAGCAGTTGCTGATGTATAAAATAATTTTTTTCCCCTATTTTATAGATTTCCCAAAAAATTGTACCTGTTTTGTACCTACTTTATGTCCTAACACACAATAGATAGTATATATATAAACTTCCAACCATGTTTTATATAACCCAACACATGCGCAACAATATAAACATCCATCCAGATACCGACGCATACACCAAAATAGTATAAACTATATAAACATTAAAAAACCAATATGAACTAAAGAAATATATACAAATCTAATCTTTAAGTAACATACAGTCATCCAAAGAATGAATATAAAAGTACAAGGCTTATAAATAACTAGAAAAACAAGACTAGGTCGGTCACCATGCATCATCGTCCAAATTAGTTTCTTGTTGATCACCCTGTAATTAACAAAGTAATAAAACAAGTTACATATATAGTATATATGTTGATACTGGTATTACGATAATATACAACAAATTAAACACAACAATATATGTATATGTATATATAAGTCACTAATTTGATTGTAATAAATACGATTGATTGCCTCGTCGCCATCCTCATGTTGTGATGTTGCTGCCGTCGCCACTGTATCAGCTAAGTCGTCAAGACTCAGAGCCGCCAGATGCTCGCCCAATATACAAAGAAGATCGTGATTTCAACATATAGCTCTCACACGGTCAGTAGGAGTATAAATAGCTGGATGACTCGATGACTGTGAAGACTAGGTAGCAGAGGTTCCTGAGCCACTGAAGGTTGGGCGACATCATTTTCCTTGACCTTTGACATAGTTCTTCTTCATAACAGACGCCCTCTCCCACAATTCTTAATCAATCAGCGGACGTGGGGTGCCTTTAGGATAGCGCTTATTCAATAAACTCTTATAAGTATCTTGTCAGTAGGTTAACAATTAAATAGTTAAAAATAAATATAAAATTTTAAAGATTGACGTAAAACTTTATAAACAACATCAAAGTTTTCAAAACTTATTACCACTATCTGGATAGCATCAGACAGACCATCATGGGTGGCCACGTACACATCCAGCCAATGGATAGGCTGACCTTGAGATTGAGACTACTATACAAAACATACTCCCATTTTACTAAGTAAACAAGTGATATTCTACAATTCATGATTGTAAACATATTAAAACTATTCATACGTACTGTAACGCCCCGAAATCCGGTCTATCTTCACACCCAAATTCCGTACGTCACGATCCCATCTTCTTCTAAACATACATCATTATATAGCTAAATATAACAACATATACTCTCAAATCCCAGGTGCTAAAAACCTTATACCCTTTTTCATTACAAATAATGATAAATAAATTATTCATTTCATCTTAAACTAGTCTATAGTTCAATTTCATATTTCTCTATTACAAGTCTTCACTTGATCTTCTCGCTCATTCACATTCTGAATGGCACTTCATTTGGATACCGTCAGCTTGATCTTTACGGGATCTTTAAGTTCTTCTAACATCATTCGCTGAAAAAAAAATTCATTTAAAGCATGTGTGAGCATTCAATTGCCCAATAAGTCATAACAGTTGAACAAACATCTTCAAGAATTCAAACATTCTTTTAAGACTTCAATAACCGAACAAAGGTTATGAAGCAACTTGAATAATAGGAATAATCTGGATTCCTATCATTTTAAAACAATATTCACTTTAATTTTTAAATACTTTCATTCTTCTATCTTTTTCATACACATTATGTATGGCTAGAATCATTAGTACAGACTTAACAATAACGGATCATGTATGAACAAAGCATTCTCTTATTGAACAGTTAAATCACATAACAATCCATCTCATAGAAACACCAAAGTGTTCACATTGTGGCACAAGGCCTCATATGTTCTACTACTTTACACAAATATCGCACATTAGCACATAGACAGAACTTCTAAAGTTCAACATCTGAGAAGTTTAAGAAACTAGCATTCATTTGAAATATGAATGAAGTTAGGAAACTTGCCTTACGCGATTATACCTTACTGTTGAAGCGCACATTCCAGTTCCTATGTAGCACATAAAAAAAACAAAACATACACTAATTAGTCATGTATATTTGACTTATGCATTAGTTTGCTTAACTTTACTTCTTAGGGTTCGCATTCTTGTAACCTAAGTTTACGCGACCACTTTCATTACTGTTCTACGGCTTCATGACATACGGAGATGTCTTACTTTTACGTTCATCATCTTTGATGTTTTACATCTTATCTTCTTCTTATAACTTCTCTAGGACTCAGCACACATCGCTTCTCTACTAGTAGTCCATATGGTACTCAGAGTAGTTTCCCACAAATAACCAACAAACAAGTTCTCGTCTTGTCTACACTGCCGATAACAGTGAGTTAGATCGGTTGCCAGTTTTGTATATACCTTCGCTCTTTGAAGGAATTGTTTAGCCCAGCTCCCATATGTCAACCATCAAAGGTTACGATTGTACTACAACTTAACTTATCTTAACTTATCCGAACTATTAAACTATAATCTTCGTTAAGTTAATTTCTCATTCCTTATGGCTTCCTGGAAACTAAATGCCACCCCTCAGGATTCATTCTTATACGGCTCACCTTCGGCTTTCATTACTCTTATTATCGTTCATTACGACTTTCTCGATAATTCATGTCTTACTTACTACCTTTGTCAACATCTAGGTCATACAACCAAGGTATACTTAGAATGTTCGTCTGACGCGAATACGATTCACGAGGATCGTTTACGTATTCAACGTTCATGTTGCTCGTCTTTTAATCTCTCATTCAACCTTTACTCAAGGTTTTCATCGCTTTTGATCATTATCCATCCCATGAACCCCATGTTCATTATTCTTTCTTAATGTTGAAGTCATACTGTTTGTTGTGTGCTACGACCGATCGTTTATCGCAATAGCGTTGTGTTTACAACGTCTATACGCTTTACACTTATCTCTCACTATCATGATATAACATGAAAATGTCATTCATTACCCTCGTCACTCAACGTCTAAGGAATCACAACCATAGTAACCCCTCATGTTTGTTCATTGCGAATACGGTCCCCGAACATCGGTTACGTAACCCGCGTTCACATTCTTTGTCTTTAAATCTCAATTAATCTTTTCATTCAACCTTCATTTAAGGTTTAATTTACTTGTTTAAGTGTTACATTAGTTGAACATTATGTTCTTTATCTTCCCGTACGTTTCCCCCAAGAGTTGAGTAGTTAAATGCTCTTCTCTGGCTTTTTCCCTACTATTGGCTGGCTTTCACTCTCTTCTTTATCTCTCGACCTTGCATGCATGAGTTTGATGCGGCTCCACTGGTCTCAGTCTTTGCAACACACCCCATAAGTCATGATCAGCCGCGGCGCCAAGCCCTAACCCTAGAAAATTTCTCTAAGTGTTAAATCCAATTTGAGACGCTTACTTCCCGCTTCCATAACTTATTCGTTATAACTCAGAACGAGGTCTTTCCAAAGCCATTCTTTTCCTCATCTTACGTACTTCAATACCCCCTAGATGAAAATTCGTCCTGAATCCGTTAACGTGCCATTCGATAGGCTTGATCTTCACCCTTTATTCGTTTTACGTTTTTAACGCTCTTCGTTTGTTCATCCGTAATTCGGTCATCTGAACTCAGAATTCGTTCGTTCTTGAGTCCACGACTCACGTTTTCTATGTTCTCTTACATTCTTATGAAACCCTACACATTCAGGTTCATTTACTAACTTTCTAATTCTAGTTTGTCTTTTACGAAATTTTTGCCATAACTTCGTTATAGCTAAGTTTTAATCCGTTCTTCATGAACGTTTCTACCGTTCCTAACCAAGCAATATACATCTAACTTATACGCGATGGTTTTAAACTTGTCCATCAACAACAAATATCCTACGATGGTTTTAAATTTGTCCATCAACAACGTTCTTCGTGTTCTTCGTTCGTTCTTCATTTTAATCGATATTTTGGATTACGATTTCACTTTTTATTGGAATTTGATGTTATAGATCATCATTCCTTACTTATTACACCTACTTATTGATATAATCCACTCGGAACGTTCTAATTCATTATGAATCTTATACTTCCTTAAGAAATTTATAAACTAAACTTTTAATTCTTATTTCTTCATTTTCTTACGATTTCAACCATATGAAATCATTTCTAACATCATTTAATTCTTATTCTTATTAATCTATGTTTTGAACATAAAAACTTTAGAAAAGTTAACTTAGGAGTTAGGTTTTAATACCTTTCCTCTTTATTTTTCTTCTGCTAAACAAAACCGGCAATTTGCTAGCTTTTCTATTTCACGAACACTTTCTATCCAAACATTCATGCTCATGCTCTTCCTTCTCCCTCTTCCTCCGACCCTCTCTCTCTCTCTAGATTGTAGGATTTTCAAAATCCCATTTAAATGAAATAAGCTTCCTATTTATAGAATTTCCAAAGCTAGGGAAAAATAGTCATTTCACCCCTAACCTCCTTACTATCCATACCTCCTTACTATTCATGACTTAGGTGTTAAGTTAACTTAGCACTTAAGTCTACTTAGCCTTTAAGTTATGTGGTTCCGTCTTTCGAGTTTTCGTCCGACAGTTTTAAAAACTACGATTCTCGGAATCCAAATATTTTTGGATATTTCATCTTTCCTTTACCGATTAACTTTTACGTATTCTTCGGATTTCTAAAAAATTGAAAAATACTTTTTGGCGTTAAGCGTTTTCCTTCACGTTTTACCCTAACATAGCTAAATGAATGAAAAGTACATAACATAACTTTTTGCCGTGTTTTATTTCGTCTGATTTCTGCACGTTTTTAGAGAAAAACTTTTATCGGCTTACTTAACTTTTCAAGATATATTATCGTTAAATCTTTCGACGGAATGTCATTTCGACATACCGAACTCTCAAAATGGCTTAGGTTATTTAAACCCTAACCCTTAGGTTTCGTCGGGTGAATAGTGCCTATTTTGTCTTTTTCCCCAAAAATATTTTTTTCTCGGAAAATTTTCATTTTTGTTTTGAAAATTATTACTCGTTCAGTCTAGCTCGTAGCCAGAATCCTCCCTACTTATAATCATCCAAGGTTCTAGAATGATTAATAAACACATAGCACATAATATAATTAATAAAAATTCATTTTATTAATAACTAATTCTTTAAACTTAAATTCTGGACGATCCGAATTTTCGGGGCGTTACACATACCCTGGCAGTGATATGTTGTAACTGTGATATACTTTCAATTGATTAATTATGACAAAAATTCTATCGGGAATTACGTTAGAAATAACAAATATGACAATTCTACCAATACAAATCATTCAACCAATTCGATATTCGATGAACAACGAACAAATACAAACAACTGCACATTATATTATATAAGACAACAAATGACTAACAATATATAACTAAATAATTTAATTAACTTACGAAGGCTAACCTTTAAGCTTTAATTGATCGTAGGAGGATAGGAGCAGGAGGCAGTGAGCAGCAACAGCGGAGGGGGAGGAGGAGGAGGCGGAAGAGGGGAGAAGGAGGAGGAGTCGGCAGGAGGAAGAGTTAGTCGCCAGTAGAGGTGAGAGAGAAGGAGGTGTAAAGGTGACAGAGAGAGGAGTTGTTTATGGGAGAGATGCAATGTCTGGTGTGGAAAGGAATTGATTAGGGTTTTAATTAGCTTATTTTAGACGAAATTCTATCGAGGTTATTTTCGTTGGGAATATCGTATTATCGACGGATCTTCCGTCGGAATTAACATACTTCCATCGAAATTATTGTTGGCGTTGGCGCTAAATTTGTACGCCCTTGTGTATTACTATTTATGACGAAAATTCGTCGAAAATATTTTATTTTCGAGGGAATATTCCATCAAAATTACTATAAAATCAATGAAAAATATTTCGTCAGAAATAATTCTGTCAACTTTAATACTTTTTCTTGTAATGAGGTAGTAATAAATATTATTATATTTTTTATACTAAAAAATGTAATCAAAATCATAAACATCCCAAATTTTGACATATACTCAAGAAAATTTAACATATAAAAATCATAATATGAAAACTAAGAATTGAAATAATAATTTATGTTGTTAAATACAAAAAACTAAACTATCAACATACTCAATCACTCTAACTAGAATAGCTCCATTCATAATTTAATTTAAAAATCTTAATATTTGTATCACTTAATCCCAAAATATGGGTTAATTAAACTAAATTAGTTTTTTGTTAATAAGTTACCAACAATTTGAATGATATAGTCTTAATTACAAATAAAATTATATTTAAAATGTATTGTATTATATATATATATATATATATATATATATATATATTATTCAAGAATTAAATTTTGATAATATACATGGGTAAATATGTAACTTTATCTATTTAGTTTACCCTAAAAACTTATAGGGGTACTAAGTGTTAAAAACTTATAGGTTCCTTTTTAAAATATTTTTAACCTTTTATGTTTTCTACGTGGTTTGAATCTTGTTGAAAGGGTGAAATTGACAAAAGAGTTTGACATGAAATGTCGACAATTTGAAATGATTTTACAGAGCCACCAGTTGGTAGGAGTGAAATGGTTGTACCAACTTAACAAAGTTTATGAAATTTTTTGCAAAAAGGCCTAATTATTGGACTCTATTCAACAGGCCTTTGAAACCAAGATTAATAGAGTTCGGGGGCTTGCTTAAGAGGGGGGAAGGTGTTAGGCACCCCCCGACTTCCGTAAAAACACGGTTACCGCGTCTTTTCAATTCCCTAATTATTTGTAGTGTGTGTGTATTAATTGGGCCTAAGTGCTTTGTTTGAAAGTAGTGATATACCTCTTTTGCACCTATATGATTTCTATGAATATTCAATTTTAGCCAAAATATACAAAATTGATGTTTTAAAAATAGCTTTTCAACCCCTAATGCTCACATAGTAATTGAGGTCTTTGATACTTCCATTTTATTCCGTATTCGGCATGTTTTGATTTTATTCTCGACATGAGAAACATCTTCGATAAAAATATATATATATATATATATATATATATATATATATAAGTGTCAGGCTACTTATGGGCATGAAAGCCATCAAAGTGACCCGAGCACCACAAACCACAATTTGATTATGTCAGGGCCTTAAATTCGTATTCCCGCTTAGCCTAGGATTACATTTACAAGAGGTTACAAGCTATCTATAAAGCTCACTGGGGTTATCACCGGGGTTAAGTTTGATCTCCCATGGTTGTCACCGGGGTTTGACTTGATATCCTGCGGTTGTCACCGAGGTTTGTGTTGATGATTTTGACTTCTATGGTTGTCTCTGGAAGATAAAAGACAATTTTGTCCTCCTGCATGGTTAGTAACAGGAATGCAAAATTTTCAGTGTCTACATATGCCCATCTTTATCATGTTTATGGAATGAAATGGAATGAACAGGATAAAGATTGATAGACACTTGAAATATGATAAGATTAAACGATGTCGTGCAATGCAGCATGATATGATGTTATGGTGTAACAACCCCAAAGTTCATACAATATAATTCTCAACTTCGGTCGTTAATAACACATCTACCTTCTAATTTTACATCCTTATTCGACGTTAAACTTTATAAAATGCAAAATAATTTAAACTTTTATGTCTTTTTACTTTAATTCCCCGAATCAAAACCTTTATCATCCACATGTCTTTGAATCAATCTTATTTTATGATTCACTTTATCACTGTTATTATATAAAATTTTATATTTCAATCCAATAACCTTTACATATCAGATAACTCTAACTTTAGCTTTACAACTCAACATAAAACTATACATCATAAAACATTTAGTACATCTCATGAATCTTAATCATGGTATTAAGAAATAACAACTTTACCTAAAATATTAATCTTCGTGTATTATTTCTGATCCACGTCAATCAAGTAGCACATAGTGTTACCTTCAATCTTTAACCTGCAAAAATGGTTATTTTCAAGGTTGAGCTCGACAGCCCAGCAAAATCTAAAAGTTTTCATGCATCACATAGCATATAATAACATGCTCAACATATATCTCATAAACATTGGACAAACATAACATACATCTTACAGTTCATATAACAAGTATAAAGATTGAGTTCCTTACTCAATTAATATGCTTTACTCAAGCAACGTAGTCATAAGTTGACTTTAATATTTCATATATTCAACATATATATAACACATCATGCTCTTTGCAACAAAGATTTAAAACAATAAAATTCACATAGCAAATAAGAACTGAAAGACTTGCCTTGATCGTTGTTTACCAATAACAGTTTAACAGCTTACAGTTATCTGCACTTCACGTGCCCTACACAATTATATAATCATGCACACCGACTATTAGTCGCATAGTAATGCATAATAGTTGTAATGTAAACTTTACTCTACCTCCCATAACCCTTCTTATTAATTAATATACAATGTTCAATTTGATTGTGTTAACTTTCAACTTATATCTCACTATACTTCATATTATAAGTTCATTCAAGTGTTTAAGTCTTGCTAGGACTACTTATTGGTTTTATATTAGCACTATTCAATATCTTATTATATTCATTTCATTTGATTTAAAACACTTTTTTACGTTCAATATCACTTATCACGGCGTTTCGTCGTTTATTCGTCACCCGACCAATTTGTCTCTCTTGTGTGTTCTTAATATGCGTATACAACTTATCTAATATATCATTTATTAATGTTCAGCATCATTATACTTCATAATATTCATGTTCTATAACTTTGAATAACATCTATTATCGTCGACATCACTATACTTGTGTATGTGCATGTCCGACGCCCTCCGATTGCCTCTAAATACGCATTAGTCACAAAGATGACCATTTTGACTACTGTTCCCGACCTCAAATTGAAAAACTTAAAGAATAAAAGTTGCAGGTCTATTCATCCTCTTCCCGGATCATCATGAATCACCTCAATCGGAGTTCATATGAAAAAGGTATGCCTATTTTACTAAAATAAGTCAAAGCAGTCACACCTAACATACTTTGGGCGCAAATACTAATTAAACTTGGACACAGTAGAAGTTGTGCCCTACAGTAGCAGATCGCCCTCTACAACGCATCTACACCCCAAATGACTTAGGGCAATAGCAAATTGCATACCAATTAGCGTAAACAGGACTCAAGGTTACCGTTCTTCGCGATTTTTAACCCTTTTTCTCCTACTAATCTTCATAACTTGAGTTATACACATCCAAATTAGTCCGTTTTTGATTCTATGGATTCGTAATTCATAGAACTACAACATACTAGAATTCTAACAATTTATAAAAACATTAACCAACCTAAAATTTGACCCAAAACACATGTTCATACTCTATTTTCATGTTTTAAACACATTTAACGAATGGTGCCGGTAAAAATGAAGGAATTGATAATACAATTACAAGAGTTGCTAGATAAGGGTTATGTTTGACCAAGTGTGTCTCCTTGGGGATCACCAGTATTATTTGTAAAGAAGAAGGATGGATCGATGAGGCTCTGTACCGACTATTAAGAGTTGAAACGAGTGATGATTAAGAATAGATATCTGTTGCCAAGAATAGACAACCTTTTCGATCAACTGAAGGGATGATAAAGGGGTTTTATACCTATTTATCCGGTATCTGTTACTTGAATTAGTTGTTTATACTCATGGTTCTTAGTTATTTTCATGCATTTTTGTGTTCATTTTGTAGATCTTAAGCTTGGGAACGATGTGAGTGACTATTGGTATGAAAACGTAAGGAAAGCAATCCGGGAATTGTTTGGGCTTTCATGTTCATTTCATGTTCTTGGCTTGGAACTTGTATTATGTTGTAGAGCTTCTTCTTAACTTTCTGGGACATCTTGAATCATTCCAATCGGAGTTCGGATGCAAGAGTTATGACCTTTATACCAACGAACGTTGAACGTCACTATTTTGGATGGCCATTTACATAGCTGTCACTTCCAACCCAATTTTAGCCTTCATCCATCCATTATTTCTCAATTATCAAAGAATTAAAGTTATAGATCTCGTCGAGAGCTTCGGTTTGCTAGGAGGCTGGCCCTGTAACTCCTCTCAGATCAAAAGTTATTGCCATTTTACCAGAGGACACTGCAGCAGAAAATCAATAGCGTGGGTGCGCGGATTTCTAAGCCATTTCCTGCGCGGCCGCGCCAATCCCTGGAGCAAAAAAACGTCATCTACTACTTGAGCGCGAGCGCGCCCGAATCCAGGCCATTTACAGCGCGGCCGCGCCACTTCTGATGTTTATTAGAGCTGACTTTTTCACTAAACAATGCAATTGAAGCATAATTTGGAGGAGGGTTCAATGAGGGCTTATATAAATAGGAGACATATATCATATGTAAAGAGGATTCCATCCCTTGGGGGATCACGTAGCTATTGTTTCTTTCACTCTTTAGTTTCAATAATAGAATAGAGTAGATTAGTGTAGTTACTTTCTGAAAGTAGTATGCACACAAGCCAATCATGTTTGATGATAAAGCATATACTTTGTAACAATCTTATTCATTTATTAATAAAAAGTATTAATTTATTAAAGGCTTTTAATTATCTACATGATGCTGTTTTATAATATGTGATAAACCCATAGTTTTAAGCAATGCTTTTAGAATAATGATGATGATCATTCTAATGAGATCTAAATTCTTAGAAAGCTTAAAACTAAAATAGTTCCCAATCATTGGATTACTAAATTGGGGATTAGTGAATCTGGATAGATTGGTACATACGTTGCTTGCTCATTGGATGAGGATGATTGATCTCATGATCATTTGTGTGGAGACACTAAAGCAAGTATGTAGGTGCTTATTAGAGAATAAGTTCACTGAACATGGCTCGCTAAGGAATACCTAATGGAGTTTTATTTTTTCCAATAGGAATTCTCAGTAGTGATAGTAGTACAAGTAATCCTTGGACTTGAGATCATCATAGTATCTTGTGTATAATGAGTTATACTTTGACTTATTCCTTAAGACCCTTAGGGTATATCAAAGGGTATGCTTGGGTATAATAAGTTGTACATGGAGATAATGTATGATCAATAAAGAATCTACCACTTCTAATAAAAGAAGAGAAATGTCCTATGTGATTCGATAAATGACAACCCAAGTAGTCCTTGGTTAAGGCGTAATGAAATTAGAAAGGAGTTTCTAATTTGCATTATTTGGATTTTGCATTTAAGAATCGAAATACATATAATTAAATAAAATAAGACTTGACAGTAATTCCCTTGTCTTATATTTAATTGGGACATTGTATGGTGGAAGGATTGAATTGTACGGTAACTATTATTTACTCAAAGGTTCTTTTATGATTAATGTTGAAATCTATATTATCCGGAAAGTCGTTGATCGTTAGGGAGGCTTATCCCTATTGTAGAATAAATATTATTTATTTAAATAAATTAATTATTTAATTTATTTATTTAAATAAGATTAGAATTGTTCTAATTGATTTATTCACAGTAGGTTTAATATGGAGAACCTAAAGGGTCACACCATAAAAGGAAGAATAATTATTTAAGAAGTAAATGGCATAATCGTAATAATATGTTATGTATATTTAATTTAATCTATGGTGATAGAATAAATTAAATAGCTTAATATTTATTATTTAATATTTTAGAAATATTAAATATAAATTAATAAGAGGAGTCTTATTAATATTATTACAATTATTATTATTTTAATTTCTAAAAGAGTTTAGGAATTAATTTAATATAAGTACTCTCATTTATTCCTAATTGGATTAGGAAGGAAAATTAGTTAAAGGAGTTTAATTAATTATCCCTAATAAGATTAGGGAGCTTAATTAATTAAAAGAATTAATTAATTAAAACTCAATTCCTTAATTGTTAAGGTGGGTTGCCCACATCTATAAATAAGAGGAGTCTTATTATGGGTGGTATGGGTTGTTGACTTTTTCAACAGACATAATTCCAATTTGTTGGAGAGTACCCTTTTCTATAGAGATAGAAAAACTAGGGTTTAGCCAAACAAACCCATCTTCTTGAATTTTCTTCTTCCTTGGTGGATCACCTCTAGAGGCCAAACATTTGGGTGGCTAACGTTGATCAAAGGAAGGAACCAAACCCGGTGGATTCAAGATTGAACGCGAAAGGATTTGGAGGTGAACTTTGTACGAGGAAGCTCGATCTTCAAGGGTATGATTTTATTCTTTATCTTTTCGTTTAATTAATAATTATGCATAAAGGGTGATCCGGGTATATGGTTTGTAAATTTTTAAACTCTGATTTTTACACGCTTCTGCACTTTTATGCAATTTGATTGCGTTCTTGAATATTACAAACCTAACAGTGGCATCAGAGCCAAACCTTTATGCGAATTATTAATTGTTTTAATTTGATATGTATATTGATATGTGTTTAGAACAATTTAATTGGGCATAATTTTATTGTATAAAATTTAAATAAAAAAAAAGGTCACAACATGAAATAAATCCGTGCATGATCAGCAGCAAATCATGTTAAAGGAAATTAATGATAACAGCACGGAATTCAAGGGGCGCGGAAAACATTGGTTAATGATTGGCATGATTGGCCAATGATGCTAATCATTTGAATCTGCTGGGCACGGAAATAAAGAAACGGCAGAAGCCTTAATTATTTTTTGTTTTTTGAGTTTTTTCACCTGCACGGAAATGGGCCACCGAAAGCAACTAGAAAAAGGAGCAGGATGTTCGGTAATATATATATTATATATATAAATATAATATATGTTTTAATATATACGGAATTAGTATATATATATATATGATAATATACGGTTATTATATATATATATATAATAGTTATATATATATATAATATATTATTTTCATTAATTTTATAATTAAAATAAAAGGTTTATTTTAATTTTAAAATAAAAGGTTTATTTTAATTTTAAAATAATAGGTTTATTTTAATTTTAAAATTAGAATTTCATGCTAACTAATTAGAGTTGGAATTGGATTCCATGATAACTAATTGGAGTTGAAATTGATCTTTCCTTAAATAAAGGAGTTTATTTAGATATGAAATAGGATTTCATATTATTCAAAATAAAAGAGTTTATTTGTGAATAGGAAAGTAAATCCATCTTTCCTTAAATAAAGGAGTTTATTTAGATATGAAATAGATTTCATATTATTCAAAAAAAAAAGAGTTTATTTGTGAATAGGAAAGAATATCCGTGTTTCCTTTAATAAAAGATTTTTTTTACATGGAATTGGATTCATAATTAATTAAAATAAAAGAGTTTATTTTAATTAAAGATTTTTATATATATATATGGAATTGGATTCCATAATTAATTAAAATAAAGGAGTTTATTTTGATTAAAATTTTGATTAAAATAAAATAGTTTATTTTATTCAAAATTGGATAAATTAAAATAAAATAGTTTTATTTTGATTTAAATTTGGATTTAAATAAAGGAGTTTATTTTTATTCAAAAATAGATTTTATACTAACTAAAATTGCCCATTAAATGATATCAATATATATATTAAATGTTTATTATTCATGAGATGAATGTTATTTATTGATGCATATGGTGATGTGTATGATAATAAATGGGATTGATTATGACTTATGACCGATGTGATTGGATTTTATTTTAGTTGGATGCATGAATGTATGGGTTTTATTAAATGGGGTCTGCAGACTGCCTTCTCTAATTTTTTCTTAATGTAAATTCTAACTCCCTCCTATGTACTTCCCTCGATTTGTTGATCAAGGTTTCTATTTATTTTAAATAGTTTTGTAATAGGAATAGTTAGAATTAATTTTGAAAAATTGGAGATAAAGTAGTGTGGAGGCGTGAAGACCCGATTGTAATGGAGCCCGGGTTTAAATGTAATAGTTATATTTAAATATTATTTATTGCCCCTAGGGTTTGACCTTTTGGTTCACTTGGTGGCTCTAGTGAACCAAACTAGAATAAAAGTCCATAATCAATCCGGGTAGAATATAGTATTCTATATGTGCATGCTTATACTATATATATATATATATGCAAACATGCTTGGCATGTTAATTAATATACGCGATATTTTATATATATGTGTAATGCATGCGCTAAACAAGATGAGACAAATTAATAACAAACCCCTCAATTCTTATATTAAGTCCTAAGCGTTCAAAGATATTTGGAATATCGAGCGTCAGCTTTCTAAAGCATGATAAAATTAATAGAGTATTAAATATTTAATATGAGTTTGTTGTGTCACCACAAGGCAAGTATTAAGTATTTAAGATGTTAATTTATCACATTTGATGCTTATAAAGAAAATTGAACAATATTGTTTTGTTGTGTCACCACAAGGATGATATTTTTCTTTTTGAATATATGGAGTGCTAGGTCGGACTTAACTTGGATAATTTTGATTCGGATGTGCCACCACTTGATCAAAATAATCTAAGAGGCAAAATACAAGGAGTTGCATAGTTGATGTAATTGATAAAAGTTGTCTACCTATTTATTTATATATAGTTTGTTGTGTCACCACAAGGCTATATACATTTGAAATGGGATCCTTATTCTCACTAGCAAATCTTTAATTGGATTTTGCCGAACTATATAAGTGAGGTATTATAGTTTGAAGAAAATAGTGGGAGATACCAATTTAAAACAAGACCTAATTTATTTTGGTAATTAATAATAGAATGTATGTTAAAATGTTGTTAATTACAAATTCATTTATAGAATTTTACAATGTCTAAATTACTATCCTTTAAAGCATATTAGATGCTAAGATAATCGGGCCAAATTAAAGCGGATTGGTTAAGGAATTTGAGAATAGTTCTCATAGTGAAAAGCTATCTTATGTCCTTAATACGCCTATCCTCGCTGAATGGTTGCGAGATAATGCCTCCGAGGAAGAGATTGCTACTTTTAGAAAGTGGCAAGATGATGCACTGATTGGCTCTCAATGCATCATGCTCGCATCTATGAGTAACGAATTTGCGTCGATGATGAAACTATTGATGCTCCTACTATATTCCCGCACATTAAGTAGTTGATGGTGAAGAAAGTAGGGTGATAGATATCGAGATATCTAAGGAGCTCTTCCGATCTAGAACGGCCAATGGCACTATAGTAATGAGACATAAAAGTTCTTAACATAATCAATTTGATTGATCAATCATGACAATGGGTTTTGTCATGGATGGAGAGTTGAGCAAGATTTGATCTTGCACTCACTCCGGACTCCTTTCACAATTGTTGTGAATTTTTCATATGAACAAGCTAGATATCGACTTTTGATTTGCTTAACATATTGAAAAATGTTGAGAGTCACTTTCAACCAAGAAAGACCATGTCTCACCGATAGGGGCCAAAGGATCTTACGAAAAGAAGAGCGATTCAAAGAAGGTAAATAGAAAGGCATAAACAAAGGATAATAAGAACAATCGACACGGATAGCAAAGGAGTTTGCTTCCACGCAATAAACCCGGACACTAGAAAGAAGCTGCGAGAAGCGTCTTGCGAGAGGCTAACCAAAGAAGCTTAGTGAAGTTTCTACATAATACGCTTTTTGTTCACGATTGAAATAAATTTTTCTTTAAGTCGAGGTTCTACTTGGGTATTGGATACCTGACTTTGGTTATCATAAATATAAATTTATGAAGGACCAAACAGAAGAAAGCTAAACAAGTATAAGTAATCTATATGTATGGAAATGAAGCAAAGGTTCTTTTGCATTAGCTATAGAAACTTATAGTTTAGCATCGCTTACTGAGCAAATCTATTAAGTCGATAAGTTGTTATTGTATTCCAGTTCTTGTTAAAATATTATTTCCATTTTATTGTTGGACAATAAAATTTTTGGTATTATAATTAAGAACAATTGTTGTTCTATTTATAATAATAATGTTTTGTATAGAATGAAATATTACTTAATGGATTTTGTATACTTGACTTACGTGAAAAATTGTTTTTTGTATATTGAACAAATTAGTATAAGAAAAGGAGATGATCATTCAAAGAGTTGAATGTGTGTATTTGCTAAAAAATACAAGTATGAAATATTTGAAAGGTTCAAAGAATTTGAAGTGAAACAAATTGGCAAAGTATTAAGATTCTTTGATTGGATCAAGGAATAAATACTTGTGTGCAATAAGTTTCTTGATCATCTCAAATGGTTTTCTCATAATGGACGCCTCGATATGTAATAAATGATTTATGTATACGAAAGGAAAAATTGTATCTTGTTGGACATGGTGCGGTCCATAATGATTTACCGATATTCCAATATCCTTACGGGATAATGTCCTAGAAATGGTTCGATATTCATTTAAAAGGTAACCTCAAAATCCACCCCAAGACTCCATAAAAGTTATGGATAGGGAGGATTAAGTAATCTTAAGTATGTTAAGATAGGAGTTGTCCAACTTATGTGAAAAGGTTTCAAAGAATAAGCTTGGGACAAGATTTGACAAGTGTCGATTTGTGGGACATCCTAAAGTAAGTTTAGGGCATATGTTCTATAATCCTACTTACAAAGGTGTGTTTGTTATGAAACACGCTTCCTTCTAAGATAAAGGTGTTTATCATTGAAAGGGCTAGTGGGAGGATAATAGATCTTGAAAAGTTCAAGAACCACAAAATACTATAAGTCAAATAAGAGGAACCTGTAGATAGACCTATTATACCACAAATTGAATCGTATATCCGGAATAGTACCAAAGATACCTAGGAGGTATGGATTCATCATGGATGATGATGATGAGGTACATCATAGAAGATGATGATCCGAGTTACATTCGATGAGGTAAGACTTCTAGTGTGTACAAAAGGGTCAGTGGGAGCATCGTGACATTCCTAGTACTATATGTTGATATACTACGGATGAGGAATAACTTATCATTGCTACAATCAGTAATGATAAAGTTGTCTAAACATTCCTCCATGAATGGTTTGGGAAGAGTATCTTAATTGGGGATAAAATCTATATAGATAGATTTAAGAGGATGCTCGACTTAACCCAAAGAACGATATATTCATTTGATGCTAAAGTCGTTTAGCATGGCAAACTCAAGAGATGTCTCATGTCGATGAGCTATGGAGTGTATCTCTTAATAGTCCCCACGAGAATCACGAAAAAGAGAGGTCGCATGAGTGACAATCATATGCATGATGAAATATACGAGACACGATGTTGATCGGTCATATTATCGAGAAGATCACCGTAAAGGCGGTGAAAAACATCTTAAAGTGCTTAACCCAAGCACTAAGGATGTGATCATATTCATGGTGGGTCTAAATTAAAACTAGAGGGCTTATGAGACTCAAGTTTTTGACGCATGCACCAAGATGATGAAAATCCACTTTAAGGTAAAGCGTTATCTTGGACAGTGGTGCAGTGAATTGGAAAGGTTCCAAATAGCAAAGAGTTGCTAGTTTAGTGATAAAGACAAAGTATATAGCTATAAATGAAGCTGCAAGTTGATTGTTTGGATTAAAAGTTCATTACAGAACTAGGAATAGTTCCTAAGTCTCATCTTGGATCTAAACATGTGTTGTGGCCCTTTCATTTGATTATAAGAATCATTGAAAGATGGGAAATCACTATAGAGTTAGTGGACTCTCATAAACAATATTACATATCCATTAACTAAAGCTTATCCAACAGCAGGATAATCATCACTTAGAGAAGAAGAGTATGAGATACCATGACGATTGGCTTTAGTGCAAGTGGGAGATTGAAAGTAGTATGCACACAAGCCAATCATGTTTGATGATAAAGCATATACTTTGTAACAATCTTATTCATTTATTAATAAAAAGTATTAATTTATTAAAGGCTTTTAATTATCTACATGATCTTTGTTTTTATAATATGTGATAAACCCATAGTTTTAAGCAATGCTTTTAGAATAATGATGATGATCATTCTAATGAGATCTAAATTCTTAGAAAGCTTAAAACTAAAATAGTTCCCAATCATTGGATTACTAAATTGGGGATTAGTGAATCCGGATAGATTGGTACATACGTTGCTTGCTCATTGGATGAGGATGATTGATCTCATGATCATTTGTGTGGAGACACTAAAGCAAGTATGTAGGTGCTTATTAGAGAATAAGTTCACTGAACGTGGCTCGCTAAGGAATACCTAATGGAGTTTTATTTGCTGTCAATAGGAATTTCTGTAGTGATAGTAAGACAAGTAATCCTTGGACTTGAGATCATCATAGTATCTTGTGTATAATGAGTTATACTTTGACTTATTCCTTAAGACCCTTAGGGTATATCAAAGGGTATGCTTGGGTATAATAAGTTGTACATGGAGATAATGTATGATCAATAAAGAATCTACCACTTCTAATAAAAGAAGAGAAATGTCCTATGTGATTCGATAAATGACAACCCAGTAGTCCTTGGCCAAGGCATAATGAAATTAGAAAGGAGTTTCTAATTTGCATTATCGGAGTTGTGCATTTAAGGATCGAAATACATATAATTAAATAAAATAAGACTTGTAAAGAATTCCATGTCTTATATTTAATTGGGACATTGTATGGTGGAAGGATTGAATTGTCATGCGAACTATTTACTCAAAGGTTCTTTTATGATTAATGTTGAAATCTATATTATACGGAAAGTCGTTGATCGCTAGGAGGCTTATCCCTATTGTAGAATAAATATTATTTATTTAAATAAATTAATTATTTAATTTATTTATTTAAATAAGATTAGAATTATTCTAATTGATTTATTCACAATGGGTTTAATATGGAGAACCTAAAGGGTCACACCATAAAAGGAAGAATAATTATTTAAGAAGTAAATGGCATAATCGTAATAATATGTTATGTATATTTAATTTAATCTATGGTGATAGAATAAATTAAATAGCTTAATATTTATTATTTAATATTTTAGAAATATTAAATATAAATTAATAAGAGGAGTCTTATTAATATTATTACAATTATTATTATTTTAATTTCTAAAAGAGTTTAGGAATTAATTTAATATAAGTACTCTCATTTATTCCTAATTGGATTAGGAAGGAAAATTAGTTAAAGGAGTTTAATTAATTATCCCTAATAAGATTAGGGAGCTTAATTAATTAAAAGAATTAATTAATTAAAACCCAATTCCTTAATTGTTAAGGTGGGTTGCCCACATCTATAAATAAGAGGAGTCTTATTATGGGTGGTATGGGTTGTTGATTTTTTTCAATGATATAATTCCAATTTGTTGGAGAGTACCCTTTTCTATAGAGATAGAAAAACTAGGGTTTAGCCAAACAAACCCATCTTCTTGAATTTTCTTCTTCCTTGGTGGATCACCTCTAGAGGCCAAACATTTGGGTGGCTAACGTTGATCAAAGGAAGGAACCAAACCCGGTGGATTCAAGATTGAGCCTTGAAAGGATTTGGAGGTGAACTTGTACGAGGAAGCTCGATCTTCAAGGGTATGATTTTATTCTTTATCTTTTCGTTTAATTAATAATTATGCATAAAGGGTGATTCGGGTATATGGTTTGTAAATTTTTAAACTCTGATTTTTACACGCTTCCGCACTTTTATGCAATTTGATTGCGTTCTTGAATATTACAAACCTAACACTTTCTAGATTTGATTAGATTGAAGACTTGAAGCAATTGGAAAGTATTAAAGATTCAATCTTGGATTAGGAGAACAGATTTGCACTTCAATTCTCTACTCTTATTCTCTCTTTGATTCCTAATTGTATCTTTTGATGTTTATTCAATATGTGGATGATAGATTTGATTTAGATATGATTTAAACTCTATTTTGAGATTGCAATGGATTCTATGGATTAGTTATTTCTGATATGTTTCATTGTTAGCCTTATTGATTTCTATGGGATTGTCTATTTAGATTCATGCTATTTGTTTAGTTTATTGGCTATCAATTATTGTGATTATCCATATAAACTCGAGAGAAGAAGTATGGGTTTAGATCTGATCTTATTAGCGTGTGATTGTATGTTCTATAATGCATTGGGATGTAAGATTCGTGCTTAGGATAGACATATACCGAAGCACCACTCGTAGTTAATTGAGAACTTGGGCTTAAACCCTAATTATTTGTAAATCACATAGACATATAGTGGTTTAGGTAATGTGGGTGTTCATGTGTATTCTATCAACTGTGCATTATATATGATATGGGTATTGTATATTGAGAGATGGCTATACTTTACTTTCGTGTTCTCAACTAACAATCCGGTTCAATTAGTTTGGCTTAACATGAAGTGTGTGGATTTGAATAAGTTAATAGATGAAATTATGATCTCAGGTCTTCATTATCTAATCTCACTCTGGGAATAGTTAGGTTTATTTAATTTCACAATTTAAATATAAAATATCAAATCATTCATTTAAATAAGACTGAAATGGTTATGGGCTAGTGCTTGGTGAACATTATTAGATTATTCTCTGTGGGAACGATACTTTGCTTACTCTTTATTATTTGTTGACCGTGTATACTTGCACGCATATATTTATCGGTAAAACGACCAACAAGTTTTTGGCGTCGTTGCCAGGGAATTATTTTAATAATTTTTGCCAACATTAATTTCAATCAAATTAGTCTTAATTTAAATATTTTATTTTATTTTAATTATCTTCCTATATTTTTCTCTTTTCAGGTACCATGGATGACTTTGCTTATCAATAGCCTTATGTGAACATGACTCAACCAAGGAACACAAGAACTGAAGGACTCAATGTATTTTCTACATTGTCAGCACAAATTACAACACTTTCGGAGAGGTTAGATGTTCTTGCAGCCTAACATACTCGAGAGATAGTAGTTACATGTGAATATTGTGTTGGTGAGCATCCAAGTTATCAGTGCAACATTAGTTTTGGACAAGTACAGTATGGGAGTGATTACTCCAACAACTATGCTCATCCCAATTATCATCAAGGTTGGGGGTATCACCCAGATTATGAATGGAGTTATAACTATCATGACTAATACTGCATCCCAAGTCCATCACATCCATCAAATTTCAAAGTAGAACATGAACTGACTTGTATAATACCCCAATTGCCTTTACAGTCGGAGTTAAAAAATTTAGTGAACTTTGCACACCCATGTCCCCTTGGTAGCCACATTCAAAGTAATTATCAGTATGATAATGAGGCCTCTTATACACCATGGTGGGCTAAGGAAGAACAAATAAAAGAGGAAAAGTCCGTTATATTTTTCATGCCTCAATGAAATAATTTATTCACAAATACAACGGACGAAGCACCTAGCTATGCAATGGAACTGGGGACATCATGTACAGGAAATATGCTAGGTGGCTTAAATCCGAAGACTCGTGTGATGGGGAACCTACCAAAGCACATAGTGGTTCTAATGGATAGAGGGTTCCTAGATTATCGTAGAGGAATCGGATAGCGGTGTCAAGAAAAGAGTCCGGCTGAACGACTATAAATTGAGCGCTCGATGGGAGGCACCCCATCCAATCTTTCTCCCTCCTAGTTTAATTCTTATTTACATTTCCATTTACTTCTTCAGCTATGTTTAAGTCTTCATACTTTACATATTTCGTAGATGTTTGATAGTTGTTAGTTTTAATAATAGTTTTATTATTTCTCCTCTCAGGTTCAATCCAATTGCTATAAGCATTCAGGATCAAACAAAAGTTAAATATATTGAAGCTGCCAGGGTAAAGGGTAGCGCGGCCGTGCCCAACTACAAGCCAAACACAGCACAGCCGTGCTATATCTCAGTCATAGAAAATAAACACTGCTAAATTTTTAGAATTTGTGACTCAATCATCCAAACAGTTAGAAGTCCACACTCAATTTCCAACTTTAGATTATCTCAAACTTATCCATCGCCTGATATACCATCGGATCTTGAGGAGGCGAACAGAGATGACATTGCCATTTCGGGGAGTATTCTTTCACTTTAAATTACAATAAGGGAATTGTTCATTTTTAAGTCTAGGGGTATTGGGTTTAGTCAGTAGTTTAGAGCATTTAGTGTAATTGCATGATATAGAGTAATTTCATGTTACATATAGTTAATTGCATGTTAGTAGTTATTTGTTTAATTTTGACGTAAATTTTTTCTTTTTGTTTGCTTAATATCTGTTTAGTTGAATAACATTGCATAATCCCAGGTTTTTAGTTGGTTGAATTCTTATTTGGCCAATGATGACATAGAAATTTGATAGATTTTTGAATTTAATGGATAACATGAGCTTAGTTATAATGTTATATATGATTTAATTCATTCTTGTTGTTTAGATGCTATCGGTTAGCACATAAGTGTTCATATCTGCTTGTTGGTTTAAGAATAACTTTTTTTATTTGCTGAGTATAAAATGTTATTTTTAAAGATGGAATTGTGTATAAAGTAGACATAGACTATGAAAACACAGATACTAAAACTTTTGGAGCACATGGGTATGCTTGCTATTGGGACGAGATGGAGCGTAAAACGCAATCGTTTAAATGGAAATGGAAAGTGAGATGGAGCATAAAACGCACTCTCTATATATATATAAAAAAAATTAAAAAAAATCAATAAACACCGCGGGAAAGTGCGAAAATCGCCCTTGTGAGTAAAAATAAAGCAGAATAAACCCATTGTTGAACCTTAGTTTGTATTGATGTGTTGGAGTAGTTGATGTCTCATTAGTATATGCAGTTATTGATTTAAACTTCAATTTTTTGTCTTAAGCAATATAGCATGTGGTATCTTCGCCTTTGTCAAGCTTATCTGTGAACACATCACACACACACAGCATCTTTATAGCAGGTTAGGATTATCTGATTGTATGTCATTATGCCTTTAGCATAGTTTGATGCTTTGTTCTTGGATCTTAATATTTCTCTAAGGCATATCTTATTGGAATTCTTATTATGGCTGGAAATCTGGGGATTCATTGTCATAGTAGCGTAGCTTGCATAGCATGTACATTGCATAATATTGTGTTGCTTGGGGACAAGCAACGGTTTAAGTTTGGGGGTATTTGATAAGTAGGTTTTATACCTATTTATCCGGTATCTGTTACTTGAATTAGTTACTTATACTCATGTTTCTTAGTTACTTTTCATGTATTTTGTGTTCATTTTGTAAATCTTAAGCTTGGGAACGATGTGAGCGACTATTGGTATGAAAATGCAAGGAAAATCAATCCGGGGATCATTTGGGATTTCATGTTCTTTGCTTGGAACTTGGATTATGTTGTAGAGCTTTTTCTTAAATTTTCGGAACATCTTGAATCATTCCAATTGGAGTTCGGATGCAAGAGTTATGACCTTTGTACCAACGAACGTTGAATGTCACTGTTTTGGGTGGCCATTTGCATAGCTGTCACTTCCAACCCAATTTCAGCCTTCATCCGTCAATTATTTCTTAATTATCAAAGAATGAACATTGTAGAGCTCATTGAGAGCTTCGATTTGATAGGTGACAGACTCCGTAACTCATTCCGGATCAAAAGTTATTTCAACAGCACGGGTGTGCGGATTTCTAGGCCATTTCATGCGCGGCCGTGCCAATCCCTGGAGCAAAAAAAACGTCATCTGCTACTTAAGCACGAAATGCAATAGCTGACGACTCCGTGCCATTTCCAAAGATAATGTGCGCCACTCCGATGTTGACCAGAGCTGACTTTTTCACTAAACAATGCAATTGAAGCGTAATTTGGAGGAGGGTTCAATAATGGCTTATATAAATAGGAGACATATATCAGATGTAAAGGGGAATCCACCCCTTGGGGGATCACTTAGCTATTGTTGCATTCTCTCTTTAATTTCAATAATAGAATAGAGTAGATTAGTGTAGTTGCTTTCTATATTTGATTAGATTGAAGACTTGAAGCAATTGAAAAGTATTAAAGATTTAATCTTGGATCAGGAGAATAGATTTGCACTTCAATTCTCTACTCTTATTCTCTCTTTGATTCCTAATTGTATCTTATGATGTTTATTCAATATATGGATGATAGATTTTATTCATATATGATTTAAACTCTATTCTGAGATTGCAATGGATTTTATAGATTAGTTATTTCTGATATATTTCATTGTTAGCCTTATTGATTGCTATGGGATTGTCTATTTAGATTCATGCTATTTTCTTAGTTGATTGGCCATCAATTACTATGATAATCCATATGGACTTGAGAGAAGAAGTATGGGTTTAGATCTGATCTTATTAGGATGTAATTGTATGTTCTATAATGCATTAGGATGTATGATTCGTGCTTAGGATAGACATATACCGAAGCACCACTCGTAGTTAATTGAGAACTTGGGCTTAAACCCTAATTATTTATAAATCACATAGACATATAGTGGTTTAGGTAATGTGGGTGTTCATGTGTATTCTATCAACTGTGGATTATATATGATATGGGTATGGTATATTAAGAGATAGCTATACTTTACTTTTGTGTTCTCGACTAACAATCCGGTTCAATTAGTTTGGCTTAACATGAAGTATGTGGATTTGAATAAGTTAATAGTGAAATTGTAATCTCAGGTCTTCATTATCTAATCTCACTCTGGCACTACATGCTCTAAACTACTGACTAAACCCAATACCCCCGAACTTAAAATGAACAATGCCCTCATTGTAATTAAAAGTGAAAGAATACTCCCCTAAGTGGCAATGTCATCTCCATTAGCCTCCTCATGATTCGATGGTATATATCAGGAGATGTATAAGTTTGAGATAATTTAAAGTTGGAAACTGAGTGTGGACTTCTAACTGTCCGAATGCTTGAGTCAGAAATTCTAAAAATTTAGCATTGTTTATTTTCTATGACTGAGCTATGGCACTAGCCATTGTGTTTTGGCTTGTTGTAGTCAGTTGGCGCCATTACTACCTGCACTCGGCAACAGCGAAGATATTTTTAACTTCTGTTTAATCCTAAATACTTATAGCAATTGGATTGAACCTGAGAGGAGAAACAATAAAACTATTATTAAGACTTATAACTCTCAAACATCTACGAAATATGGAAAGTACAAAGAATTAAACATAACAGAAGAAGTAAATGGAAATGTAAATAAGAATTAAATAAGGAGGGAGAAATATTGGATGGGGTGCCTCCCATCGAGTGCTCGATTTATAGTCCGCTATCCGATTCCTCTACGATAAGCTAGGAACCCTCCATCCATTAGAACTGCTATGTGCTTTGGTAAGTTCCCCATCATGAGAGTCTTTGAATTGAAGCCACCTAGCATATTTCCTGTACATGATGTCCCCAGTTCCATTGCATCGCCAGGTGCTTCTCCCATTATATCTGTGAATAGATTTTTGCATTGAGGCATGAAAGATACAACTAGCTTTTCTTCTTCTACTATCTCTTCCTCAGCCCACCATGGTTTATAATAGGCCTCATAATAGCAGAAATTCTTGCTTTGAATGTGACTACCAAGGGGACATGGGTGTGCAAAGTTCACTGAATTATTCAACTCTAACTGAGAAGGTACTTGGGGTATTATACAAGTCAACTCATGTTCTTCATTTTCCATACCCCCAGTTGTCTCCTCAATATCCACTCCTTTCAGTTCATTCAGTGGCATGTACACTTCTGGCTCTCCATCAGTTTCATCGTCCATGTCATGGCACCAATTGTTTGGAGGGCGATTGTTCAAGGCTTCGAACATTTGATCCATCTGATTCTGAAGATTTTGAATTGACCTCTCTTGCTCAATCATCTTCTCCTCAGTTGATGCTACAAATTTGAACCACAAATCCTCCAATCTTGAATTATCTTATTTAGTTTCAAAATCCATGTATTGAGGACCATTCATTGAGGAGTTAATGAGTTGTTCCATCTGTTTGTTAAGATTTTGGCTTGATAACTCCTGACTCATCATCATCTCTTCATGGTTTGTGTAAGACCCCAACTTATTATAAATGAAATTAAACTTCTTCTATTTATTATTTTGAAATATTAGGGGTTGATCTGATTAATGTGGTTAGTTATGGGTAAAATGCGCAAATATTTCAAATAAGCAAGTGGTTATAAAATATTCATTGTTGTCGGGGAATATTCGTTTGGTCGTGGAATATTCTTACCGCTTTAGGGAATATTAGTACGATGGGCGAATTTTGTGTGGGCCCTATAATGTAAAGCGATTGGATGAAAAAAGCGATAAATATAAGTTGTTTATAAATAACGGTGTAGTTATTAAGTTAATCTTGTTAAAATAATTATTGGTTAAAACAAAGTAGCGGTGGTATTACACCAATTATTGATTCTTACGTAAGAAGGCACTACTTAATAATTGTTACGATGAGTTCTTTGTTCAATATTTTATTTTATTGATTCAATAATTCTATGTTGATATTTTATATTATTATTATTTCAATAATTATCACTACACAAATATTTTCATTATCGGATCAATAATTCATATTATTTGAATAATATTATTAGATAACATTATTGGCAATGTCTAGAAAGTTACATCTAAGGAGAGGTTTGGTCACCTAATTGCATGACCAATGAGAGAAATCCTTATTGGAAAGCCCTCTTTCCCAGGAACGACACGGTAGCGATATTGTGATTCGTAATATTATTTGTGAATAATTAATTATTGATTTATATGATAAGAAAAATATTCATTTTATATGGATATAGATGGAGAAAAATTTTAATGTGACAATTGTTGAAAATTGATATTTTATCTTTTCGATAAAATAATTCATTTAAATATATTATTATATTTTAATAATATAATAATGGTGATATTTTTACAATGAATGTGGGATATATGAATAAATGAGGAGGAAGAGTATTTTTGTTGCAATAAATATTTAAAACATGTTTTTCATGTTTGTGGACCCCATTTCTTATTTGAAATTTGATTATAGCTTTGTAAAATCGCTTGGGTTTGTGGATTTGGTCAATTTCTATTTGGAATTTGGAAAAACTTTCTTCTGCAAAGTTGTAGAGAATGGAATTTCCTATGAGAAGGGCATGAGCTTCAAATTTTTCTGATAAAAGGGCTATTTATTATAAATTATTAAAGTTCCGAAGTTCCGGAAAAATTGATTTTTGGAAGTTTTAATTGTTTTATTCAAGAAAAACGTTTTTTGCAATCCCACATGTGTGGTAAATGAGCTGAATTCAGATTCTTTGGTGGTGGGCTTGAATATTTAATAAATAAAATTATTTTAATAAATTATCTGTTTTGGTGTTCTAAGCAATTTCCTATAAATAGGGTGCTTAGGTTAGAATTGAAAATCACACCAAAAACTGAAGTTTTATCTCTCTATATTATCGAGCGTATTCTTGTGAGTATTTTGATACTTTGACCGTTGCTATACGGTGCAAGTTCCTTCAATTGATATATCTCGATATTCCAATGAAGTACTATTTTTTCGAGGTAAGGGATGTTATTTTTTTAAAATGATATTATTTCTTCTAATATCATTATGTCGGATTATTAGTAAGATTTTTCTTGTGAAATTCTTGTCTTTTAGTGTTGGGGTTACTATTCACGATACTCGGCACTATTCACGATATCTGACACTATTCACTAATACGACCTTATTCACGGAAAAATTAAATTTTTGTTTTTTTCTAAAATATCGATTATGGATACTAGCTTTGATTGTATCCATGTTTTTTGATCATTCTTGAATTTTACTTTACTATGATTATTTATGAAGTATTTTTGAACTCGGATTGTTTTAAAAGTCACGAATCCTTAATATTTGTTCTTTTGTTTCCTTTGGATTCGTTTTCTTTAAAATATTTTCATCATCCTCGGTCCTAAATGATGATATTCTTGAATATCTTTGGTCCAGTAGTGCAAAGATTAATAATTTTCGATGAATATCTTAGTCATAATATTCTTTTTTGGGCTAGTTGAGCTCTCACCCTTTTCCTTTTTGTTCCATTTTTTCTTCTCGGGAGGCGAGAATGTAAATAGCGAGTTCTAGTCGAGGCGAGGTGTGGAATGATGGTTCTAGAGAATTGTTTTAGTAGTCCTCATCATTTTTGTAAAATAATGTACCAATAATTGTAATGAGGACTTATTTGGGTGTGAATATTGTCTAGATGGCAATATTTGTATTTAAACTCAGTTTTTATGTTGTATTAATAAAGTTGTAGTTGTTTCTGTACCATGTTATTGACGACTCAAAATGGGTGATGTATACCTATTTTGGGGGCGTCACAGTTGATATCAGAGCTTAGGGATATGATCTCTGGCAGAGATCAGGGAATAGAACTAGGAGGAGAGAGACGAGTAAAACCTTCGCTAGTGTCTTACCTAAGCTTATTTGTTGGTTGGTCAGTATATAGGGATATTATGTGATATGTTGATTTTTTTAATTAACCCTTGTTTTATGGCAGTATTTGAGAATGTCGACTGAGAATGTTAACAGTGGAGTAAATGAGACCGTGGAGACACCTTTACTCACCAATGAAGAGAACGTGCAATAGGCTGGCAATGTTCCTCCTGTGAACAACACCACTGAGCAAATGATGAACGATTGGATGTTTAGAAGCTTTTTGCAGTTCATGCAAAATCGAGATGAGGAGACTCATGCACAAAATCTGGGTGGAAATGATAACAACGCATCTTTGGTTTGTCGCAACCAAGCATTTCAAAGAGTTGGGACCACCAGAATTCTGGGGAAAGCTAGATCCGATTAAGGCAGAAACATGGGTCAAACAAATCACTAAGATATTCAATGTCTTGGGATGCACGGAGGAACAGAAGGTTCCATTCGCCACCTTTATATTCCGTAATGAGGCAAATTCATTTGGTGGGAATCGTGAAGCGTACATCCATCTAAGCACTTTTCGGCATGTCTTGGGAGATGTTTCAGAAACTGTTCAATGACAAGTACTTTCCTGAAAGTATTCGTCATATGAAGGAAGTAGAGTTTATTAGATTGGAACAAAATAACATAACGGTGTCCCAATACGAGGCGAAGTTTACAGAGTTATCCAGGTTTGCACCTCATTTAGTGGAGAATAAGGAACATATGACGCGGATGTTTCTGAGAGGTTTGAAACCCAGCATACGTCAATATCTCATTTCTCATAAATTTTTTCTCTATTCAGATGTTGTCAACAGGGCTCAATTATTAGAGCGAGATAACGAGTACGTTCAACCGAGGGACCACAACCAGGATCATACCGGTGATAGCAGTCATCAGAACAACGATAACCAGCAGAGAAAGAAAAATACGGATAAAAGCGGCAACCACTCTGGTGGTAATCATGGCCATGAGAATAAAAGAAGCGAGTTGGGAGGAGATTTTAAAAAGAGGAGATTCAACAAACACCATGTGAATACATCAGCGCCAGCAGCAACTGGTTCTAAGGGAGGAGAACGACCACCAGTCGCATGTTATAAATGTGGAAAAGAGGGACATATTAGCCCAAACTGCCCACAACAGTTCAAGGTATGCTATAATTGTGGAAAAGAAGGACATATCGCTCGAGATTGTACGGTAGCGAAACCAAGTCTAGCGGGGATGGTGACTCAAAAGGTTGTCCCAGAAAAGTCAAAGTCAACGGTTCCTGGAAGAGCGTTTGTCGTGACTGGTCAAAATGTGAGGAACCCAAACGAGGTGATCACGGGTAACCTAATCATAAATTCTTGCGAAGTTTATACCTTACTAGATACCGGTGCTACCCATTCATTTATCTCTCCTACTTGTGCTCAACGTTTAAACTTAACTCCGGAGAAATTAGACTTTGATTTATCTGTGGAGACTCCGTTAGGAGAAACTTTCATCACATCCACTGTTTATAAATCTTGTTTGATCCAAGTTGGCACCATCACATTACCTATTGACCTTATCTCTTTAAAGATACTTGCTTTTGATGTGATTTTAGGGATTGATTGGTTAACTACTCATCATGCCAAAATTGATTATTTTCTTAAGGTTGTTAGTTTTCATATTCCTAACCAACCTGTTGTACAAATTCAAGCAACTAAACTACTAAAATCAATCACTGTCGTATCAAGTCATAAAGCTATTCGTTTATTGAAAAACGGATGTCAAGCTTTCTTAGCCCATATTATGGATTTGAATAAAGACACGTTGGATTTGAATAATATTCCTGTTGTTAGTAAATTTCCTGACGTATTTCCTGAAGAACTTCCCGGTCTACCCCCAGAACGTGAAGTTGAATTCTTTATTAATCTTGAACCTGGTATAAAGCTCATTTCTAAAACCCCATATCGAATGGCTCTTATTGAACTTCAGGAGTTAAAAGTCCAACTATAGGAATTATTGGACATCGGTTTCATTCGTCCTAGTACATCTCCTTGGGGTGCTCCTGTTTTATTTGTAAAGAAGAAAGACGGGAGTATGCGACTTTATATTGACTACCGGGAATTGAACCATGTCACCATCAAGAATAGGTATTCGCTACCTCGCATTGATGACCTGTTTGACCAGTTGCAAGGGGCACAATTCTTTTCAAATATCGATCTTCATTACGGATATCATCAATTTGAAGATTAGGCGAGGATATTCAAAGCGCCTTGAGAACTCGACATCTGGGGCATTATGAATTCTTAGTCATGTCTTTTGGATTGACTAATGCCCTCGCTGGCTTTCATGGATATGATGAACAAAGTATTCAAGGATTATTTGGATCGGTTCGTTGTTGTCTTTATTGATGACATCCTCATATATTCCAAAAGCCGTGAAGATCATGAGCACCATTTGAATTTGGTACTCAAAGGCTTCGTGAAAACAAGCTATATGCCAAGTTGAAGAAATGCGAGTTCTGGCTTGAGGAAGTAGCATTCCTTGGTCACGTGGTGTCAAAACATGGAGTATTTGTCGACCCGACGAAGATTGAAGCAAAACAAAGTTAGGAGCAACCAAAGTCAATGACCGAAGTACGTAGCTTTCTGGGCCTAGCTGGTTATTATCGGAGATTCGTGGAAGGATTTTCTCAAATCGCTACCCCGTTAACTCAACTGACTCGGAAAGATACAAAATTCGTATGGAGCGAGGAATGCGAAAAGAGTTTCCAAGAGCTTAAGAGGAGAATCATTTTAGCACCTGTTCTGACAATACCATCTGGTTCGGATGGATTTGTTATCTACAGCGATGCTTCAGGCAAAGGGTTAGGATGTGTTCTCATGCAACATGGGAAAGTCATAGCCTATGCCTTGCGACAACTTAAAGAATATGAGAGGAATTATCCTACTCATGATCTAGAGTTGGCAGCAGTCATTTTCGCGCTAAAGATCTGGAGGCACTATCTATATGGAGAGAAAGTGGAGATATATTCAGACCATAAAAGCCTCAAATATTTCTTCACCCAAAAGGAACTCAACATGCGGCAACGACGTTGGCTCGAGTTGTTGAAAGATTATGATCACACTATTCAATACCATCTTGGAAAAGCGAACGTGGTAGCTGACGCGTTGAGCAGAAGATCATATACGGGAACAAGTGCGATGTTGTCAACACAAAGGCCCATTTTGTGTGATTTACAAAAGATGAAGATAGAATTCAAGACTCCAGGGACCCATGTGATGATGTCAAGTATACGCATAGAGCTAACTTTAATAGAAAAAGTTAAAGTTGCTCAAGCCACCGACCCGGAGCTGATGCGTATGAAGAAGAAAGTACAAGAAGGTGCTATTCCAGAAGCGAGAATCGATGAAGAAGGAATACTTCGAGTCCACTCCAGATTTTTTGTTCCTAACGACTCTGATTTGAAATATAAGATCATGACGGAGGCACATAATACATCGTTTTCAATCCATCCTGGAAGTACCAAAATGTATCGTGATCTTCGACATACATTTTGGTGGAACAATATGAAGAGAGAGATTGTAAAGTTTATCTCGAGGTGTTTAACTTGTCAACGTGTAAAGGCGGAGCATCAAGTACCTAAGGTTCCGTTGCAACCACTTGAGATTCCAAAATGGAAGTGGGAACACATTACTATGGATTTCGTTACGGGTCTTCCCACGGTTTCTCAAGGTATAAATGCTATTTGGGTTATTGTTGATAGATTAACCAAGTCTGCTCATTTCTTGCTGATACGAGAGACTTATTCCCTTGAACGTCTTGCTCATATGTATGTAAATGAGATTGTGGGATTGCATGGCATGCCAGTATCCATAGTTTCGGATCGTGACCCAAGATTCACTTCACGATTTTGGGTTAGTTTGCAAAAAGCTATGGGCATGGATTTACGATTCAGTTCGGCATACCATCCTCAAACGGAAAAATAATCAGAGAGGACTATTCAAACTCTTGAAGATCTATTAAGACTCTGTGTCCTAGACTTCAAAGGGAGTTAGGATAAGTATTTACCATTGGTTGGATTCTCCTACAACAACAGTTATCAGGCAAGTATAGGGGTAGCTCCATTCGAAGCATTGTATGGAAGAAAGTGTCACTCTCCAGTATATTGGGATGAGGTTTGTGAAGCAACATTGTTGGGACCAGAGTTGGTATGTATTACTACAGAAAAGATCCAAATGATTCGACAACGTATACAAACGGCACAAGATTGACAAAAGAGTTATGCGGATCTTCATCGAAAGGACGTGGAATTTAGTATTGGGGATCATGTATTGTTGCGTGTTTCCCCATGGAAGGGAGTTACAAGATTCGGGAAGAGAGGAAAGCTCAATCCACGATTTATTGGTCCATTTCAGATTCTTGACCGAGTAGGAAATGTAGCCTATAGACTCGTGTTACCTCCAAGTATGTCTCGTGTTCATAATGTTTTTCATATATCTATGCTTCGTAAGTATGTGAAAGACCCGAACCACGTTATTAAGTTAGAACTGGATGAGATAGCTGAAGACTTAACATACGAGGAGGTACCTGTCAAGATCTTGGATAGGAAGGAGCATATCTTACGTACAAAGGTCATACCACAAGTCAAAGTTTTGTGGAGGAACCATGCTATTGAGGAAATGACCTGGGATTTGGAAACGGAAATAAAAGCGACGTATCCTCACCTTTTCGAAACACCAGGAACATACGTCAATTTCGAGGAAGAAATTTCATAAGGAGGGGAGGTTGTAAGACCCCAACTTATTATAAATGAAATTAAACTTCCTCTATTTATTATTTTGAAATAGTAAGGGTTGATTTGATTAATGTGGTTAGTTATGGATAAAATGTACAAATATTTCAAATAAGCAAGTGGTTATAAAATATTCATTATTGTCGGGGAATATTCGTTTGGTCGTGGAATATTCTTACTGTCGGAGAATATTCGTACGATGGCGCAGCCTTGTGTGGGCCCCATAATGGAAAGCGATTGGATGAAGAAAACGATAAATATAAGTTGTTTATAAATAACGGTGTAGTTGTTACCGTTAATACTGTTAAAATACCCGGTGGTTAAAACACAGTAGCACACGGTATTACACCAATTATTGATTCTTACGTATGAAGGCACTACTTAATAATTATTACAGTAGTTACTGTTCAATATTTTATTTATTGATTCAATAATTGCTACGTTGATATTTTATATTATTGTTGTTTCAATAATTATCACTACACAGTATTTTCATTATCAGGTCAATAATTCATATTATTTGAATAATATTATTAGATAATATTATTGGTAATGTCTAGAAAGTTCTGTCTAATGAGAGGTTTGGTCACCTAATTGCTGGCTTGAAGGAGAAATCCTTATTGGAAAGCCCCTCATTCTTAGGAGCATGTACTGGTTTCACGAGATTGTGATTCTGTAATATTATTTGTAAATAATTAATTATTGATTTATATGATATATAGATGGAGAAAAATTTTAATGTAACAATTGTTGAAAATTGATATTTTATCTTTTTCGATAAAATTATTCATTTAAATATATTATTATATTTTAATAATATAATAATGGAGATATTTTTACAATGAATGTGGGATATATGAATAAATGAGGAGGAGGAGTATTTTTATTGCAATAAATATGTAAAACATATTTTTCATGTTTGTGGACCCCATTTCTTGACTGAAATTTGATTATAGCCTATAAAATCGCCCGTTTGTGGATTTCGGTCAATTTTTGTTTGGAATTTGGCAAAACTTTCTTCTGCAAAGTTGTAGAGAATGGAATTTACTATGGAAAGGACATGAGGTTTGAATTTTTCTGATAAAAGAGCTATTTATTATGAATTATTGAAGTTTTGAAGTTCTGAAATAATTGATTTTTGGAAGTTTTAATTGTTTTATTCAAGAAAACGTTTTTTGCAATCCCACATGTGTGGTAAATGAGCTGAATTCAGATTCTTTGGTGGTGGGCTTGAATATTTAATAAATAAAATTATTTTAATAAATTATCTGCTTTGGTGTTCTAAGCAATTTCCTATAAATAGGGTGCTTAGGTTAGAATTGAAAATCACACCAGAAACTGAAGTTTTCTCTCTCTATATTATCGAGTGTATTCTTGTGAGTATTTTGATACTTTGAGTGTTGCTATACGGTGCAAGTTCCTTCAGCATTATATCTGATATTCCAGCCAGAAGTACTATTCTTTTCGAGGTAAGGGATGTTATTTTTTTTTTAAATGATATTATTTCTTCTAATACCATTATGCCGGATTATTGGTAAGATTGTTCTTGTGAAATTCTTGTCTTTTAGTGTTGGGGTTACTATTCACGTATACGGCACTATTCATGTATACGGCAGTATTCACAAAAAAATTAATTTTTTATTTTTTATTCTAAAATATCGATTATGGATACTAGCTTTGATTGTATCCATGTTTTGATCATTCTTGAATTTTACTTTACTATAATTATTTATGAAGTATTTTTGAACTCGGATTATTTAAAGTACGAATCCTTAATATTTGTTCTTTTGTTTCACTGGATTCATTTTTTTTAAAATATTTTTCATCATCCTCAGTCCTAAATGATGATATTACTGAATATCTTTGGTCTGTATTGCAAAGATTAATGATTTTCTGATGAATATCTTTGGCCCGTAGTGCAAAGATGAACAGGTATTGAGATGAAAATGACCAACTAATGAATATCTTTGGCCTGTAGTGCAAAGATGAATATTTGATTCAAGATGAATATTGATTGATGTTACATGGATAAAATAATGATGATGGACTTTTAAATTCATAGATTATAGTAGATTTCATTCTCTACATAACTCATCTATGAATTATTATTTCCGCTGCGAATATTAATATGAAATTTGTTGTCTATTGTATTTTATCATATTTTTCCCTGTTGAAGACTAACGATAATTTGTTCTATATTATCTTAGTCATAATATTCTTTACTGAGCTAGTTGAGCTCACCCTTTTCCTTTTTGTTCCATTTTTCTTCTCAGGAGGCGAGAATGTAGCGAGTTTACAGTGGGGGTGTGGAATGATGGTTCTAGAGAATTGTTTTAGTAGTCCTCACCATTTTTGTAAAATAATGTACCAATAATTGTAATGAGGACTTATTTGGGTGTGAATATTGTCTAGATGGCAATATTTGTATTTAAACTCACATTTTTTATGTTGTATTAATAAAGTTGTAGTTGTTTCTGTACCATGTTATTGACGACTCAAAATGGGTGATGTATACCTATTTTGGGGGCGTCACAGTTTGATATGCTTTTTTACATGAATTCTTTCAACCTTGAATTTTCTTCTTGTTGCATTAGAGGTGGATATGAGAAATCCAATGGATGTGTTGGACTTAGGACACAGTATTGGTCTCGATAGTTATAACTACATTCAAAATCCGGGTGATACCCCCAACCTTGATGATAATTGGGATAAACATAGTTGTTGAGGTAATCACCCCCAAACTGTACTTGTCCAACCACGATGTTGACCGATAACTTTCGGATGCTCGCCAAAGACAATATTCACATGTAACTGCTATCTCTCGAGTATGTTGGGCTGCAAGAACATCCAACCTTTCTGAAAGTGTTGTAATTTGTGTTGACAATGTAGAAAATACATTGAGTCCTTCAATTCTTATGTTCCTTGGTTGAGTCATATTTGCATAAGGCCATTGATAAGAAAAGTCGTCCATGGTACCTGAAAAGAGAGAAATATAAGAAGATAATTAAAACAAAAAAAAATTTAAATTAAGACCAATTTGATTGAAATTAATGTTGGCAAAAATTTATTAAGCTAATTCCCTGGCAACGGCGCCAAAAACTTGTTGGTAGTTTTACCGATCAATATATGCGTGCAAGTATACACGGTCAACAAGTAATAAAGAGTAAGTAAAGTATCGTTTCCACAGAGAATTAACTAATAAAGTTTACCAAGCATTAACCCATAACCATTTCAGTCTTATTTAAACGAATGATTTAATATAGTGATGAAAACTATGAAATTAAATAATACTAACTACCCCTAGAATGAGACTAGATAATGAAGACTCGAGATTACAATTTCCCCTATTGAATCATTTAAATCGACACACTTCCTGTTAAGCCAAATTATTTATATTAGATTTTTAGTCGAGAACACAAAAGTGAAATATAGCCATATCTCGATGTACCATACCCATATCACATGTAATCCACAATTGATAAAATACACATGAACACCCACATTATCTAAACTGCTATATGTCTATTCAATTTACAAATAAATAGGATTTAAGCCCAAGCTCTCAATTGACTACGAGTGATGCTTCGGTATATGTCTATCCTAACCACGAATCATACATTCCATCACCATGTAGAACATTCAAACACAAGCTATCAAGATTAGATCTAAACCCATACTTTGTTTTTCAAGTTCATATGGATTATCACAGTAATCGATGGCCAATCAACTAAGAAATAAGCATGAATCTTAATAGATAATCTCATAACAATCAATAAGGCTAATAATGAAGTATGTCAAAATAAAGTAGGCAATAGATTCCATTGCAATCCCAAAATAGAGTTTAACTCATAGTTGAATTAGAATCCATGATCCACAATTGAATGAATTAGAATCCATGATCCACAATTGAATATACATTGAAAGATACAAATAGAAGTAAAGAGAGATAGTGATTAAGAATAGCAAATCTGAGTTTTTTCTCTTGTTTCACTTCTGAACTTTCAAGGATCTTCAATTGCTTCAATCCCCAAATCTTAGCTAATCTAGGGTTCTAATCTACTCTAATCTAATAAGGAAATTAAAGAAAAGAAAAGAGCATATGTAATGTAAAATGATCCCCCAAGGGTGGAATCCCCTATACATACTAATAATACGTCTCTTTTTAAGCCCTCATTGAACCCCCCTCTAAGTTACACTTCAATTACACTGTTTAGTGAAAAAGTAAGCTCTAGTCAACTTTCAAAGTGGCGCGGCTGTGCAGGGAATGGCTTGGAGTTAGGCGCGCCCGCGCTCAAGTATCAAATCACATTTTGTTGGTAAAGGGAATGGCGCGACCGCGCAGGAAATAGCCTAGAAATCCGCACGGCCGTGCTGTTGATTTTCTATTGCAGTGTCCTCTGGTAAAATGGCCATAACTTTTGATCTGAGAGGAGTTACAGGGCCTGACACCTATCAAATCAAAGCCCTCGACGAGCTCTACAACTTACATTCTTTGATAATTGAGAAATAATGGACGGATGAAGGCTGAAATTGGGTTGGAAGTGACAGCTATGCAAATGGCCACCCAAAATAGTGACGTTCAATGTTCGTTGGTACAAAGGTCATATTGCATCCGAACTCCGATTGGAATGATTCAATATGTTTCAGAAAGCTAAGAAGAAGCTCTACAACATAATCCAAGTTCCAAGCCAAGAACATGAAATGAACATGAAAGCCCAAACGATCCCTGGATTGTTTTTCCTTGTGTTTTCATACGAATAATCGATCACATCGTTCCCAAGCTTAAGATCTACAAAATGAACACAAAATGCATGAAAAGTAACTAAGAAACATGAATATAATCAAATAAATCAAGTAACAGATACCGGATAAATAGGTATAAAACCTACTTATCATGTATGTCAATTTTGAGGACGAAATTTCATAAGGAGAGGATGTTGTAAGACCCCAACTTTTATGAATAAAATGAAATTTTCTCTATTTATTATTTTAAAATAGTAAGGGGTTGATTCGATTAATGTGGTTAGTTATGGGTAAAATGCGTAAATATTTTAAATAAGCAAGTGGTTATAAAATATTCATTGTTGTCGGGAAATATTTGTTTGGTCGTGGAATATTCTTGTTGTCGGAGAATATTCTTACGACGGCGCAGCCATTTGTGGGCCCCATAACGAAAAATTGTCGAATGAAGAAAACGACAAGTATGAGTTTTTTATAAATAATGGCGTAATTTTTACCGTTAACACTGTTGGAATACCCGGTGGTTAAAAACGATGAATACGTGGTGTTGCATGTGCATTTGCAGTATTGCACAAATTATTGATTCTTACGTAAGAAGTCACTACTCAATAATTGTTACAGTAATTACATTTCAATATTTTATTTTATTATTTCAATAATTGCTTCGTTGATATTTTATTTTATTGATTCAATAATTGTCACTGCACAGTATTTCCTATTATCAGATCAATAATTCATATTATTTGAATAATATTATTATATAGCATTATTGGCAATGTCTAAGAAAGTTCTGTCTAGGAAAGGGGTTTGGTCACCTAATTACACACTAGTAAGGAGAAATCCTTATCGGAAAGCCCCCTCTTTCCTGAAAACGACCTGGTTGTCATTATTGTGATTCTGTAATATTATTTATAAATAATTAATTATTGATTTATATGATAAGAAAATATTTATTTTATGTGTATATAAATGAAGGAATTAATGCTGAGGTATTTTATCAGTATTTTGTCAGAATGGAGATGTTGAAAATCATCCGTATGTGGGTTTCGGTCATTTTCCGTTTGGAATTTGGAAAAACTTTCTTCTACAAAGTTGTAGAGAATTAAATTTCCTATAGAATGGATATAAGATTTGGATTATTCTAATAAAAGAGCTATTTATTATGAATTATTGAAGTTCCGGAATAATTGATTTTAGGGGTTATAAATATTTTTTTTAACAAAAAATGTTTTTAATATGGTGGGACCCACTTGTGGAGTGCTGATATTATGATGTGGTGTGTTAAGAAAAAAAATAATAAATTTAATAATATTTTATTAAATTTTCTGCTTTTGTGTTTTAAGCATTTTCCTATAAATAGGGTGCTTAGGTAAGAATTGGAAATCACACCAGAATCTGAAGTTTTCTCTCTTTATTATATCGAGCGTATTTTGTGAGTATTTAGATATCTTGAGTATTGCTATACAGTGCAAGTTTCTTTCACTATTATATCCGATATTTCAACCAGAAGTACTATTCTTTTGAGGTAAGGGATGTTTTTTTTTTCGTAAATGATATTTTTTCTTTCAATATCATTATACCGAAATATTGGTATGAATTTTATTATAAAATTTTTACATTTTCATGTCGAGGTTACTATTCACGTATCTGATTATTCACGATATCATTAATTATTCACTTAATATGGTACTATTCATAAGTACTATTCATGAAGTATGATTTTTTTTATGAAATTTTTGCCTTTTCGTGTCGGGGTTACTATTCACGTATACGTCACTATTCACAAATACGGCACTATTCATAGAAAAATTAAAAAAAAATTCTTTGTCCAAGTTGTCTATTATGGTTAATATCTTTGATTGTATCCATGTTTTGATCTTCATTCTTAAATTTTACTCTACAATTGATTATTATGCAGTATTTTTGAACTTGGATAAACTAAAATATGAATCCTTAATCTTTGTCCTTTTATCTCTTTGGATTCATTTTCTTAAAAGTATTTTTATCATCCTCAGTCTTAAATGGTGATATAATTGAATATCTTTGGCATGTAGTGCAAAGATGAATGATTACCTGATGAATATCTTTGGCCCGTAGTGCAAAGATGGACAGGTGTTGAGATGAACATGACCAACTGGTGATACGAATGAATATATTTAGCCCGTAGTGCAACAATGAATATTTGATTCAAGATGTATATTGATTGATGTTACAGGGATAAAATATTGATGATGGACTTTTAAATCATAGAAGATAGTAGACTTCATTCTCTATTTAACTCTTCTAATGAATTGTTATTTTCGCTGCAAATATTGATCTAAAACTTGTTGTCCATTGTATTTTATCTGATTTATTGAAGGCTAACGATAATTTATTTTTTATTATCTTAGTCATAATATTTTTTACTGGGCTAGTTGAGCTCACCCTTTTCCTTTTTGTTCCATTTTTCTTCAAAAGAGGCGAGAATATAGTGGGAACTAGTCGGGGTGTGGAGTGATGGGTCAAGACAATTGTGTTAGCAGTCTTCACTATTTGTAAAATAGTGTGTCAATAATTGTAATGAGGACTATATTTGAGTTTGGATATTGTCTAGAAGATAATATTTGTATTAAAACTCACAGCATATGTGTTGTCGTATTTTACACGACAATTGTAATAATGAAGTTGTAGTTGTTTTCTGTATCATGTAATTGGCGACTCAGAATGGGTTGTGTGGACCTATTTTGGGGGCGTCACATTAGTCATATCAATTTAATCACTTAAAGATTATAAATCTTTTTAATTTACCATTCAAGTTATATTAATTCTCACCATAACTTATCTTACTCTTCTTTAATCAAATTGATTAAGTATTCATCTTAGTTAACTTAAAATAATTAAATTAACTAACTCACTTAATTCACATGTTCACTTATATGCTTAAAAAAAATTTATTCGTAAAAATATACATATATAATCGTATAAAATTCTTGGTCCTTACATGTGTAGTGGATCTCAACAACTCAGTGACCTTATCTAAATATTCAGATTCATTCACTTTTTGATCAAGGTGATTTAAGAAAAAATCAATTGGATCTTTTTCAATCAAGAGTCTATTTTTAATTATTTCTTTGGTCATTGACAACTCTTGGATCATATTTACTTGAATTAATGGGTTGGTCTAAAAAATCAAGTGATTTTTTAGGAATAAGTCTTTCAGGGTATGGAATTTTAGGCTTATAGACTTTTTCAACCGACTCATTAAATGTGACGAAATAAATTTTAGGCATAGACTCATAATTTTTAGACTACTCAAATTCGCTTGACTCAAACTGTGTAGAATTGAATACAAAATTTTCATTTTTCTCATTATTTCCGCAACCATCAAAATTTTCAAAATTAACCTCAGAGTTACTAGAAAATCCACCCACCTCTTGTTCATTTATTATGGTGGCTAATCGACTCATTTGAATTTCTAGACGAGATATAATGCTAAATTGATTTTCCATTAAAACTTCCGTAGTTTTCTCCAAAGCACTAAGTCTTTCCTCTTCTTCATTTGATAATTCTTGTGGATATTGAGGTTTTAGATCCAAATATAGATATGGAAATGGATATGGATATGGATATGGGCTTAGATAAGGATTTTCATGAGTTGGGAAAATTTGATTTACTTGGTGTGAATTAAAATTTCTATAGGGTTCTTGATTCCAAGAAAAATTATTATTCCAACTATAATAAGAATCCGTTTTTCCACAAATCACAAAACAAATAGACAACTAACCACAAATGTCACACACAAAAAAAATGAAATAAAATAAAAGTCCTAATTCTACGGTTAACCTAAATAAAATCTAGACAACTCCTAACTGTTCCAAGTTACACCTTAAGGTCAACCAAATTTGAAATTAATCACACCACTAGCCAGGTAAGTGTAAGAAAGGTGGGAGTCTCTCAGTGGGTACGGTGACTAATTGAATAACCACACATCCTTTAGGCGTTTGTGAAAGTAGTATGCACACAAGCCAATCATGTTTGATGATAAAGCATATACTTTGTAACAATCTTATTCATTTATTAATAAAAAGTATTAATTTATTAAAGGCTTTTAATTATCTACATGATCTTGTTTTTTACAATATGTGATAAACCCATAGTTTTAAGCAATGCTTTTAGAATAATGATGATGATCATTCTAATGAGATCTAAATTCTTAGAAAGCTTAAAACTAAAATAGTTCCCAATCATTGGATTACTAAATTGGGGATTAGTGAATCCAGGATAGATTGGTACATACATCGTTGCTTGCTTTCGTTGGATGAGGATGATTGATCTCGTGATCATTTGTGTGGAACACTAAAGCAAGTATGTAGGTTCTTATTAGAGAATAAGTTCCTTTGAGCGTGCGCTCGCTAAGGAATACCTAATGGAGTTTTTTTATTTGCTATCGATAGGAATTCATGTAGTGATAGTAGTCAAGTGATCCTTGGACTTGAGATCATCATAGTATCTTGTGTATGATGAGTTATACTTTGACTTATTCCTTAAGACCCTTAGGGTATATCAAAGGGTATGCTTGGGTATAATAAGTTGTACATGGAGATAATGTATGATCGATAAAGAATCTACCACTTCTAATAAAAAGAAGAAATGTCTATGTGATTCGATAAATGACAACCCAGTAGTCCTTGGCGGCGCGAATGAAATTAGAAAGGAGTTTCTAATTTGCATTATTTGGAGTTGTGCATTTAAGAATCGAAATACATATAATTAAATAAAATAAGACTTGTGATAATTCCATATCTTATATTTAATTGGGACATTGTATGGTGGAAGGATTGAATTATACGGTAACTATTTACTCAAAGGTTCTTTTATGATTAATGTTGAAATCTATATTATACGGAAAGTCGTTGATCATTAGGGAGGCTTATCCTATTGTAGAATAAATATTATTTATTTAAATAAATTAATTTTTTAATTTATTTATTTAAATAAGATTAGAATTGTTCTAATTGATTTATTCACAATAGGTTTAATATGGAGAACCTAAAGGGTCACATTGTAAAAGGAAGAATAATTATTTAAGAAGTTAATGGCATAATCGTAATAATATGTTAAGTATATTTAATTTAATCTATGGTGATAGAATAAATTAAATAACTTAATATTTATTATTTAATATTTTAGAAATATTAAATATAAATTAATAAGAGGAGTCTTATTAATATTATTACAATTATTATTATTTTAATTTCTAAAAGAGTTTAGGAATTAATTTAATATAAGTACTCTCATTTATTCCTAATTGGATTAGGAAGAAAAATTAGTTAAAGAGTTTAATTAATTATCCCTAATAAGATTAGGGAGCTTAATTAATTAAAAGAATTTAATTAATTAAATAAAACCCAATTCCTTAATTGTTAAGGTGGGTTGCCCACATCTATAAATAAGAGAGTCTTATTATGGGTGATATGGGTTGTTGACTTTTAACAAAGTACGTAATAATTCCAAGTTGTTGGGAGTATGCCTTTTCTATAGAGATAGAAAACTAGGGTTAGCCATAACACCCATCTTCTTGAATTTTATTCTTCCTTGGTGGATCACCTCAGAGGCCAAACATTTGGGTGGCTAACGTTGATCGAAAGGAAGGAACCAAACCCGGTGGATTCAAGATTGAGCGAAAGGATTTGGAGGTGAACTTGTACACACGAGGAAGCTCGATCTTGAGGGTATGATTTATTCTTTATCTTTTCGTTTAATTAATAATTGCGCGTAAAGGATGATCCAAGGGTATATGGTTTGTAAATTTTTAAACTCGATTTTACACGTTTCGCACTTTTTTATGCAATTTGATTGCGTTATGAATATTACAAACCTAACGGTGGTATCGAGCCAAACCTTTATCTGGAATTATTAATTGTTTTAATTTGATATGTATATTGATATGTGTTTTGAACAATTTAATTGGGCATAATTTTATTATATAAAATTTATTAAATAAAAAAAAATAAAAAAAAAAGAATGGCGATTTTTTTTTACTGAGTCTGCAATGCAAATTGCAAATTAAAAAAAAAAGGGAATCGGGCTCAAGTTTGATTAAGACGTGATATATAAGTAAAAAAAAAAAAAAAAAGTAATGGCAATCTAAACTCAAAGAACATTAAAAATGCATTTAATTAAAAAGCAAAAGGAGGTGCTTTTTTTTTTAAGCAAAGAGAGGTACGGAAATTTTGATGCATGTTACCAGATTTTAAAGGAAAAGAAACAGGCACGGTTTTCCAAAGAAAAAGGAACGGTTATATATATATATATTATATATATAATAGTTATATATATATATATATTATATATATAATAGTTATATAATGGTTATTATATTATATATATATAATAGTTATATATATATATAAATATATTATATATATATTCTTAATTATTTTATAATTAAAATAAAAGTTTATTTTAATTTTAAAATAAAGGTTTATTTTAATTTTAAAATAAAGATGTTATTTTAATTTTAAAATTAGAATTTCATGCTAACTAATTAGAGTTGGAATTGGATTCCATGATAACTAATTGGAGTTGAAATTGGATTTTATTTTTCCTAAAATAAAGGAGTTTATTTGTGAATAGGAAGTAAATCCATCTTTCCTTAAATAAAGGAGTTTGTTTAGATATGAAATAAGATTTCATATTATTCAAAATAAAAGAGTTTATTTGTGAATAGGAAAAGAGAAAGTATTTCCTTAAATAAAGGAGTTTATTTAGATATGAAATATGATTTCATATTATTCAAAATAAAAGTTTATTTGTGAATAGGAAAGAATATCAAGTGTTTCCTTTAATAAAAGATTTTTTTTTTACATGGAATTGGATTCCATAATTAATTAAAATAAAAGAGTTTATTTTAATTAAAGAATTTTAATATATATGGAATTGGATTCCATAATTAATTAAAATAAAGGAGTTTATTTTGATTAATGATTTTGATTAAAATAAAATAGTTTATTTTATTCAAAATTGAATAAATTAAAATAAAATAGTTTTATTTTGATTTAAATTTGGATTAAAATAAAGGAGTTTATTTTGATTCAAAAATAGATTTTATACTAACTAAATTTGCCCATTAAATGATATCAATATATATATTAAATGTTTATTATTCATGAGATGAATGTTATTTATTGATCGTATGATGATGTGTATGATAATAAATGGGATTGATTATGGACTATTGACGATATGATTGGATTTTATTTTAGTTGGATGCATGAATGTATGAGTTTTATTAAATGGAATTGCAGTACCTCGTCTTCTCTAATTTTTCTTAATGTAAATTCTATCTCCTCCTATGTACTTCCCTTGATCAGCTGATCAAGGTTTCTATTTATTTTAAATAGTTATGTAATAGGAATAGTTAGAATTAATTTTGAAGAATTAGAGATCAAAGGAACAAGGAGCGTTTGAAGACCCGTTTGTAATGGAGCAGGGTTTAAATGTAATAGTTATATTTAAATATTATTTCTTGCACCCACTAGGGTTTGACCTTTTGGTTCACTTGGTGGCTCTAGTGAACCAAACTAGAATAAAAGTCTATAATCAATCAAGGGTAGAATATAGTATTCTATATGTGCATGCTTATACTATATATATATTATATATTATGCAAACATGCTTCAGCATGTTCATTAATACGACGCGTATTTTATATATATATATGTATAAATGCGCTTAAAAGATGAGACAAATTTAATAATAAATCCCTCAAATTTTTTATATTAAGTCCTAAGCGTTCAATGATATTTGGAATATCGAGCGTAAGCCTTCTAGCATGATAAAATTAATAGAGTATTAAATATTTAATATGAGTTTGTTGTGTCACCACAAGGCAAGTATTAAGTATTTAAGATGTTAATTATCACATTTGATGCTTATAAAGAAAATTGAACAATATTGTTTTGTTGTGTCACCACAAGGATGATATTTTCTTTTTGAATATATGGAGTGCTAGGTTGGACTTAACTTGGATAATTTTGATTGGATGTGCCACCACTTGATCAAAATAATCTAAGAGGCAAAATAAAAGGAGTTGCATAGTTGATGTAATTGACAAAAGTTGTCTACCTATTTATTTATATATAGTTTGTTGTGTCACCACAAGGCTATATACATTTGAAATGGGATCCTTATTCTCACTAGCAAATCTTTAATTAGATTTTTTAGAACTATATAAGTGAGGTAATATAGTTTGAAGAAAATAGTGAGAGATACCAATTTAAAACAAGACCTAAATTATTTTGGTAATTAATAAAAGAATGTATGTTAAAATGTTGTTAATTACAAATTCATTTCTGAAATTTTACAATGTCTAAAATTACTATCACTACTGAAGCATATTAGATGCTAAATTAACTGAACCAAAATTAAAGCAGATTGGTTAAGGAATTTGAGAATAGTTCTCATATTTGAAAAAGTTATCTTATGTCCTTAATATGCCTATCCCACTGCAATGGTTGCGCACAATGCCTCGAGGAAGAGATTGCTACTTTTAGAAAGTGGCAAAATGATGCTGCTGATTGGCTCGATGCATCATGCTCGCATCCATGAGTAACTTGAGAGCTTCGGCGTCGACAAGATGAAACTATGGATGCTCCTACTATATTCCCGCACATCAAGTAGTTGATGGTGAGGAAAGTGGGACCGATAGATATCCGATATCTAAGGAGCTCTTAGATCTAGAATGGCCAATGGCACTATAATGCAGATAAAAGTCCTTAACATTATCAATTTGATTGATCAATTAGGACAACGAGTTTTGTCATGGATGGAGAGTTGAGCCAAGATTTGATCTTGCACTCACTCCCAGGACTCCTTTCACAATTGTTGTGAATTTTTCATATGGACAAGCTAGATATCGACTTTGTTTGATTTGCTTAACTATGTTGAAAAATGTTGAGAGTCACTTTCCAACCAAGAAAGATCAAGTCTTCTTGGTAGGGGCAAAAGGATCTTCCGAAAAGAAGAGCGATTCAAAGAAGGTAAATAGAAAGGCATAAACAAAGGATAATAAGAACAAATCGTCACGGATAGCAAAGGAGTTTGTTTCACTACAATAAGCTTTGGACCTTTGGAAAGAAAGCTGAGAAGCATCTTGCAGAGGCTAACCAAAGAAGCTTAGTGAAGTTTAGGTTCACAATACAATTTTTGTTCATGATTGAAATAAATTTTTCTTTAAGTCGAGGTTCTACTTGGGTATTGGATCCGAGCTTTGGTTATCATAAATATAGATTTATGAAGGGACCAAGGAAGTAGAAAGCTAAACAAATATAAGTAATCTATGTGTGGAAAATGAAGCAAAGGTTGTTGCATTAGCCATAGAAACTTATAGTTTAGCAATGCATACGAGCAAATCTATTAAGTCGATAAGTTGTTATTGTATTCCAGATTCTTGTTAAAAAAAATATTATTTCCATTTTATTGTTGGACAATGAAATCTTTGGTATTATAATTAAGAACAATTGTTGTTCTATTTATAATAATAATGTTTTGTATAGAACTGGAATATTACTTAATAAAGTTTGTATACTTGACTTACATAAAAATTATTTTATAAATTGAACAAATTAGTATAAGAAAAGGAGATGATCATTCAAAGAGTTGAATGTATGTATTTGTTGAAATACAAGTGTGAATTATTTGAAAGGTTCAAAGAATTCAGAATTGAAACAAATTGGCAAAGTATTAAGATTCTTTGATTAGATCAAGGAATAAATACTTGTACAATAAGTTTCTAGATCATCTCAAATGGTTTTCTCATAATGGACACATCGTCACGTGATAATTGATTGATGTATCCGAATGAAAAGTCGTACCTTGTTGGACACGTAGTGCGGTCCATAATAATTTTACCGACATTCCAATATCCTTCAGGATAATGTCTAGAAATGGTTGCGATATCTACGAAAATGGTAACCTCAAAATCCGGCCCCAAGACTCCATAAAAGTTATGGACGGGGAGGATTCTAATCTTAAGTATGTTAAGATAAGGGTTGTCCAACTTATGTGAAAAAGGTTTCAAAAGATAAGCTTGGGATAAGATTTGACAAGTGTCGATTTGTGGGACATCCTAAAGTAAGTTTGGGGCATATGTTCTATAATCCTACATAGCAAAAGGTGTTTATTGCGAAACACCCTGCCTTCTAAGATAAAGGTGTTTATCATAAAAAAAGGGCTAGTGGGAGGATAATAGATCTTGAAGAGTTCAAGAACCACAAAAACACTATAAGTCGAATAAGAGGAACCTATAGATAGACCTATTATACCACAATAAGATCGTAAATGCGGAATAGTACAAGAAGATACCTAGGAGGTATGGATTCATCATGGATGATGATGATGAGGCACGATCATAGAAGATGATGATCTAGAGTTACATACACGATGAGGTAAGAAGAGTTCTAGTAGATGCAAAAAGGGTCGTGGTGGGAGCATCGTGACATTCCTAATATTATATGTTGATATACTACGGATAAGGAATGACATACTAATGCTACAATCAGTAATGATAAAGTTGTCTAAACATTCCTCCATGAATGATTTGGGAAGAGTATCTTAATTGGGGATAAAATCTATAAAGATAGATACAACAGGATGCTCGACTTAACCCAAGGAACGTATATTCATTTGATGCTAAAGTCGTTTAGCATGGCAAACTCAAGAGATGTCTCATGTCGATGAGCTATGGAGTGTATCTCTTAATAGTCCCCACAGGACTCACGAAAAGAGAGGTCGCATGAGTGACAATCATGTGTATGCAATGAAATGTACGAGACACGATGTTGATCGGTCATATTCGGAGAAGTTCACTATGAGTCGAGTCAAGAAAAACATCTTAAAGTGCTTACCAAGCACTAAGGATGTGATCATATTCATGGTGGGTCTTAATTAAAACTAGAGGGCTTAACAGACTCAAGTTTTTTTTTCGAATGCAGACAAGAGCGATCAGAAAATCCACTTTAAGGTAAAAGCGTTATCTTGAGCGGTGGTGCGTTGAATTGGAAAGGTTCCAAACAGCAAAAAGAGTTGTTGGTTTAGTGATAAAGACAAAGTATATAGCTATAAATGAAGCCGCAAGTTGATTGTTTGGATTAAAAGTTCATTCTGAGAACTAGGAATAGTTCCCAAGTCTCATCTTGGATCTAAACATGTGTGTTGTGGCACTTTCATTTGATTATTAGAATCATTGAAAGATGGGAAATCACTATAGAGATAGTGGACTCTCATGAACAACATTACATATCCATTAACTAAAGCTTATCCAACAATAGCAGGATAATCGCGTCACTTAGAGAAGAAGAGTATAAGATACCATGACGATTGGCTTTAGTGCAAGTGGGAGATTGAAAGTAGTATGCACACAAGCCGATCATGTTTGATGATAAAGCATATACTTTGTAACAATCTTATTCATTTATTAATAAAAAGTATTAATTTATTAAAGGCTTTTAATTATCTACGTGATCTTTGTTTTACAATATGTGATAAACCCATAGTTTTAAGCAATGCTTTTAGAATAATGATGATGATCATTCTAATGAGATCTAAATTCTTAGAAAGCTTAAAACTAAAATAGTTCCCAATCATTGGATTACTAAATTGGGGATTAGTGAATCCAGGATAGATTGGTACATCGTTAACTTTCGTTGGATGAGGATGATTGATCTCATGATCATTTGTGTGTGGAACACTAAAGCAAGTATGTAGGTTCTTATTAGAGAATAAGTTCTTTGAACGTGGCTCGCTAAGGAATACCTAATGGAGTTTTATTTGCTATCGATAGGAATTCTGTAGTGATAGTAGTCAAGTGATCCTTGGACTTGAGATCATCATAGTATCTTGTGTATGATGAGTTATACTTTGACTTATTCCTTAAGACCCTTAGGGTATATCAAAGGGTATGCTTGGGTATAATAAGTTGTGCGTGGAGATAATGTATGATCGATAAAGAATCTACCACTTCTAATAAAAGAAGAGAAATGTCTATGTGATTCGATAAATGACAACCTAGTAGTCTTGGGCGGCGAGAATGAAATTAGAAAGGAGTTTCTAATTTGCATTATTTGAGTTGTGCATTTAAGAGTCGAAATACATATAATTAAATAAAATAAGACTTGGACAGTAATTCCATGTCTTATATTTAATTGGGACATTGTATGGTGGAAGGATTGAATTATACAGTAACTATTTACTCAAAGGTTCTTTAATGATTAATGTTGAAATCTATATTATCTGGAAAGTCGTTGATCATTTAGGGAGGCTTATCCCTATTGTAGAATAAATATTATTTATTTAAATAAATTAATTTTTAATTTATTTATTTAAATAAGATTAGAATTATTCTAATTGATTTATTCACAACCTAGGTTTAATATGGAGAACCTAAAAAGAGTCATACCATAAAAGGAAGAATAATTATTTAAGAAGTTAATGGCATAATCGTAATAATATGTTAAGTATATTTAATTTAATCTATGGTGATAGAATAAATTAAATAACTTAATATTATTATTTAATATTTTAGAAATATTAAATATAAATTAATAAGAGAGTCTTATTAATATTATTACAATTATTATTATTTTAATTTCTAAAAGAGTTTAGGAATTAATTTAATATAAGTACTCTCATTTATTCCTAATTGGATTAGGAAGGAAAATTAGTTAAAAGAGTTTAATTAATTATCCCTAATAAGATTAGGGAGCTTAATTAATTAAAAGAATTTAATTAATTAAATAAAACCCAATTCCTTAATTGTTAAGGTGGGTTGCCCACATCTATAAATAAGAGAGTCTTATTATGGGTGATATGGGTTGTTGACTTTAACAAAGCACGTAATAATTCCAAGTTGTTGGGAGTATGCCTTTTCTATAGAGATAGAAAACTAGGGTTAGCCATAACACCCATCTTCTTGAATTTTATTCTTCTTGGTGGATCACCTCAGAGGCCAAACATTTGGGTGGCTAACGCGTTGATCAAAGGAAGGAACCAAACCCGGTGGATTCAAGATTGAACGCGAAAGGATTTGGAGGTGAACTTGTACACGAGGAAGCTCGATCTTCGAGGGTATGATTTATTCTTTATCTTTTCGTTTAATTAATAATTGCGCATAAAGGATGATCCGGGTATATGGTTTGTAAATTTTTAAACTCTGATTTTACACACTTCCGCACTTTTTATGCAATTTGATTGCGTTATGAATATTACAAACCTAACAGTTTGCCTTTTGAACCACTTGCCTAGACACTAGTAATTTGATTAATTTAAAATTCAGCGTCCTCTTGGAGTCCCTTGTCCTAATTAAGCTCGAGAGTCCTAGGGGACAACGTCTACTTGATTTTATTAAGGCAAGGTTTTACAAAATGAATGGGTGATTTGTGGACCAATTAGGAAGGGTGATGAAATATCCACCTTATCTTAGTTACAGGTTGTACCCTTAATGTTAGATTAAATATGAAAATGCACAAATAAAAAAATACCTATAAACAAATAAAATTTCCTAAAACTATGTGATTTACGAAAGAAGGGAATTTTTGACTTACCTCAATTCTACAACAATCACCACAGTTTACATTTAACAAAAAAATAAAAATAAAAACCTAATAGGATGTGCTTTACGTGAGTGAATGCAAGAATGCGACAATTAGTTTTTTAACTAACAAAAAAACTAAGCTACTTATTTTTTTTATTTTTTATTTTTGAGTTGAGATACAAAATACCAGGAAATGCGCAGTAATAATGTTGTCTTTTCGCATCGTTGATCCGCTTTGATAATCCTGAAAAATAGAAACAAAATATTAGAAGAAGAAAAAAAACTAATTCGAATAAATAAAAATTAAGTAATATAAAATTTAAGTCTAGTCCCCGACAACATCGCCAAAAATTTGATGTGTTAAAATTATGTACTGTAAGTGCACAGTGTCGAACTGAAGAACTGATAAATACAGGTCGAACTCACAAAGATTATATTTGTAACACCCCCTTTCCGAAATAGAAAGAGAGGTTACTCAAAACACAATAGAACTGACAAATATATAGCAAGGCTCTAAACCACAAAAGAATAATCTCGTAATAATTAACACTACTACAAAACAGTAAATAGATAACGCTTAAACCATAACATTTTTTATAAAAATGTTGTGATATTTTTTTCCATAACGTTTTTTAAAAAAACCTTATAGATATATATGCAAAAACGTTATCTATTTAAAAGGGCATTTTTTAGGTTTTAATTAGATAATATGTTTTTTTAAAACGTTCTGTGAAAAAAAACACGGAACAAAAATACGCTTAAGTTAAAAGTTAAAATTACAAGACGTACTCTTTTTTCCTTCTCTCTCCCGTTTTCCCTCTTTATCTCCAAGTTTCCTTCTCAGATCTGCTCTTTGGTTGTGTTCTTATTGTCCATGCTTGTGGAAGGGGAAGGCGAGGTCTCGGGGGAGGAGGAGCCGGAGCGGGTCGCCGAGTTTAGGTTTGTTTAGGCGGAGTAAGAGCTATCTGGTGGCGCCTGCTCCTCCTCGTCGACTTTGTTTTACGACTCCGACAATGGATATAATACCAGATCCATGACTCCAAATAGAAGTTTCGGCGTATTCAAAAGGATATACCAGATCCTCCCTTCACAATATACCAGATCCATGAATTCGCCTTGCTACAGCTGTGCAAGAGAAATTCGGTGGGCTTAGGGATGGTTACTAGTAAGTGAATTTATTTTGCTAATGAATTTTTGGTTTAACTAGTAAAAATACTCAGTTTGTTAACTAGTATAAATACTCATTTTGTTAATTCCAACACTCAGTTTGTTGTTTTGGGCTTGAATGATTATTAGCTAGATTTTAAACTATTCTTGTTTCCGTTGGTGTTTCTAGCATTATTTCTAGCATTACTGCATCCGCTTTTAGCTTCTTATGTATTTGCACTGGGTGTTGCTCGATTTCTATTCTTGTTTCAGTTTGTTGTTTTGGGCTTGAATGATTATTAGCTAGATTTTAAACTATTCTTGTTTTCGTTGGTGTTTCTAGCATTATTTCTAGCATTACTGCATCCGCTTTCTAGCATTACTGCATCCGCATTATGTATTTACACTGGGTGTTGCTTGATTTTTGGGATGCGCCCATTGGATAATCTCGGTTAGTTCCTATCTAGAGCACACATGGCTTTTGTGAGCATTTGATATGAAACGATACTGTATAATGTTGGCTCTCTAGTATCAAATATGTATTAATACTAATCATATAATAGTATAATTTTATTGAAATTATTGCTCAAGTTAATTACAGTTTAACAAACTTATTGAACTAACATTGAGATATGTACACAAATGCAGCATAAACCTTATTTGAAAATCTTTTATATGTCCGTGTTTCGACTGTTGAAAAAATAAACAGTATTATCATGTCCTATCTCAACAACATTTTAGTTAAAAAAAATGGTTTTTACTGTTCTGGGTGGGTGTAAAGATTTACAGTAGACCTACACATTTCGATTATAAAGTTAAACATGAAATAGTATCAAGAAGTGGTTGTCCTTTTTTCTTCTTTTTGTTGCTGTTCAATAAAAATTTTCTTTTCTTATTGTCCTGCTAATGCCATGGGTTTATCATTTCTGATGATGTGGTTAAAAAATAGGTGGGGGACTGGGGATGATGTTGCACTGTAGAAGTAGAAACTCCCACCATTAAATGAATACACACAGATACTTGAACATCTTTATCAGAAAGAAATTAAAAGGTAGCTGATCTTAATTATATTTTGTAATATTGGCCTTCACAAGCTTTCCAGATGTAGCCTCCTCTTGGTGTTACAGTATTTTTTGCTTCTTCTGTTATTGTTATGCTCGTTAATTTGGTTTTCTTTAATTTTACACCTGTTGAAAGGGTTGTGGACACAGTTGATGTCATTTTACTATATATCTAATGTTCCTGGTGTGTTTTTTTGTTTCTTTTTGAAGAACTGCAACATTTGAGGAACAATCTACCCGATCAAGTTGTTGTTCAGCGTGTTGATGAGAGGTTATTGGCCCTTGGGAATTGCATAGCATGCAATGACCATGTTGCACTGACCCATACTGATCTTGACAGGGTAAGCTCATATATTTCTTTGTGGACAATATGTTTCCTTATTGTATGTAATTCTTTATTTTTGATTTGGATGATATCATATGTAAGCAACTGTGTAGCAAGTATTCTATTGGAGTGTTCTACAATACAAGGTAAACTGACTTTGGACATTTGATTTGGTACATGTTCAGCAAGATATGTTGAACCCACATCCCATACCCTTAGTTAAGTGCCAAATGTCCAGACATGTGTAGTTCATGTATTTAGAAAATCCTTGAAAGAAAGAACCTAACCATTCCTGAATAAATTAATGCTGTCCCTCTCTATAGATTCATTGCATGTTGTCCCTTGGTTCTTTCACCCCCATTGTATGTTTATTAACCTCACCTTGAAATTTAAATAAAAAAGTTGTGGTATTTATTACAATCACGCTCTTGGCGGTGCCGCAGGTTCTCTCGCTTAATTTCCGTTTCGTTTTGATTCATTTCTTCTGTCAGATTGAGTATCACTCTATATATTAGTTGGATTCGAATTATTTATGTGAGATTGAATAATGTGATCTCCATTTTGAAATTTCTCTTGTTTCGCCAGTTTTCTTGACATTGTTAAGTCGCTGCAGTTGCTGACGTGTTGTTGTGGAAGAACTGGATTGGAGGGCTTGTTATGCTTCTAGCTGCCACCATTTTTTGGCTTCTATTTGAAAGAATAGGATATAGTTTTTTCCGGTTTGTCTCCAATGTTCTATTGTTTCTTGTTGCAATTCTCTTTTTCTGGGCTAAATCTGCATCAACCCTCAATAGGTAATTTTATTCAATTGCAATGCGCTAAAACTTTTGATTATGAAAAAAAATTATCCACAAAGTCTATGTTTTGATGTGTTTATTACAAGCCTTAATATGCTGGGTAAAACTCAAAGAGGGACTCTGCAGGAATGAGAAAGCTGGTTATGTTTTTTTATGCAATTGGTTTTCTTTGAACTTAATAACTGTTGTGATGTGCTTTTATATCCACTTTCTTGATGCTTGGTGCATGTTTAATGATTGGTTTTCATTGTTTTTATTTTCCCTATGCTTTTCTTTGATGCTCTTTGTAATAACAAAGTTAAATTTTGTGATTTTAGACCTTTGCCTCCTCTTCCTGATCTGGAGGTTTCTGAGGAAGTCATTTTGAAGGCTGCTGAAGAGATGCGTGTTTGGATTAATCAGGTGTTGTTGGTTGCACGCGATATTGCTGTTCATGGAGACTTGAAAGTTCTTATTCTGGTGTGAATGTGTGATATCTCTTGCAAACCCTCTTAGTGTTAGAAATTTTATAAAACTGTCTACTCTTTGTCTTGTGCCAATTGCTTGAAACTGAGCTTACAAGGTACTGATTGGTTCTCCAGGTTGTATCTGGCTTGTGGATGATTTCTTACATTGGAAGTTTCTTTAACTTCCTTACTCTAGTCTACATCGGTGAGCCTTTATTGTGCTTGTTTCTCTGTAATTTCCCAGAATTCTTTCTTGTGAGTTATTGAATTAATTTGGTTATCTGCCTTGATATTGCTTCAGGGATTCTTCTTAGTCTATCAGTACCATTGCTATATGAGAAGTACCAGGATCAAATTGATGATAAGCTGATTCTTCTTAGTTTGGTTTATTTTGTGGATTGAAAGGTGAATTTGAGATGTATATATGGATAGTTTGGTATATATTTTGTGGATATAGTAATTTGAAACTGTAAACGAATGGTATTATTGGAATGTATTTTGAATGGTTGATACATTTTGGCTTTAAATTTAAATGAGAATTTAGACCTTTTAGTTATATATCATGACATTAGCATATTGCAGGTGCATTGGTAATATAGGTGAACCACAACCTTTTTTTTTCTTTTTTTTTCTTTTTTTTTTTATCTACAACATTTTAAAAATGTTGTATATTTGTATAAATAAATGACACCTTCTAAATAGATGACACATTATAAACGTTGTGTAAATGTGTCTAAACGTTGTCTGATATATTAAACTACAATATTTTTAGCTAGAAAACGTTGTGAAATTATACCTTCTACAACGTTTTCAAACATCTACTAATTTATGAAAAACAAATCTACAACGTTTTTTTCTTAAAAAACGTTGTGTATTGTGCTTAACTACAACGTTTTTAAAACGTTGTGTAAGAGTGTCAAATAGATGACACACTTAACCACGACGTTTTTCTGATTGAAACCACTATTTTTTCTGCGTTGTCTATTTACTGCTTTGTAGTAGTGTAAATATCAAAAGACAAACCATAATAAATGTCACACTAGCTCAAATCACAATCTAAAATAATTATTACAATTCTGAATAAACTGACATATGAAGTCTAAACAGAATATCTCTAAACCGTTGGAATGAAGGGAGCTCTCATCACATTTACCCTTGATCCCCCTGATTACCTACCAGAAGAAAAACCTAGCATGAGCCAAATGCCCAGTACGGATATAGAATACAAATAATGAATCGAAATAACTAACTCAATTTAATGAACTGAACTGAAATGAACAAAAATAACGCAACGAAATAATAGGCTGAATCAAATGATTGGGTGTTATTTCATACCGAGCTCAAAACAAAATAAAAATATACCTTGCCACACAGGCAAGTCAAATAATGCCACACAGGTATAACATACATCAGACCGCCCGGATCCAGATGCATGAAAATCGAAAGGCGTGTTTGGCACAAACATCACCAAATCCGCAGAACAGAACAGAACATAAAACTAGAGTCGACCCATACGCCTCACACAACAAAACACCAAATGGCCAACTCTCACTTGAGCACAAAACGGAGGTGCCGTGGACTGTTCACATCGCCACGGAAGGTGTCATGCCTCGGTGCCAAGAGGACATGCCTGTGGTACCCCCACAGGTGGTTATTGCTCAGGTATACCCTACGGTATTATAACAAAATTATCATGTCACAACGCATGTGACATAATATTAACACAAAGGGTTCTAATATGTACATGTTAAATTGAATCGAATCAAAAACACAAAGTCTCCAAAATATATATTAACATGTACATTACTACAATATCAAAATAAATTTATAGACATGATACACTAGTCTAAAGAGTACAAATAGGAGTTCTAATATAAACGCCAAAACAAACTATCACAATAAATTGACAAGAAATAATTATGAGAGGCAATACTAAATTTCGAAACGAATAACAAAACGAATAAATTATAAACAAAAGAGTCTCGCTGAAAGAGTACGAAATCCATACCTGAATTAAGTAATGTAATACCCAAAATTTAAATAAGATTATGCTAATCTCCTCCAAGTCGATCTAATAAAATAAAATAAAACTTTATTACAAATCTAGTCATTAATAACATGATATCGGTAAATTTATTATTAATTAAATGTTATAACTTTTAACAGCAAAATGATTCAGTTTGATTTAATATAAAAAAAATCTCAAAATAGTTTATAAGTTTAATCATTAATTAATCACTAAAATATTATACATATTAACTTTACCGACCACTGGCTTTTTGCATCCCAGATTACTAATAACCCAAGTCTTCATGTACTTGCCTATGATTACAGTTTATATAAAGTATGCATATTTTATTAATAATTAACAATATAATTTTAATCCATATAACATATATAATACCTTAAATAATTCCAGCAAAGCCAATACTTCTACTATTTGGAATCCAACAATAGCAATAATAAAGTTTGGTGAAAAAAATAAAAATATAATAATCATATATAGGTGCACGAAATTCAAAGTTATACTCTTCCTTTAATTGTATTGATCTATATTTACAGATCTTACATAGCAAACAAAAAAATATATCCAACAGATTCTACTCATAATCTATAGGATTGTTAAAAATTTAATAAAAATGTTTAATTTACCTTTTTGAAACAAAACTTCCCTTGTCAACTCCCTTTTTCCTTCTAGCACTGTTGTCGCCGCTTCTCTCTTCCTCTCTTCTTTCTTTTATCAGACGAATAAAGTAGCGTACAACGTATAGGTTTTTTTATTTATTATTTTATTATATTTTATTAATGTTTTTCAAATTTTAATAGGATTAGATATTACCCACATATTAATTAAACCCAATCTAATTTTAAGGCCCAATTTAATAAAATCTCTTACTTATTTTAGTCCACATAAATTAAAACAATGTTTTACCCAAACATAAGAATGCCCAATTAAAATATTTTAAAAATGAAATTAAATGTCATTTATTTATTTATCGGGTATTACAATATTAATTTTAACGTATCCTTAATTATCTATTTTCATGAATTAGAAATAAATATTGAAAATTGATTAACTAGAATATGAAAACTAATAATGAGGAAGCAATCTAGGAATCTGAATCCAATAAATAATAAACATAACATATAACTCAATTTTATCTATTTTTATAACTCAACTATGATTTTGATATCATTTCCTTTAATTTAGAAATTTTACAATTAACGTGGGTAAGCATAGACTATGAAAATTTAAGTATTAACTATAACCCATCAAAACTTCTTTGAGCAAGCATGGATTATGAAAAACCCGTATCTTAACAATAATATATCAAAACCTCTTAATTAATTTAAAATCACATAAGAACTATAAAACGAATGTATTTCAATAATGAAACATGAAGGCGAAATCAATTAAACATGAAGGCATAAATAATAGAAGAGATGAAAAATATTATAAGAATAATTATTTAATTTCATCTTCATCCTAGATGAAAGAAAATAACTAGACATGGAAAATAATTAAACTAACTAAAATAAAGAAAATAAGAATATTAAAAATAAATAAGAAAACTTCATTTAATTAACGATCATCCAACGAACGTACAATGAAGAAGTAGTTTACTCTACTCCTACTTCTAACCTAAACTAATACAATACCTAATACTACTTCTCTCTAAAACAAGAGACCTATTTATAGGAAAAATAAATTTATGCCCTAATTTAGATTTATTGAACTTGGACACTTTTGTTCCTTTTTTTCCCTCTTCTTTCCTCCTTGGCTTCAATCTCTATATAGTAATCCTCCAAGAGTCTTTTTCCATCTTTAAAAGTTGGATATAAATCTTTTATTTGCTCCCAAAAAAAAAAATGTTATTTTCTACAAAACAAAATAAAATGATGTTAGTTAAATAAAAAAACATGTAAAATAATAAATATGAGAATATTAAAATTTATTAAATATGTGTCTATCAGTATGTTCGTGTACTTTGATATGAGTCCCGAAATCCTCTGCTCGGATGTCTTGTTCTTTGGCTGAAATGACGTTTTTTCTCTCCTGTCAAGATTAGAAAATATATGAAAAATTTCAGGTGTCAGCATCTGGGATTAAGTTTAAGATGCATTTTCTCGAAGAAAAAAAATTAGGGTGCAAATTGATTTTCAGGGAAAAGTTTGATGAGAAAATTAAATTTTAATCATACAAATACATTAAGGAGGGAGGGAGGGAGGGAGATGACACCAAAGAGAATGTCCGCTTATTTCTCCCCCCCTTTTTTCTCGTGGTGTATCAAATTCTAAGAAAAACTCTCCAACCCAATGCTTGAACCCCACCCCCACCTCCCCCCCCAACCCCCCAACATGGCCTCTTCTCTCCTCTCCTAACGACTTATTTTCATTCAGCTACTACAGTTTCTCGCGATCGGGGTCCTTCAACTTCCTGGAGGACCCTCGTCCAATTTTTCCCATATCCTAGTATAGTCTTCGCTACGTCCAACCCCATTTCTTACATGACTTTTTTTTGAATACGTTCATACTACTGTTTTTGATTTCTATAGAGAATTGTAGCATTAATTTTTCCCAGACAATCGGAGCACGTGTTCTGGCTTCTCCGGGGTGATTAAAAATAAAAAGACAAGGCGAAAATACTTATAAACACTTATATAAAATATAGGTGCATAAATTATTTGTTCAGCAACGCATTTAAAGAAATGACTTGTTTCCCATGTTTTTCAAGTAAGAAATCAAATTTCGACGAGCAACTGCCTGTCGCTCAAGCAAAAGAACCCGGTGCTGAATTATTACCATCTCCATTCCCTGGTACATACATTCCCTCATATACCAATGTTTAAATATATGATATGTTCAATAAATGTTTGAAATTTTCGATGCTTGAGCTGCAATAAATTTGTGTTTATTACGTTATTAGATTGCTGCTATCAGGTATCACCAGAGAATGTAGGAAGAACAACAGAAAAGAAAAATACATAATTGGCAATAGTGAGATTTTTCAACGAATAATTTTGTATTTAACTGAACTGTTGCGACTGTGGAAATAATTACCCATGAAATGATTGGAAATTATAAAGAGTTAAGTATGCATATTAGAAATTACAACATGTGAGATCAATCATAAGAAATTCTTACTCCTTGTTTGGTAGGGTGTAATAGAGCCGATGAAGTGGTCATGCCCAATGAGATATTCATTCTCAAGACAATGGTAATTCTCAAATTCCGGTGCTATTGCATAATGATCATTGATCCAAACGTGAAAATAGTTTCCATTATACCGCTCCAATATTGCAGCGATAGACAGGTAGGTCATTGATGTACCCAAATTCTTCCCTAAAGTCTCTTAGCATCAAACAATAGAAAACTTTTTAGACACAGGATATTTAACAGATGGGTTGGTCAATGAATTCATTATCCTTAAAGAAAGCTTTCATGTAGTTTCAACCATCATATCATCCAAAGAATTATAAAATATCAAAAGGAATCTTGAAAACTTCATTTCGGCCCTGGGCTAAAGCCCAAGGTGCCTGGGCTTTAGGCCCACTTAAATTGATAAATTTTTAGAGCTCCCAAGAAATATTTGTGTTATGTATATATATACCCAAACAAAAGTTATAGGTCGCGTCGGTTTAAATTTAAAGGATCACAAAAATTTACCCTATGAAATAGGCCCAAATTTTTTTATTTTCGTTTTAGGCCATTAAAAACTCAGGACCGGCCCTGCTGCCAGTCCTAGTCGACAAGAGCGACTGCTATCCATTTACTTTCGTGCATTACTATAGAATCATTCTTCAAATTTATGAGAATACTAAATTTGGTGTTCTTTTCCAATAGATTCTATCACTATAAAAGAGTAGCTTGAAGACTTTTAGTAGGTCTGCCATATTGGCTTTGGATCTAATATTCTTGAAAATGGCAAAGACCCTATAGTAATCAGATAAATTGAGTTAATTGTAAGGTGTATTCATGAAATTGAAATTGCAATTATGGGGATGCAAGTATATACATAATCAAATAGCAATGTTTTTCGCTAATGATTTGAAAAAGTTTTAGGGTTTAAAAATGTGGGAGAATCAAAATTCAATGGAATGACTACCCACGCATCATGGAGGGTTTTTCACTCCACCCAAGGGGGTATTATAGGGTATGTTTAATTATCAGCATCAATAACATTTATAGCGTTTACAATAATAACATTTAGTGCATTTAGTCACTGCACCATGAATGATGCGGTGCGGTAAGACTTTAAATGTTGCGTTTATGAGTTAAATAAATTCTATTAGAATAAGTTATACTTGTAGATCATAAACTCGAAGTGTTGAAAAAATGGTAAGCAAATAAGTACATAGGACATTCCATTGAAGCTCATAAAAACAAAGTATAACATTATTGCAAAACACACAATAGAAACAATGTACACTATTTCTTTATATCTTTATCCCTAGAATTTACATTAACTTTCTTTATCTAAAGTTTGCAAAAATATTCATCTACATTATCTGCATCGTCTGCATCGTTTGCATCAGCTACATCATCTCCACAGTTACCAAAATCATCAGCATCATTATCTTAATTTTCTACAGCGTCATCATCTTCTTCTTCATTATCATCTTCTTCAATAGCATCAGTACCGTTTCATCATAATATCCATAATATTCATCTCTGGCAGTTTCATAATCTAGCGATTTGAAATGGTGAATTTTCATAAGTGAAAAATCTCTTATTTCATCATCATGAATCTCGAATTCAATTCTTTCAATCTTCATTTGCTTCACTCTCTTCACCCTGGCTCTGACATCAATTGTTGGGAATATATTTTACTAATCTGAAATCACATCTTGACTTAAAAGGATAATCTATTAGATCTATGATCTATTAACGCATAAATATCCTCAATTTTTCTCTTTATGTTCTAATGTGAGACTCTATTATTACGCTCCAACTATATATATAACAACAATTTCATATTATGCGAGACGTAATTTCATGAGCCCTATATTACTAACAATTTTGGTTCAGGAATGTAAAGTAAGAATATTTAAAGTGGAATGTGGTGAAAACAGACAAAATAAAACAACAAAAGATAAATGGATTCTTAGTAAATTTTATTCCCAACACGTCCTCTATTGATTATATATGGTTAACATGGAGAACTTTTGACAAGATTAATTTGCTTAACTTGGTAAATGAAACTGCTAACTCTGGTATCGTGTTAAAGAATTTAAACCAAAACAAATAGAAAAGAATTATAATTATCATAAGGTAATAAGGTTTACGCAAGCTTTATTCCTTACAAAATAGCTTTACTTGAGCAGCACAAGATAAACAAAGACCATCTACTGAAGTGAGAAATAAAGAAGCTGACGCAGCCGAGACCGACAATATCGCGGCAAAAACTTTCACTTTTCGGGAGTTGGCCACTGCAACAAAGAATTTCAGACAAGAATGTGTAATAAGTGATGATGGATTTGGGAGAGTTTACAAGGGGACACTTCAGCCTAGTGGCCAGGTTCTACATTCCGACTTAAATTCATTGCTCCTAAGCTAAGTAATAGTTAGATTTGTTTTTACTTTTTAAAAAATTTATTTACTTTATATTACAATAATTACTCCTTTAGTTCTAAAATTACAAATATATTTTTTCTTTTAATCTGTTCTAAAATTATAAATACATTTTTATTTTTATACTACATGAAACTCATAATATGTCATTGCTTATATACTTTGTCATGTTTATTTACTAGGATAACACTTATCTCTTGTTCGTTTTTAAAATAGGACATGGGACTATTAATGCAATGATAACAAAATGACGTAATATGAGAAATTATTTAATATCATGGCCAACTACGTATTATAATCCCATCATTTGAGATTAAATTTTTATTGACAAAATGAACCTTGGCTTTTTAAAAAAAAATGACCAATGTATCCATCTTTACTCAGGCTACTGAGAATACAATCTCTTTGTTATTATTGCCTTTTATTCCAAGAAGAATAGTCTCTCATCATATCATATCAGGGACATATTGGGTATATTGGTCGGTTTATTCCATCTTAGTGTCCACCGGTCCCAACGTCTATACAAAGGATTGCATTGGGTAAGGATAAGTTTTTTTATCCAATTATTTAAATAATTCTCAATAAAACAAACATAACATTAGATAATATGAAGTTATCCTATAAATAATATCATTTGAAACAAATATGAGACTATAACTATTTAATTCTACAAATAATAATCATGAAATTTTAATCTATGATAATCTAATCTTGAAATTATAACCTTGCAAACAAACATAACCCGATAAATTGAGCACTACCATACCACTACTACTTATATTTCTAACAAATATTATTTAGGCAAATGTTTGAAAAAGAGGCCAACATGCTGTTGTGTGCTAATTATGCACTAGTAGAAAGAGCATTACATTTTACTTTTGAAAGTAGGACACACGTACTCTTTTCAAATGTTAGCTCAAACAACTAATATACATAGAATAATTATTTTCTTAAACGTAGTAGTTTTAAAATTCTCTCTAATTTTTTTAAAAAAATGGAGTATTTTGAAAATTACTTTCTTTAATCAGAACATGCACGCATAATCCCAAACTTTAGGTCTAATTTTCTAGCAACATTTTGAGTAGATTGTGGCTGTGAAGCAACTGGACCGAAATGGAATGCAAGGAAGCAAGAAGTTTCTTGTTGAAGTTATGATGTTGAGTCTTCTTAACCACCAAAATCTTCTCAATCTTATTGGATATTGTGCTGACGGAGATCAGAGAATTTTGGTGTACGAGCACATGCCATTGGGTTCCCTTGAAACTCATTTACTTGGTATAACAGTTCTCTCTCTCTCTCTCTCTCTCTCTCTCTATATATATATATATATATATATATATATATATATATATGGGGTTTAATTTACAATAGGTTCTTTGTGCAGAAGAACTCTTTTTTTGGCCTCTTCAAAATTTTTTAGGAGCCAAAAATAAAAAATAAAAATTAACAATCAGGAAAAGGGTTGCTTCCACAAAGAACTGATCATTGTGGATGAAACCCATATATATATATATATATATATATATATATATATATATATATATATATACAAATGTAACATTATCATTACAATAGATCTCAGCCGTTCATTCGGGGATCGAACAGTGTAACAGATCGCCAATCCGCATTTTTAATATGGAGTGTTAGGTGGTGTTTGATAAAAATGAGTGTTAAGACTTGAACAGTTTAGACGTCTGAATAATATAGAAAGCATCTCGAATAGAATCAATATCTCGAATAAAAAAAATGTTGTTTGATAATTAATTTTTTTAAAATGTCTGAATAACAGTATTTTACCATTTTAACCCTCTAAACAGTTTAAACAAAACCTGTTTGATAATCAGAAGGTCTGAATAGTATTTTAAATACATATTTATAATATTTTGACCACAATATGATAAAATAAAAATGAAAACGTACAATTTAAATTAACTTCAAACATAGTATTATGTCCCAAAAATATCAACATAGCATAATAATTCAACCATACAAATTAAATTAACTTCAAACAGTTGTTAAGAGTTGAAGTGCAATTTGTTCGCATAGATTAACCATAAATTCTACGCCTTGATCACCCCATTGTGGTTCATCTTGTCCCTCTTCTTTGTTTCCTTTAGTTTGCTCCACTTCATCGTCAAACATGTTATCTCGATCATATTGAGCAAACAATTCATCCTCAATGTTATACTTCCTTAAGAAATTATGGACTGCGAATCAAGCGATAGCTATATCTCTTTGTACTGTAAAAGGGTAAGGAGCCATTCGTTTCAAAATTGGGAATCTTGCTTTTAACACACCATAAGCACGCTCGATAACATTTCTGAGTTGTGCATAAGCATGATTGAATTTTTCCTCTTTATTCAAAGAGCGTCTATGTCGAAAATTAGCTAACCAATACCTTGTATTGCGATATGGAGATAAAAATCCTCGAGTGTTTATGTATGCAGCATCACAAAGATAATATTTATCTGTAATTAAGACAAAAAATAATGATTATTATTAATAACTTGAATGATAAAATTTTATGACAAAAATAAATAATAATTGAAAATGGTAAAAAAAATTGTAATATATACCCGGGGGAGGAAATGGAAAACCAAAAGATGGATCAAATGCAACTTCTCGTGAGTCGTGTGCAATCCCTTCCCATCCGGCCCAAACAAATGTGAATATCATGTTAAAATCACATATTCCTAAAATATTTTGATAACATTCACCTCTTCCTCTTCCTCTATAACGCGTTTGTTGACTAACAAGAACAACTGCATGTACAATAGTACCATCTAATGAACCTACTGCACCCTGTATTAAAAAATTTAAAGATCTCAAAGTATTTTATTGTATGGAATAAATGAAAAAAAAGAAAAGAATTTATATGTCACTTACCAAAAATATTTGTCGTAAATTTTTATGGTTCCATGGAATATCGGGATTTGGATCAAATGATGTAGGCACTATAATTTCTTTGGAAAACTCAATCATTCCGTTTAACACCTCATGAAAATATCTATGTATTGTTTGGGTAGAATGTTGAAATATGCGTTTTACAACTCTAAAGCGTTCATTATGGCCTATAATAGTTAAGAATTTTGCCATCTTCTCCTCAACTGTTATATGTCTACTATTGTGTACCCATTGTTTTTCCTTGAAGTGTTCACATAGATGTACATATGCATCACGAGAGAGACGCATCAATTCTCGATACTGTGTATTTGATCCATTTAATAACTCTAATGTGTAAGCATGTCCGCTCAATGCCGAAGTATTATCCATAATCCTTGGTATTCTCCTTGAAGATCGTCTTTTCAAATACCAATATATAATCATCAAACATAAAATTTGATCCTCAATATCCATATTACCTATATAAAACATAACAATTTTAAAATACTATAACAATTAATACAAGAAAAAATTCATTGGAATGGTCAAAGTAATAGCAAATATCACATCCATAATTTAACTTAAGAAGTTCAAAGTCATCTATAGTAAATATTACATCTATAATTAGTAATAGCATAGATCACATCCATAACTACAAAATTAGCCCCAACATATACAAGAGTTTATATCCCAAAAATATCAAATTAGCTATCCTCAAAGATAAGAAGTTTGTACCCAAAAATATCAAATTAGATAGTCACAAATATACCCACCAACATAATATCAACAACTAAACAATATATCCTAACTTGCGTGAAACCATCATAACCCAATTTTCAACCTCATTTTCTTTTAAAATCATCCATGCTTCTCTATAGCTTGGTTTCTCACAAAATATTCCAAGAGCCATCTTGTGTAGTGGATTTTCTGCTCCCCAACCAAGTTCTTCCAACTTATCTTTGCATTCTTTCACAGAAGGTCCACTATTCTTTTCAACAATGAGTTTTAAGGCCTTGGACATCTCTTCATCTAGGTTAGTGTTGTAGGTTTGTTTAGATGAACGGTTAGCTTTTTTCTTCGGTCTTTCTCCCTCAAAGCTAGGAGCGGAAGCATGAGATTGCATACCAAGAGTTGATGCATTAGGAGATGGGATAGAAGACCCTTGACCTTGGGTGCTAAAAGGAATGTCCTCAAGATTAACAACCTCCAAGTCCAAAGGTGTATCTTTAGTCCTACCTCTTCCACAACTAGGACCCCAACTATCAAGTCCTGTTGCCGTAGTTCCATCAAATAATGCAATACAAAGATCGGGGAAGATTAGAGTGGGGCCTTCAATGTTTCCACCATTTTATTTGCTTGTATTCAAACAGTAAGTTCAACATGTTATAATATATTTTTAAGGACTATTACTAATTAACTTAAAATGTAAAAATATTAAAAATACACATTTATCTTTTGTATCCATTCCTCATCAGAAAGGTTGAACCTATTCGTTGACGGGTCATATACATTTCCTATCTTACTTTTGAGTTTGCACCATGCACCATATTTTCCTCGCAAGTAGTCAAAATGATTCTTCATTTGTTTTTGATCCACAATTATGTTGTAGGTATCTTTTAGTATTTCTCCTACCTTTCTCCATGATTGTGGCTTGAGGCTTGCACCTTCCCTACCATTTTCCACAACCTCACGAATACATGCTTCTAAAAAAGTTTTCACTAGTGATTCATTCCTCCAACTCACTCTAATCCTTTTTGGTTTTTGAGTTTCACTGGTTTGTTCCATACCTAAAGTACATAGATTATAAAAGGTTTAAACAATAAAAAATAAACATTTAAATAGTTTGAACAATAAAGAACAAATTATACTAGGTCGATAGCTTAACTGTTCAACCATAAATCTAACATTACACCAAATTAATATGTGCAGATTCTTTATATAACTTTAAGAAATAGCCCAGTACTGCTATCTTTCTGTCCAGACAACACACTTCAACCTAAATTTGATTGCTTTAATTCTTATGGGGTTTCACCCACTGACCTTGATAAAATACTCACTAGAGACCTTGGTAATATGAAACGCAATCTTGATAATCAAATTAAACCTTCATGTGAGTTATCTTCTAATACATATATGCACACAACTTGGTTTCAAGCATTTGCAAATTCTTAATTGTAAACACTCTAGCCTCTATGAGGCATTTTATCAAACACCATAAAGGCGTAAATTTAAAACTTCAGATTTGACAAGTGTTTAAGCAAATTTTAGCCATAATTTTTCATTCTTATACATAATTTTCCAACCAAACAGAGTAGCATAGCAACGATTATACATATTCAACTCCTGATTTAATAACAATTATATATATAGCAACAATTATACCTGATTTGGTTGTCCAAAAATCAAAGCTCTCTCTCTCTCTCTCTCTCTCTCTCTCTCTCTCTTGGTTAACCCAACTCCTGCTCCTACTGAAACTTCTCTTTTGATAACTATAGTTACTAGTATCTCCATGATTTTATTTCTTTCTTTTGGAACGAAATGGAAGGCTAGTTTTGTTTCTTTCTTAATATTGAACGAAAAATGGAAGAGGTAGGGGAATAGAAAAGGAACAATGCTTCAGCTCTTAGCTTAATTAAATGTAGTAAGGCAGCACCTCCATTCCATTGATGTAGTAAGACAGTTAAAGAATTTTAGAAGATAATATTAGAAAAGGAATAAATTTGTTGTGGTCGTATGAGTCTAAATAGAAGCTGGTAAAGTAAAAAGTAGAGATCCTTGAATGAAAGATATTACCTTTAAACTAAAAAGTATCAAAATATTATGAACCCTCCTAGCCTAGTATGCCAGTGCATCAGTAACGTGATTCAGATTGTCGACAGAAATCAAAAGGGCAAAAAAAAAATCAGATGAACTCCGTGCAACTAAGTTAAAATTGTGGTGGGAATTGATAATAATGAACAATAGATGAAGAAGGGAGAGAAGATTACCGACAAAAGAAGACAAAGGAGCAGCAGCGATTCAGCGAAGGAGAAGAGCAGCATCATCGATCCAGTGAAGGAGAGAAGAGGCGATCTAGGTTTGATTTGGGATAAAAGACGGAAGAGGTTATTATTGTTCCAAAAAAAAAATTCACTCAGAGGCTCCTCTGGATGCTATAGATTTATTTTTATGTCTAACCAATTAAGAGCCATTAAGTGGCAAAAAAATTTTTGCCAAACAAGATTTGCCTTTGACCGAATCAGAGGCAAATCCATTAAGAGCTAATAAGAGGTAATCAATCACAACCTTAGTTCCCGGAGGCACAATTGTTTTCTAGAAGGGGGTTGAATAGATATTTTAAATTTTCTTTTTCAAAATACTTGTCAGATTTGTTAATGATTTAACCACAGCGGAATATAAGATTTATTTGTTCCTTCTTTAAGATAAACCAAGTTAATAAGTAATAAGCAGTTATGACAGATATAGCAGGAATATAAAAGACACAATGTTTTTAAGTGGTTCAGAGCACTCAAGGCTCCTAGTCCACTCTTCTACTCCTCGAGTAGGAAATCCACTAAGGATGTCTCTACAATCTATGAATCACTTAGATTCCTTCAAGACCAGCAGTCTTGGAACTTCTTAGTTCACTTAGAACTCTTCAAGTCCAGAAGACATAGAATACACTTGATGAGAGTTGAGTTCTTGGGTAGTGCTACTCAGTTGTTGTTAAGCATGTGTTTGAAAGAACTAAGTAGCTGAGCAAGCTTTCTTGATTCATCGTAAAGTTGAGTGTTGAATGTTCTTCAGCTTTTGTTATGTACTTGCTTATTTTTTGCATCTGTGTCTAATTTGTGTATAAAGGAGCCTTTGAAATATGTCCGTTTGAAGGCGTCCGTTGAAGCATTAAATGCATCCGACATTTCTGAGCACTGATGGTAACTTCCTGGAAATTTTTTGTTCAGTCGTCTGACTCACTGACACGGCACACTGCTATCTCACCTAATACCTGCAAAAACTTTTTCAGCAGGCATGCAATCCTTTTCCTTAGCTTCTTCAATACGCTTCTTCGATACATACTAAGGATGAGCATTGTGATTCCCGAAAGTCTCAACGTCTATAATCCATTCTTTATTTGTAGTATAACTAATGGATATGGCTCGATGCTTCTGATGTTGATAGGAAATACACTACGATCATGATCGTGGTGTCTTGTTATATCCGTGCTTGTTTCAACCTGGTAGAAGAGAACACTATGATTTCTCTTAAGCACTGATAGACTACGATTTTTACTTGCTTGTTTTTGCAGACTCTACGCTTCCGAGAGCAGACTATGATTCCTAACTTAGCTCGGTAGGCGCTTGGACCAACTCTACGATTCTAAGTGAGGCCCTCCAAAGGAGACTACGATTCTATAGGAACTTTCTCGATACTCTACGATTCTGCCTTGGTTTCTTCAATCCCTCGGCTGGCTCGACAGACTATGAATCTTTTATTTCCTATCTATTACATCATAGATCAACTTAAAAGTTTTAATATTTTCTTCTATGCATTCATTTACAGAATGATAAACATTAAGCACAGATCAACCTAACAATTTTGATCTATCACCTAAGTCCTTGTACATATGTTCTTTGAAGGACTTTACACATAAGCATGTTTATTTACTTTTAACAAAAAATTTGAATATGCAATTCCCAACATGGAGGAGCCCACAGTTTAGTTCTGCGGACGAATACTCATTATATCAATGTACAAAAATACCCTATTTTAAAAGTAATTCTCGTCAACATAATTAAACTACAAATTGGAGAGATTTTTTTTAACGTTAAATTGGCCGAAATAATTTTTTTCTGTTTTCAACCAAGTGGTCGAAAAAAAGGGACACCACAAGAAAAAGGTCTACTTTCGACGAAATATTCTGTCGGGATTAGGATATTTCTGACAGAATATTTCGTCGAAAATTTGCTCAAATATATACAGGTCAAAATTTAGTCTGTCAAAAATTCTGTCAGAAATATATAGCAAAAGCCAATAGAATATGGTCGACCGAATATTTCGTCGAAATTACGTTATTTTTTGACGAATTTATTCGGTCGATCATATTTCATCGGCTTACGTGCTGCCATGTGTCGTCAGGTGGTAGGACAAAAAATGGACTATCTCTGACGGAATTTCTGTCAAAATTGAAACATATTATGTCAAGATTAGTGACTTTATATATTATATTTAATTACTTAAACTTCAACAGAATTTTAGTCAGAAATACACTCTTCTGTTGGAAATAAGGAATTTGTTTTAATGTTTTTTTTTGTTTTGGTAGTTTCCAAGGTTTTAACCCACATTTTTGTACCTGTAAACTTGCTTTATCCAAACAACACATACAATATAACTATCCAATAACATGTACATATAGTAATCTAATTTATGTTCACATACAAGTCCAATATGAATTACCAAGGCCAAAAATAAAAAATATAATACTGCAATGCCATAAGATATACAAAAAAAATCATTAAATTACAATGATTTACAAAATTTAAACTACAATACGTTAAATATCAACTAAAATACAAGAATTTACATCCTATTAAGCTAAACTAAAGTAAAGATGAATAAAATATGTACAAATCATCTACAAAACTAAGTCAAACTAGTACTACTACCCCCGGTATGAGGAGGATCATCAGATGGGGGTTGACGGTGCTGCTCTAGTGTATAAAAATCGTCGTCGTCTTCCATCCGCTCGTGATCAGCATCACTAATCTCTTCAGCTGCTCAGGATCGCTACCATGTTGATACAATTAAAAATATAAATTATTAGTTCATATGACAGACTTAAATATACAACTAATGAAAATTCTATAACATATAAATAATCAACTAAAAATGAATAGTATACCTGAGTAGTCGGGGCACCTCATCGTGTATTGCAACAAACTACTCCGGAGGGATACCCGTACTATCGACGGTAGCCTTAGCTGCATTGTCCTGAGCAAGCTGGTGAAGACGAGCACGGTTGGGCATGTCCTGACGACTGAATATTGAATCTGTAACAAACCACTTTAACACCGCCGCTATAACCCTCTAGAATATGGCATTATCTAAGCCAGTGTCCGTATATAATGGTCTCATAGGTGCTCTCGGACGTAGGCGCTAGTTAGATTCTGCGAAAATAAATATAACATTAAAAATATTGTATTAAAATTGTTCATAAATGAGAAATATACTAAAATTAATGCCTCCAGGTAATGTATAGGCTGGTATCCTCGACAACCCCAATAAGTGATATCTACTAGTAGTACTACTAGGGGGATCCTGAGATGCGACCCAAATATTCATCTCCCCATCCTGAGATAAACTAATCACCGGCGGAGGGATGGTGGAATCTAACGTCTCAAAATCGCCCCTAGCATTCCACAATTCAGCTATACGGTGGTCTTAGAGCTTCTTAAATCGGTCCTATAATTTATTATATATATATATATATATGAGTTAATTAAATCATTATATTAATTATGTAAAATTAATAAATATTAATTATTATAACTAGTTGTATTACCCGTATAAGACATTGTCGACGCCTTTGGCGTGTGGGGGCTCTATCCCAAAACTCGACCATCGTAAGAGGTACCCAAGCTCTCCTGCATGGCCTAATAAATGCATTAATTAATATCACATTACTTTACTATAGATCCCGACAATATTAGACTAAACAAATAAATATAAATTCATACCGACTTAACCTCCTGAAACGACTCTGAGCCAGTCATATGTATGATCCAGAGCTGACCTCGATTCTTCTTCATCTGCTCGGACTTGGTCTTGAACGCATCATCATCCCATTACCTACACGTGGCATCCCAAACTTCCTCTAAGACTATGTGCGGCTGATGAACTCGTAATGTACTTCTGGGCTGGTCTTCAACTGCCTAGTTTGCCCTCTACTTTATCTCGTATAGCCAGCCGATGTAATTCTTCTCAATCTGTGAAATAATAACATCGTCGCTGGCTGCAACAAAGATGACACCCCATATCTAAAATATGTCTATAGAAAATTCATAACGTACGTATCAGTAAAAATTTGATTATATTTTGTAAATAGGTAGGATCAATATTTTTCTATAATTAATAAAATACGACTTATGCGAAACTCGCGCAACACCATAACCATAAAGGGAACATCATACCGCGTAACTAATATGAACTAATAAGTTTGTATGGACCTGAAATAATATCTCTAAAATGCTCAAAAGCACTATCTTTTTCAACCCTTCTCTTAAACCACTGTTGAAAATTTTCACTAGTGAATGTTTCCAACTGTGTTGCAGTTAGTCCCGAGTTAGAAGCATGGGCTTCCTCTTTGAATGAACTAAAATAATAACAAGGTTTAATTGTTGATTACACTTCTAAATATTAAAGAATCGAAAAATAATAATACATACTTGATGTGTAATGATACTTCAAGCATATGTAGAATGTAACGCCCCCATATCTATACTTCCATGGTATCTGATATGGTGTTTACAACGAATTAATATAATGCATTTAAATCTATACACCCATGGTATCTGATTACAAGATTACATTAAATAGAGGGACTATCAGACATAATTCCCATAGATCCAAAATTCATAGTATCCCATAACAGATGTCAATTCTCAAGAGAACTATTACTGTGTTTGGATACCCTCACTTGGATATATGAACTGTATCTGTGACTAGAGTCTATCTATCCAAAATTTAGAGTACCATTAATAACATAAACAATCCATATTACTAATACCCTCACCCAGATGTATAGTCTATGCCAAGCGAATTTATACTATCGTATCGATAGTAACTATCTATCCGAAATCCAGAGTATCAATAACAACATGAACAGTCCATGCTATTAATACCCTCACTCAGATAAATAGTTCCCAAGAATCTCAACTAGATTCAAAGAATTCTAACTTTACATCTATATATGTAAGAAAACACGATTGCGGAAATAATAGATGTTATATATATATATATATATATATCATAATATTAAGATTTGATTACATGATTTTCATATTGAGTTTCTTATTACAAAGTATCCAAATAGAAAAGAATATAATCTAATCTAAACAGGGACGCTTCCCTTTATCTACTCCAGATGTTCCAGGGTTACCATCTAAAACTGCAAAGGGAATTATTTGCAAGGGTGAGCTATGACATGCTTAACAAGTTTTGTATTTATAACAATATATGATTTGAAGAAATACAATAATTCAAACTTCGATTGATTGTTGTTACCATTTAACTTATGGATTTATATTTCTGTCAGTCACACAGACTTAGAAATTTTGTTTAGATATGAGATATGGGATCAACCTATTCAACATCCTAGGAGTATTCATTTCATCCTACCAGTGCTCAAACGCACCCAACTTAGTGTCAATATATTATCGACTGAAAGATCCCATACGGGGTACCCAACCTCAGTTTAGGATGTCTTACCAAATAATTTGGTTTGACACAACAAATTAAGGTTAACAATCAATATGAATAAATAATTCATTTCTTAGTTATGCTGAAGCTATAACAATAACCTTACAATAAGAGGTAATTCAAATGTAGGTGTAGTATATTATATCAACAGCATATCAAGATAAAAATCTTGTTCAGCAAGTAAATTTGCATAAATAATTCAAGGTTTAGGAAGAACTTGCGAAAGTAATAACTTGGGTATAGGAAACTTGCCTGAGCGTAGATCAGTCAAGTTATGCTAATCAATTCGTTTAATAAATACCTACAATGTTCATATATATAAATCTAACATGTTAGTATTGATAACAATACTCAAATATAACATTTATATAAGATTGGGTTAGATTCGATAAGGTTTCAATGTACAAAGTCTTTATCTAAGTTGATAAATAGAATAAATTTTATTTATAAAACTTTATTATATTTTTAGATAATTTATTTATCCTTTATAATAATTTTTAGAAGTTTTAGAATATTTTTAAAACATTTATTTATCCTTTAAATGATTTTTAAATCATTTATTTCTATTTGTAAGTAATTAATATTTACTTAAAATTTTACAAAAACATTGTTTATTATTTTAAATAATTTATAATCATTTATTATGATTTTTATATCATTAATATTATTTTTAATAATTATTTGGTATTTATAAATAATTATTCTAATTACTTTATTATTAAGTTAATTATTAATAATATTCAAATAAAATAAAATATTTATTGAATTTATATAAAAATATCAAAATTTAATCATAATTATTTTATATAATTTTTAAAAGCATTTTTGTATTTATTTATATTTATTTATTAATTATTTCTAATTTTTATAATTTATTTTAGGAAAATCATTTTACATGCTGTCATTAAAGCCCTTTGGTGGATGTAAAGTGTCATTGTATGTGTTCTTGAGTTTCTTGGCAACAGTTCGGTCATGGTCGAGTGATCAGTTTGACCACAAATTATCTAACTACTGGTTATTATTTTGAATTTGGTCAAGTGTTGATGTTATAGTACTCTTACAATAGTACAACATGAATCAAATTTCAGGCTTTAACCTACATATAACAAGAAGTTATAGAGGCTCAAAGTGACTGTCAGAGTTGTTCTTGAGTTTCTGGGTAACCCAGAACAGTGGTTATGGTCGGTCAACGATTTTGTGGCTTGAATATCTTTGATTCTGTGTATTGGATGTGTGTTGTACATGTTTGTTGTAACATGTAGTATATATGTCAGGGTACATATATATATCACTAACTAGAACAAAGCTTATTTCTAAGGCCTTTAATTATGCTGGTCAAAGTATAGCCAAACGCTGTTCTTCGTGTTCTTCAGTTTTCAGGGCAACCCAGAAAACTTGGTCATGCTCGGTAAACGGATTTTAACCATTAATTTCAGTAATCCTATGAGTTGTTTATGCAATTTAAGATCATAGATATGTAGTACATATATCAGGGTGTTAATCTAATACAAAATGTTACAAAAACAACAATTAGAAAGCGATTAAAAGGTTTGGTCAAAGTAGCCAGTTCGATTGTTCTTGAGTTTTCTGGGTAACCCAGAAAACTGCAATCCGTGAACGGTCAACCCACTTTGACCAATCATAACTTGAAATCCATGGTTCTAATGAACCTGTTTTCTTTTCCAGATTAAAGACCTACTAACAGGCTACAAGTAACATACAATTAAAAGACCTAAACATAAACATAACTGAATCTACAAGCCCTGACATTCAGCTGTCAGACTTGGTTTTCAAAATTTCCATATTTCTAAAAACACTTAATTAAGGCATCTAGATGTTATGAAAACGTGTTCTACCAATCTAACATACTTTATAACATACTAATACATATTTCTAACATCTAAAAAACAAAAATAACAAAGGATCAAAGAGCTAGCTATGAACTAGGGTTTATACCTTTTCTTGATTGATTTTCGATTCTAACTTCTGATTTGGTTGCTGTTATCACCCAGGCTTGATTTGGTAAGTAAGTAAGTGTATAATGGCTTATAATTTTCGTGAGTTTGCTCAGCCCTAAGGTTCCTATTTATAGAATTCTTCAACTTGGCTTTTTGGTCATTTTTGAGCAACTTACCTCCATAAATATCTAATCTGATGACTATTGTCATGCTTGGGAGTTACAAGCATGTCATGTGCAGCCTAGGGACTTGAATGTTGACTCCTAACCTACTCGTGAGCTAGTTAGGTTAGTTTAGTAGCTTAATTATGCTTTAATCTTCACTAATCTTGATTAGGGTTTTGTTTTTAATGATTAGGATTGTTAAGTGATGTTTATTAGTACCTAATTGAAATTTACTAACCATGATTAGGTGTTAAGATAATCTAATTAGGGTTAAATTAGCTAATTAGGGTTAGGTTTACAAATTAGGTTTGGGGTTTGTTAATCTAGGGTTACTAACCTAGATTTCTTACTAATCCTAACAAGCACGACAAAGCGTTTTGTCAGTGTAAGTAAGATAAAGCAACTTGTCAAAATAATTATACCGAAAAGTCCGATTACGGAAGAAAAATTTTAAGCACGAGGTGTCAAGCACGACGTTTTTCGGACAAAATTTTATATGGTCAAATTTGTTAAACAAAGTATATAGTAACACATAACACATTCAGAACGAAGAAATTTTATTGATATAACTAAATTTTACAAATACGAGTCGTATTAGGGTTTTGGGTTTTTACATAGAAGCACGTATGTAGATACAATCTTCAAATAGTTGTTAGTTAGATAAGTCATTGTCTCATGGTCAAATTGTTTTGCCAGATAGGTGAATATAGCTAAATCATCAGAATGAGATTGGATTCCAACAACCTCAGTCTAACTTAAACGGTTGTGCTTCGTTGAGACTACATCCTCAAAGTACGAGGAGAAGTTGACAATTCAAGTTCTTACTCTTTATAATGTTCAACAATAGAACCCTCTACATGATTTTTATTTTTTACTTTTTGATTTAATCGATGCATATACTTGAAATACGATGATTAAATGCAATTAATTCAAAGTATTAGTTATAAGTATCATCAAAATTGCACAATGAAAATGATATTACCTCTCAAAAGGATACATCCATAGATATTGCACCGGTCCTCCAATCTTAAATTCATATGATAGATGAATAGGCAAATACTCCGTCGAACATATGCTCATTTTCTTCCTCTAAACCTTTGATCTAACACTCAAGATACTTAGTTCCATACATGATGATATGTAGAACTAGGGTATCTTGAGTATTAATTCATAACCCCAACAAATCAAGCTATAACACAAAATAGAAGAAGAAGATGAAGATTAGGTTATACCTTGATCTAGTAGCAACCTTCCTTGATTTACCAAAGTAGTATAATCTTAGGGTGCAATACACAAGCTAGCACACTCCTCTCTTACTCTTCCAAAAATCGAACCCCTCTCTCTCTTTTCTCTCTTAGTATTTGCTAGCTTGGGAGAAAAATAGAAGAAGGAGAATAAGAGAAATGAAAAATGTCTAGCAAATGAAATGTGGTGATTAACTATTATCCCCCATACTTTTGTTGTCCCATGGATAAAAGGCTTCACCTTATCTCTTTCAATTAAGCCTAATCATGTGATTAAAGGTGCTAAGTAGATTTTCCACCAATGGGAGATGGACACACTTGTACTTGATGTAAGACTTCTACTTATGGAACTTGATTAGCTTAATATTCTTGCCTTAAAAAGGCTAATGTGGCCAGCTATATATATGCCCACTAATTCTTTCATTTAGCCTTTATTTTAATGCATAAATTAGATAAATCAAAGGTCTAAAATTCCCTTAATCAAGTGGACTAAGTTTGGGCTTGCATTTTATTTCTTTTGGGCTTCTCCTTTAATTGTTTTGGGCCATGTAATGAACATAGTCTAACAATTTTAATATATGTTACCCAATTTGTTTATTTATGGTTTCCATTCCCAATCTTATGAAATTTAATTACTTATACATGTGACTTTAGCTCATAACCTAATTAGGTTTACTAGAAATAGGTTTAAAATTATTAGTCACTTGAAATAACAAGATTATCCACATAAGTTAGTATACATATTAAATACTAACCTTTCCTTATTACCATAACCATTAGGTTATTTAATTGTCTCACCTAATGTATAATTAGGTTACGAAGCTTTCATTTAGGGTTTAAAATAAAATAAAATTAGTTTCTAAAATTTGTAATTAGGGTTTCCTAATTAAGTTAGGTTACCTAACTACCTAGGTCTTGCATAATAGGATTTAACATTTACTAATTATTATTAAGCGTTCAAATTTAGCAATTAAGGTGCCGAATTTATCAATTAGGGTTTAAAATTAATAAGTAGGGTTTCTAATCACATTATGCATGAACATTAGGGTTTCGAGTCAATGATTAGGGTTTACCTAATTAGCATTTATATTTATGATATCAGACATTGATCACATTATCACAATTACCTAACAATTTTGAACTCCAATTTGTATTTTAAATTAGGGTTTCACACAGTAATACAAGGGTTTGTCACATAACACCATAATTGACCAACCCTTATCGGTCCACATATACAGTACATATTTACAACACTTAAAAATCATCATATAATTAATATTATATTATTATTCTCATGTCTTGATCAAAATCCAAAAATTAGGGTTTGGATTCCATATATCGATTTATCTCATCATACTTAACATTATTAATTAAGTTCAAAAATAATTAACTTAATAATCTGAACAAAATTCATATAATAAAATAATTATTATAATAATTTAAAATCATTTCATATATTATATAAATAATATATGATTATATTTTCGTGGAAAATAATTAATAAAACATTTCTACTATAAAATTAATTATGATAAGAGTATAATTTATAATGATCAATAATTCTAAAATAAAATTATTTGTAAATATTCATATTTTTATTTATCACATAAATACGTATACACATTATATTGGCACATATTCCTTATATTTAAAATAAAATAATAAAAAATTATACGCAAAATTTCTAATTTATTTGTATAGAAAATATCGGGTTGTTACAGGGTTGTTGATCATAAGATCACATCCAACACCAGGTTCAATTACATTAATAACTCCATCCTTTTACCATCCTTGCATCAAATGCACTGATGATATAAAATTCATTTTGATATTTCAAATCAAATTCTATCCAGCCGAAACAATTAGCATAGACATATAAAGAATAGTTCTTTTTAAAATCCATTGGTTTCAATAGTTGAACCATTTCTTTCATTTTCAAAATGCGCACACATACGCACGATTTCAATAAACTTCGAAATCTAGCATAGCTAGATGACTTGGAATATCCTATTTCACCATCTTCCTTCATTGCCTTACTTGCGATAATACTTAATCTTCCCTAGCACCTTCAATACTAAGTCTACTGAAAATAACTCATTTTCAGTTTAAACATTCCTATACCTTAGTATAGTCCGTCAACTTAATACACTTTATGTGTTTAGGAAATTTCCACAACCATATGTGTTTAAGAACTTATCTTCGCAATATGTAATCCAAGAATAAATCAAGGACTATCCATATTCTTAGGGCTTAAAAACATAGCATATAACTATGAGTCACAAACTTTCCATAAGTATGAGTTTCAAGAACTCGCACCTATCTTAAAATTCTCTACCTATCACACATATACATGAGAAAAGATTCACCTTCTCGTCGTATACATATTAATAGTACCACCAAACATTTCAACGATTATCAATTCCAGAAGCTAAGTGGTCGTCAAACCAAACTTGACCACTAATCAATATAAGAAGCTAAGCGGATAATTCCCCGCCCATACAAAGAATTGTTCGACTTAACCACTATATCGACCAGGAAGCTAAGTGGTTCTAAAACCAAGTATAAATTGAAAGTAGTATGCACACAAGCCAATCATGTTTGATGATAAAGCATATACTTTGTAACAATCTTATTCATTTATTAATAAAAAGTATTAATTTATTAAAGGCTTTTAATTATCTACATGATGCTGTTTTATAATATGTGATAAACCCATAGTTTTAAGCAATGCTTTTAGAATAATGATGATGATCATTCTAATGAGATCTAAATTCTTAGAAAGCTTAAAACTAAAATAGTTCCCAATCGTTGGATTACTAAATTGGGGATTAGTGAATCCAGGATAGATTGGTACATACGTTGCTTGCTTCATTGGATGAGGATGATTGATCTCATGATCATTTGTGTGGAGACACTAAAGCAAGTATGTAGGTGCTTATTAGAGAATAAGTTCCTTTGAGCGTGGCTCGCTAAGGAATACCTAATGGAGTTTTATTTGCTGTCGATAGGAATTCTGTAGTGATAGTAAGTACAAGTAATCCTTGGACTTGAGATCATCATAGTATCTTGTGTATGATGAGTTATACTTTGACTTATTCCTTAAGACCCTTAGGGTATATCAAAGGGTATGCTTGGGTATAATAAGTTGTACATGGAGATAATGTATGATCGATAAAGAATCTACCACTTCTAATAAAGAAGAGAAATGTCTATGTGATTCGATAAATGACAACCCAAAGAGTCCTTGGTTAAAGCGAATGAAATTAGAAAGGAGTTTCTAATTTGCATTATTTGGAGTTGTGCATTTAAGGATCGAAATACATATAATTAAATAAAATAAGACTTGTGATGTAATTCCATGTCTTATATTTAATTGGGACATTGTATGGTGGAAGGATTGAATTATACGGTAACTATTTACTCAAAGGTTCTTTAATGATTAATGTTGAAATCTATATTATCCGGAAAGTCGTTGATCATTAGGGGAGGCTTATCCCTATTGTAGAATAAATATTATTTATTTAAATAAATTAATTGTTTAATTTATTTATTTAAATAAGATTAGAATTGTTCTAATTGATTTATTCACAACCTAGGTTTAATATGGAGAACCTAAAGGGTCACTTTATAAAAGGAAGAATAATTATTTAAGAAGTTAATGGCATAATCGTAATATATATGTTATGTATATTTAATTTAATCTATAGTGATAGAATAAATTAAATAGCTTAATATTTATTATTTAATATTTTAGAAATATTAAATATAAATTAATAAGAGGAGTCTTATTAATATTATTACAATTATTATTATTTTAATTTCTAAAAGAGTTTAGGAATTAATTTAATATAAGTACTCTCATTTATTCCTAATTGGATTAGGAAGGAAAATTAGTTAAAGGAGTTTAATTAATTATCCCTAATAAGATTAGGGAGCTTAATTAATTAAAAGAATTAATTAATTAAAACCCAATTCCTTAATTGTTAAGATGGGTTGCCCACATCTATAAATAAGAGGAGTCTTATTATGGGTGGTGGGGGTTGTTGACTTTTTCAACATACGTAATATTTCCAATAGTTGAGAGAGTACACCTTTTCTATAGAGATAGAAAAACTAGGGTTTAGCCAACCACCCTTCTTCTTAAATTTTCTTCTTCCTTGGTGGATCACCTCTAGAGGCCAAACATATGGGTGGCTAACGTTGATCAAAGGAAGGAACCAAACCCGGTGGATTCAAGTTGAGCGAAAAGGATTTGGAGGTGAACTTGTACACGAGGAAGCTCGATCTTCAAGGGTATGATTTTATTCTTTATCTTTTCGTTTAATTAATAATTATGCATAAAGGGTGATCAGGGTATATGGTTTGTAAATTTTTAAACTCGATTTTACACGTTTCGCATTTTTTATGCAATTTGATTGCTTCATGAATATTACAAACCTAATGATTGGTATCAGAGCCAAACCTTTATCTTAATTATTAATTGTTTGATTTGATATGTATGTTGATATGTGTTTAGAACAATTTTATTGGGCATAATTTTATTGTATAAAATTAAAAAAAAAAAAAAAAAAAAAAAAATTTTGCTTTTTTTGATCACAGATATGAAATCGAGGCGATAATATAACAAAATTTGACGGAAATCGGAAAAAGGCAAGAGGTCACGGTTTTTGGATATTAACAAGTTCTTAGTTTTTTTTTTGTTTTGTTCAATACATGCCATGCACGGAAATTGAAGCTTCACGGTTTAATAAAATAAATGGGGACGTTTTTTTTTTGGTCCAAAGAGCCTTGAAGATCATTAACATGCAAAAGTTCTTCCTAAACAAAAAAAAAAAATGGTTCATAGAATATATATATATATATATAGTTAATCATTAAGCGTATATATATATATATATATATATTATTCTTAATTATTATATAAATAAAATAAAAATTTATTTTAATTTTAAAATAAAAGGTTTATTTTAATATTAAAATATAAAGTTTTATTTTAATTTTAATAATTTTATAATTAAAATAAAAGGTTTATTTTAATCTTAAAATAAAAGGTTTATTTTAATATTAAAATAAAAGATTTATTTTAATTTTAAAATTAGAATTTCATGCTAACTAATTAGAGTTGGAATTGATTCCATGATAACTAATTGGAGTTGAAATTGGATTGCCTAATTTCCTTAAATAAAGGAGTTTATTTAGATATGAAATAGGATTTCATATTATTTAAAATAAAAGAGTTTATTTGTGAATAGGAAAGAGAATCCGTGTTTCCTTAAATAAAGGAGTTTATTTAGATATGAAATAGGATTTCATATTATTCAAAATAAAAGAGTTTATTTGTGAATAGGAAAGAATAATCCGTGTTTCCTTTAATATTTTTTTTTACATGGAATTGGATTCCATAATTAATTAAAATAAAAGAGTTTATTTTAATTAAAGATTTTTTTACATGGAATTGGATTCCATAATTAATTAAAATAAAAGAGTTTATTTTAATTAAAGATTTTTTTACATGGAATTGGATTCCATAATTAATTAAAATAAAAGAGTTTATTTTGATTAAAATTTTGATTAAAATAAAATAGTTTATTTTATTCAAAATTGAATAAATTAAAATAAAATAGTTTTATTTTAATTTAAATTTGGATTTAAATAAAGGAGTTTATTTTGATTCAAAATAGATTTTATACTAACTAAATTTGCCAATTAAATGATATCAATATATATATTAAATGTTTATTATTCATGAGATGAATGTTATTTATTGATGCATATGATGATGTGTATGATAATAAATGGGATTGATTATGGACTATTGACCGATGCGATTGGATTTTATTTTAGTTGGATGCATGAATGTATGGGTTTTATTAAATGGGAATTCTGCGTACCTAAATCTTCTCTAATTTTTTCTTAATGTAAATTCTATCTCCCTCCTATGTACTTCCCTCGATCACGATCAAGGTTTCTATTTATTTTAAATAGTTTTGTAATAGGAATAGTTAGAATTAATTTTGAAAAATTGGAGATCGACAAGAAGCGCTTGAAGACTTGGAGTTTGTAATAGAGCAGGGTTTAAATGTAATAGTTATATTTAAATATTATTTCTTGCACCCCTAGGGTTTGACCTTTTGGTTCACTTGGTGGCTCTAGTGAACCAAACTAGAATAAAAGTCCATAATCAATCCGGGTAGAATATAGTATTCTATATGTAAATGCTTATATACTATATATATTATATATTATGCAAACACGCTCTTGCATGTTCATTAATATGACACGTATTTTATATATATATATATATGTAAATGCGCTAAACAAGATGAGACAAATTAATAATAAACCCCTCAATTTTTATATTAAGTCTAAGCGTTCAAAGATATTTGGAATATCGAACGCCGCTTTCTAGCATGATAAAATTAATAGAGTATTAAATATTTAATATGAGTTTGTTGTGTCACCACAAGGCAAGTATTAAGTATTTAAGATGTTAATTATCACATTTGATGCTTATAAAGAAAATTGAACAATATTGTTTTGTTGTGTCACCACAAGGATGATATTTTCTTTTTGAATATATGGAGTGCTAGGTCGGACTTAACTTGGATAATTTTGATTCGGATGTGCCACCACTTGATCAAAATAATCTAAGAGGCAAAAGACAAGGAGTTGCATAGTTGATGTAATTGACAAAAGTTGTCTACCTATTTATTTATATATAGTTTTGTTGTGTCACCACAAGGCTATATACATTTGAAATGGGATCCTTATTCTCACTAGCAAATCTTTAATTAGATTTTTCAACTAACTATATAAGTGAGGGTAATATAGTTTGAAGAAAATAGTGGGAGATACCAATTTAAAACAAGACCTAATTTATTTTGGTAATTAATAAAAGAATGTATGTTAAAATGTTGTTAATTACAAATTCATTTACTGTAATTTTACAATGTCTAAATTACTATCATCACAGAAAGCATATTAGATGCTAAATTAACTGAGACCAAATTAAGCGGATTGGTTAAGGAATTTGAGAATAGTTCTCATAAATTTGAAAAGCTATCTTATGTCTTAACACGCCTATCCCTCGCAATGGTTGCGCATAATGCCTCGAGGAAGAGATTGTTACTTTTAGAAAGTGGCAAGATGATGCACGATTGGCTCGATGCATCATGCTCGCATCCATGAGTGTGAGCTTCGGTGTCAAGATGAAACTATGGATGCTCCTACTATATTCCCGCACATCAAGTAGTTGATGGTGAGGAAAGTGGGGACCGATAGATATCGAGATATCTAAGGAGCTCTTCCGATCTAGAATGGCCAATGGCACTATAGTGCATGCATAAAAGTTCTTAACATAATCAATTTGATTGATCAATTAGGACAATGGTTTTGTCATGGATGGAGAGTTGAGCCAAGATTTAATCTTGCACCCACTCCGGACTCCTTTCATAATTGTTGTGAATTTTTCATATGAAACAAGCTAGATATCGCCTCATTGATTTGCTTAACATATTGAAAAATGTTGAGAGTCACTTTCCAACCAAGAAAGACCAAGTCTTCTTGGTAGGGGCCAAAGGATCTTACGAAAAGAAGAACGATTCAAAGAAGGTAAAACAGAAGGCGTAAACAAAGGATAATAAGAGCAAAACCGATCACGGATAGCAAAGGAGTTTGCTTCCACCGCAATAAGCCCGGACAATCGGAAAGAAAGCTGAGAAGCATCTTGCGAGAGGCTAACCAAAGAAGCTTAGTGAAGTTTGATTCATAATCTGCTTTTTTGTTCATGATTGAAATAAATTTTCTTTAAGTCAAGGTTCTACTTGGGTTTTAGATACAGACTTTGGTTATCATAAATATAGATTTATGAAGGACCAAGAAGTAGAAAGCTAAACAAATATAAGTTATCCTATGTATGGAAATGTAGCAAAGGTTGCCATATTAGCCATAGAAACTTATAGTTTAGCAAAGCCTACGGGCAAATCTATTAAGTCAATAAGTTGTTATTGTATTTTAGTTCTCGTTGAAAACATTATTTCCATTTTATTGTTGGACAATGAAATCTTTGGTATTATAATTAAGAACAATTGTTGTTCTATTTATAATAATAATGTTTTGTATAGAACTGGAATATTACTTAATGGATTTTGTATACTTGACTTACGTGAAAATAATTTTGCATATTGAACAAATTAGTATAAGAAAAGGAGATGATCATTCAAAGAGTTGAATATATGTATTTGTTGAAATACAAGTGTGAATTATTTGAAAGGTTCAAAGAATTGAAGTGAAACAAATTGGCAAAGTATTAAGATTCTTTGATTAGATCGAGGAATAAATACTTGTGCAATGAGTTTCTAGATCATCTCAAATGGTTTTCTCATAATGGACACATCATCCGACATTTAATAATTGATTGATGTATACGAAGGAAAATCGTACCTATTTGAACATAGTGCGATCCATAATGATTTTACCGACATTCCAAAGATTCTTCAGGATCATGTCACAGAAATGGCTACATATCTACGAAAAGGTAACCTTAAAATCCGGCCCCAAGACTCCATAAAAGTTATGGATGGGAGGATTCTAATCTTAAGTATGTTAAGATAAGGGGTTGTCCAACTTATGTGAAAAGGTTTCAAAGGATAAGCTTGGGACAAAATTTGACATGTACTGATTTGTGGGACATCCTAAAGTAAGTTTAGGGCATATGTTCTATAATCCTACATAGCAAAAGGTGTTTATTCATGAAACACCGCCTTTCTAAGATAAAGGTGTTTATCATTAAAAGGGGCTAGTGGGAGGATAATAGATCTTGAAGAGTTCAAGAACCACAAAATACTATAAGTCAAATAAGAGGAACACGTAGATAGACACTATTATTATACCACAAATTGAATCAGAATGCGGAATAGTACCAAAGATACCTAGGAGGTATGGATTCATCATGGATGATGATGATGAGGTACACATCATAGAAGATGATGATCGAGTTACATTCGATGAGGTAAGACTTCTAAGTGTGTACAAAAGGGTCGATGGGGGCGTCGTGAAATTTCTAGTATTATATGTTGATATACTTGGATAAGGAATGACATACCAATGCTACAATCAAGTAAAGATAAAGTTGTCTAAACATTCCTCCATGAATGATTTGGAAGAGTATCTTAATTGGGGATATAAATCTATATAGATAGATTTAAGAGGATGCTCGACTTAACCCAAAAAGAATTATATTCATTTGATGCTAAAGTCGTTTAGCATGGCAAACTCAAGAGATGTCTCATGTCGATGAGCCATGGAGTGTATCTCTTAATAGTCCCCATAGACTCCAATGAAGAGAGATTGCATGAGTGACAATCATGTATGCAATGAAATGTACGAGACACGATGTTGATCGGTCATATCGGAGAAGTTCACTATGAGTCGGTGAAAAACATCTTAAAGTGCTTACTTAAGCACTAAGGATGTCATCATATTCATGGTGGGTCTAAATTAAAACTAGAGGGCTTAACGGACTCAAGTTTTTCGAGATGACCAAGATGATGAGAAAATACACTTTAAGGTAAAGGGTTACCTTGAGCAAGTGGTGCGATGAATTGGAAAGGTTCCAAGCAAAGAAAGAGTTCTTTGGTTTAGTAATAAAGACAAAGTATATAGCTATAAATGAAGCTACAAGTTGATTGTTTGGATTAAAAGTTCATTCTGAGTAACTAGGAATAGTTCCTAAGTCTCATCTTGGATCTAAACATGTGTTGTGGCACTTTCATTTGATTATTAGAATCATTGAAAGATGGGAAATCACTATAGAGATAGTGGACTCTCATGAACAACATTACATATCCATTAACTAAAGCTTATCCAAATGCCAGGATAGTCGTCACTTAGAGAAGAAGAGTATGAGTTACCATGACGATTGGCTTTAGTGCAAGTGGGACATTGAAAGTAGTATGCACACAAGCCAATCATGTTTGATGATAAAGCATATACTTTGTAACAATCTTATTCATTTATTAATAAAAAGTATTAATTTATTAAAGGCTTTTAATTATCTACATGATCTTTGTTTTATAATATGTGATAAACCCATAGTTTTAAGCAATGCTTTTAGAATAATGATGATGATCATTCTAATGAGATCTAAATTCTTAGAAAGCTTAAAACTAAAATAGTTCCCAATCATTGGATTACTAAATTGGGGATTAGTGAATCCAGGATAGATTGGTACATACGTTGTTTTTCATTGGATGAGGATGATTGATTCATGATCATTTGTGTGGAGACACTAAAGCAAGTATGTAGGTGCTTATTAGAGAATAAGTTCTTTGAACGTGGCTCGCTAAGGAATACCTAATGGAGTTTTATTTGTGCGTCAATAGGAATTCTGTAGTGATGATAGTAGTACAAGTAATCCTTGGACTTGAGATCATCATAGTATCTTGTGTATGATGAGTTATACTTTGACTTATTCCTTAAGACCCTTAGGGTATATCAAAGGGTATGCTTGGGTATAATAAGTTATACATGGAGATAATGTATGATCAATAAAGAATCTACCACTTCTAATAAAAGAAGAGAAATGTCTATGTGATTCGATAAATGACAACCCAAAGAGTCCTTGGCAATGGCGTAATGAAATTAGAAAGGAGTTTCTAATTTGCATTATTTGAGTTGTGCATTTAAGGATCGAAATACATATAATTAAATAAAATAAGACTTGATGTAATTCCATGTCTTATATTTAATTGGGACATTGTATGGTGGAAGGATTGAATTGTACACAGTAACTATTTACTCAAAGGTTCTTTAATGATTAATGTTGAAATCTATATTATCGGAAAGTCGTTGATCGCTGGAGGCTTATCCCTATTGTAGAATAAATATTATTTATTTAAATAAATTAATTGTTTAATTTATTTATTTAAATAAGATTAGAATTGTTCTAATTGATTTATTCACAACCTAGGTTTAATATGGAGAACCTAAAGGGTCACACCATAAAAGGAAGAATAATTATTTAAGAAGTTAATGGCATAATCGTAATAATATATGTTATGTATATTTAATTTAATCTATGGTGATAGAATAAATTAAATAGCTTAATATTTATTATTTAATATTTTAGAAATATTAAATATAAATTAATAAGAGGAGTCTTATTAATATTATTACAATTATTATTATTTTAATTTCTAAAAGAGTTTAGGAATTAATTTAATATAAGTACTCTCATTTATTCCTAATTGGATTAGGAAGGAAAATTAGTTAAAGGAGTTTAATTAATTATCCCTAATAAGATTAGGGAGCTTAATTAATTAAAAGAATTAATTAATTAAAACCCAATTCCTTAATTGTTAAGATGGGTTGCCCACATCTATAAATAAGAGGAGTCTTATTATGGGTGGTGGGGGCTGTTGACTTTTTCAACATACGTAATATTTCCAATAGTTGGGAGAGTACACCTTTTCTATAGAGATAGAAAAACTAGGGTTTAGCCAACCACCCTTCTTCTTGAATTTTCTTCTTCTTGGTGGATCACCCTCAGAGGCCAAACATATGGGTGGCTAACGTTGATCAAAGGAAGGAACCAAACCGGTGGATTCAAGTTGAGCGAAAAGGATTTGGAGGTGAACTTGTACACGAGGAAGCTCGATCTTCAAGGGTATGATTTTATTCTTTATCTTTTCGTTTAATTAATAATTATGCATAAAGGGTGATCCGGGTATATGGTTTGTAAATTTTTTAAACTCTGATTTTACACGTTTCCGCATTTTTTATGCAATTTGATTGCTTCATGAATATTACAAACCTAACATAAATCCCTCGCCCATACAAGGAATCATACAACTCAGCTACTGACAGAAGTCCTTAATTGAAATCTTATAACTTCTAACTTTCTCTTTACTTAATACGAATTTTCTTTAATTCGTATGTTATCCTTTACAACTCAATCTAAGTTCTTCTTTGCTTACTAATTCATAGTACCATTCATTTATAGCACTAGCTATAAATTATCCATCGTTTAACAGAACATCCATTATTACAATTCAATATGATCATGTGGTGATCTTCTTCCTTAATCGTTTAACTCAACGATTTTCTTAACCTTCTCTCTACGATTATAGCCTTAGGTACTCATACCTAAGGTTTATAACCTATAAGCTCTGAAACCACTTTGTAACGCCCCGAAATTCGGTCTATTTTCACACTCGAATTCTGTACGTCACGATCCCATCTTCTTCCAAACATACATCATTATATAGTTAAATATAACAACATACATTCTCAAATCCCAAGTTCTAATACCTTATATGTGATGCCCCCAAAATAGGTATACATCACCCATTCTGAGTCGCTAAATACATGGTATAAAATACAAATACAAATTTAATTATACAATATGAGCTAAGAGTTTTTACACGAATATTGTCTTCTAGACAATATCCAAACTCAAATGGATTCCTCATTACAATTATTATCACACAATTTCATAGAATAGTGAGGACTACTATGACACCATCTCAGACCATCACTCCGTTCCCCGACTAGTCCCGGCTACGTTCTCATTTCCTAAAGAGAACAATGAAAGAAAAGGGTGAGCTCAACTAGCCCAGTAAGAAATATTATGACTAAGATAATGCAAAATAAATTATCCTTAGCCTTCAACAGTATAACAACTGATAGAATACAATAGACAACAAGTTTTAGATCAACAACTGCAGCGGAATAAGCAATCCATTAGAAGAGTCAAGTAGAGCATGATATCAACTATCTTCTATGATTTAAAAGTTTATCATCAATTTTATCGATGAGACTTAGCTTAATAAATAAACCACATCACTGAATTATCCATGCACTACAGGCCAAGGATATTCATTAGTATCACGACCATGAATTATCCATGCACTACGGGCCAAGGATATTCGTGTTTTCACCAATGGTCATGATCATGCCAAACAACAATTCATCTTTGCACCCTTGGCTGAAGAGAATGCATGGTTATGATCATACCAACATCAGTCCATCAATGCACTACGGGCCAATGAGGACTTTTACCACATCATTTGTAACATTACGGTCATGATTATACTGAAAAATCCCTAGTCGTAATCATACAAATCAATAGTCCATCTATGCACGTAAGCCATAGATGACTTTCATCACAATATAAGCATGAGGATGATGACAATAATATAAGAATTCAATTAAATAAAAGCAAGGATAAATTTTAAAGATTTATAATTTAATTTATCCAGAATTCAATAATATCCAGATTGTCAATATGATACTACTTTGTAGAGTAAAATTCAAGAATAATATTGTATCAAAAAAATTTTGGATCGAAAAGAAATCAATTTTTCGTTGTGAATAGTACTCCGGGTGAATAGTACTTCGAGAATAGTACTTTGTGAATAGTATCCCGTGAATAGTACTTCGTGAATAGAACTTTATAAATAGTACCCTGTGAATAATACTTTGTGAATAGTACCGTACTTATGAATAGTACCGTATTTATGAATAGTGCCCATGAATAATACTCTGTGAATAGTACCGTACATATGAATAGTTCCAAATAAATGAATAGTGCCCATGAATAGTACTCCAGCATAAAAAGCTTAAAATTTAACAAGAATGTTCAGAAAAATATCCTTTGTGAAACGATACTAGATAAAGCACAAATTTCAAGGATATTCTACTAATTTCACGGAGTATAGAAGCAATACTTTAGCAAAATGAGTGTAAAATTAGGGATACAAAACGAAATAATATTACTTACATACTACGGAGTATGGAAGAAAATATTATTTCATACGGATATTGAACAAAAATAATATTCCTTACGAATACGAAAGAAATAATACCCCTTACCTTAGAAGAAGACTGGATACTGGAATAGTCAAGTAACAGAATACTCTTCTTCTTTCTCTCTATAGCTTCTCTCTCTATAATTGCTCTTGTGAGTCTTAGTGAATCGGTGAGAATGAAAGAATACCTACATCTTTTCCTTCATTTTTAATCTAGTCCTGCAAGTATTATCAAACTTGCACCACCTCCCCTAATAGAACATGCATGTAAATCAATAGTACATTCATGTGAATCAATAGTTCTATATATGTGAAAAAATAGTTACAATATAGTACCTTCATCTGTACCTCTATTTTTAATTTAGTCATACAAGTATTATCAATCTTCCACCACCTCCCTTAATAGTACATGCATGTGAATTAATAGTACATACATATGAACAAATAGTTATAAGCATGTGAATTAATAGCAATTAATTGCGTATTTATCGGATTAATTACCCGATTAGTCAATATAACCTCCAGAAATCAATTATTATAGAAATAAATGTCGATTTCCATTAACTCTAATAATCTCAACACAATGGAAATATCAATTTCATCTTTAATCAACACGAACTTATTCATCATTAATATTATAACTCACAATATTTAACAACCAGATCATTCCCAGAAAAGAGGGGGCTTTTCGATAAGGATTTCTCCCTATTGGTGCACAATTAGGTGACTAAACCTCTCATTGACAGAATTTTCTAGACATCGTTAATATTGCAAATAATAATATGAATAACTTTGTCGTCTCAATTATTGATTAATAATAATAAATATTATGCAGATGATACTGTGACAATAATTAAATCAATAATATGAGAGATATTATGCCGCAATTACTGTAGCAATAATTGAGTATAACTAAGTGACTTCTCACGTAAGCATCAATAATCAAAGATATTGTACAATACTGTGTGCTACTATTCAACCACACGTATTACTGTACTTTTACTACCGGGTAGTTCAACAGTTTAACGGTAAAACTTTCGTCGTTGTTTTTATAAAAGATATTTATGTCATTTTCTAACTCTGACAATACTTCCGTTATGGGGTCCACCAATGATTGTGCCGTCGTACGAATATTCCCTGACCAATTAAATATTTTATAACCACTTGCTTACTTTGAAAAATTTATAAATATTACTCACAACTATAACCCTATATCAAATCCACACCATAATATTCAAAAAAAAATATTTCGAGAAAATTAATCTTTATTCATAAAATTTGGGGTCTTACATTATAACTTCGTTCATTACAAATAATGATAATTACATTATTCTTTTCATCTTACACGAGTGACTTTTATCCGCCATCAAGGATACATAACAATTCATTAAACTAATATATAGTTCAATTACATTATCCTACATCACAAGTATTAGCTTGATCATCACGCACATTCATATACTGAATGACACTTCTTCTGGATACCGGTCATCTTGATCTTTACGGGATCCTTAAGTTCTTTCTAACATTGTTCGCTGAAATTTTTTTTTTATTTAAAGCAAGTGTGAGCATTCAATTGCACAGCAAGTCAAAGAAGTTGAATAAACAACTTCAAGATTTTAAACATTCTTTTAAGACTTCCATAACTGAACAAAGGTTATGAAGCAGCTTGAATAATAGGAATAATCCTGATTCCTATCATTTTAAAATATTAGCCACATTCACTTGAAATACTTTCATTCTTCTACCTTTTTCATACACATCCTTTCTGGCTAGAATCATTAGCACAGACTTAACAATAATGGTTCATATATAAACAGACCATTCTCATATTGAATAGTTCTATCACCAAAATAGTCCATCTTATAAAAACACTGAAGTGTTCACATTGTGGCACAAGGCCTCATACATTCTACCACCTTGTACAAATATCACACATTTGCACATAGAAAAAACTTCTCAAGTTCAACATCTGAGAAGTTTAAGAAACTAGCATTCATTTAGAATATGAATGAAGTTAGGAAACTTGCCTAACGCACAGCTACAACTTATAGTTTACACTGAACTACTTATTCCAAATCCCTATATATCACATAATGAAATAACACATACACTAATTAATCACATACTTGACTTTCACATTGATTTACTTAACTTTACTTCTTAGGGTTCGCGTTCTTATAAACGAAGTTTACGCGACAACTTTCTTTACCGGTTTACGGCTTCATGAAATACGGAGATGTCTTAACTCACATGGTCATCATCTTTGATGATTTGCATTCTTATCATCTTATTATACTCTTCTAGGACTTAACACATATCGTGTCTCTGCTAGTAGTCCATATGGTACTCTGAGTGGTTTCCCACAAACAACCAACAAACAAGTTCCCATCTCATCTACACTATCTTTCACGGTGAGTTAGATCGGTTGCCAGTTTCGTATATACCTTCGCTATCTAAAGGAATTGTTTAGCCCAGCTCCCATATGTCAACCATCAAAGATTACGATTGTGCTATAACCTAAACTTATCTTAACTTATCCGAACCATTAAACTATAATATTCGTTAAGTCAATTTCTTATTTCTTATGGCTTTCTGAAAAATAAATGCCATACCTCAGGATTCATTCTTATCATCTAAGTCATACAGTCTTTTGTATACTCAGAACGATCATTCAAATTAATCATTAACTCGGCTTCTTTACGTTAAACGTCATTATCTTTAATTCAGTTCTTCACCGTTCATAGGTTTAATCATTGGTCTTCATTACCCTACAGTCAAACCATACACGGGGTGTAGGTTCTGCCCGTTTAATATTCGCGTACACTCAACCTTCACGTTGGTTAAAGTGTTTAACGATTATATTTCATTCTAACATTCTCTATCCGACTCACATTCGACTGTCATTAATCTTATTACCGTTCGTTACTGTTTTATTGATAAATCATATCTTACTTACTTATTTTGTTATCCATTACATGAACCCCACGTTCATTACTCTTTCTTAATGTCGAAGACATACGATTTGCTATATGCTAAGACCGATCGTTCATCGTAACAACGTTGCGTTTATATTCTTTATCTTTTAATCTCATTTAATCTTTCCGTTCAACCTTTACTAAAGGTTTAAGTCACTTGATTAAGTGTTACTTTAGGTGAATAATATGTTCTTTATCTTCCCTTACACTTCCCCCAAGAGTGGAGCAGTTAAAAGATCTTTTCTGGGCCTTGCCCTGCACCGGCGATGCGGTGCCACCCTCCTTTGTTATTGCTCGCGCTTCGGCGCGAGTCTCTAGTAGCTTATTCCTTAGTCTGGCGCTGCGGTGCCACCTTCCTTCTCTTCCTCGCGCTGAAGCGCCACTCATGATGGTTTTTTCCCGGGTCAAGGCCATGAGCTGAGCCCTGTTAAGGTATGATTTGGCTATTTGGCGCCAGCCCTAAACTCAGAAGATTTTTCTAAGTGTTGGAAAAAGTTTGAGACGCTTACTTCACAATCTCACAACTCCTTCGTTATAACTCGGAACGAGGTCGCTCCAAAGTCATTCTCTTCCTTATCTTACGTACTTCAATTCCCCTCAGACAGAAATTCATTCTGAATCTATTAACTTGTCATTCAATTGGCTTAATCTTCATCCTTCGTTCATTTTTACGTTATTAACGTTCTTCATTCGTTCATCCGTATTTCGGTCATCCAAACTCGGAACTTATTCGTTCTTGAGTCCACGACTCACATTTTTTACGTTCTCTTACATTCTTATGAAACCCTACACCTTCGGGCTCATTTACACACTTTCTAATTCTCATTTGTCTTTTACGAAATTTTCACCATAACTTCGTTATAGTTAAGTTTAATCCGTTATTCATAAACGTTTCTACCGCTCCTAACCAAGCAATAAGCATCTAACTTATAAGCGATGGTTTTAAACTTGTCAATCAACAACAAGTTATAACTAAGATGGTTTTAAATTTGTCCATCAACAACATTCTTCGTGTTCTTCGCGTGTTCTTCACGTGTTCTTCGTTCGTTCTTCATTTTTAATATATATTTTGATTACGATTTCACTTTTTCTTGGAATTTGGTGTTATAAAATATCATTCCTTACTTATTTCACAGAATCATTCATATGATTCATTCGGATCTTTTAAATTCATTACAAAACTTATACTTCCTTAAAAAATTTATAAACTAAACTTTTAATTCTTATTTTCTTTGTTTTCTCATTATTTCAACATATGAAATCATTCTTAACATCTCTTACTTCTATTCTCATTAAGCTATGTTTCGAACATATAAAACATAAAGAAAATTTATATAGAAGTTAGGTTTCAGATTACCTTTCCCCTTTAATCTCCTCCCGTTGGACAAAGTTTGCACACGAGCAAGCTTTTCCTCCTCCTTTTCCTTCCCATCCGAACTCTCTCTCTCTCTCTCTCTCTCTCTCTCTCTCTCTCTCTCAAGTGTTGGAGATTTTCAAAATCACCAACAAATGAATTAAGGCTTCCTTTTATAGAAAACCAAAGTTAGGTGAAAAATAGTCATTCCGCCTCTAAAGTCACTATTCCCACCTCCTTAACTAACCTCCTTACTATTCACGAAGCTTCTCTTGGAAGCTTCATGGTTCCGTCTTTTGGTATTCGTCCGACAGTTCGAAAACTGCTATTCTCAGAATCCAAATATTTTTGGATATTTCGTCTTTCCTTTACCGATTAATTTTTACGTATTCTTCGGATCTCCGAAAAACTAAAAAACACTTTTTGACATTAAGCATTTTTCTTCACGTTTTCCCCTAACGTAGTTAAACGAATGAAAAGTACAGAACAATACTTTTTGTCATTTTTATTTCGTCCAATTTCTGTACGTTTTTCGAGAAAAACTTTTATCAGCTTACTTAACTTTTCACGATATATTATCGTTAAATCTTTCAACGGAATGTCATTTCGACATACCGAACTCTCGGAAAGACTTAGGTTATTCAAACCCTAACCCTTAGGGTTTCGTCGGGTGAATAGTGTCTATTTCGTCTTTTTCCTCGAAAATATTTTTGTTCCCAAAAATTTTTTATTTTCGTCTTGAAAATTCTTACTCGTTCAGTCTATCTCATAGCCAGAATCCTTTCGTATTATAATCATCCTAGGTTATAGAATGATTAATAAACACATAGCACAAAATATTATTAATAAAAAATTATTTTATTAATAACTAATTCTTTAAATCTTAAATTCTGGACAATCCGATTTTTCGGGTTGTCACATTTGTTTTGAATAAAAATTATTTGAATAGCTGAATCGATCAAATTTTTGTATTGAATGGTCAAGTATAATTTTTTTGCTGAATAGGCTAAATGACTATTAAATGAAGTGTTATACATATATATATATATATATATATATATATATATATATATATTACAAAAGTAACTATTATATTAAGTAATTTACAATAATTTTGAATTTTTTCAGAGGAGAGGGTATTATAATAAAAATAAATTATTTAGATATTTCGGACATGTCAATTATCAAATAATTTTTTTCATTCAAGATTCAAAATTCTACTTCATTCAACTTATTGATTACTTAAACATTCAAAGTTATTTCATTCGGTTTTATCAAACACCCTAAGTAAATGCTACTCAATTTAGTAAATTCTATCTAATAAGTAAACTAATTTTCTTTTATAATTTCTTTTTACTTTATTTTATGTAGCATTTGAACTAAATAAATCGCTACTTAGTTTATTATATTATATATTGTCATTTAATTTAATTTCCTTTAACTAATTTATCTAAATACTTTAATTTATTTTATTTTATACTATTTTTTTATTTTTATTATATTTAATGTAATTTAAATAATTGATTTATTTTTTAATTAATTTATTTTATTTATATCTTATTATATTTAATTTAACTAAATACATGTAGTTTATTTTAATTTATTTTATTTTGTATTATATTATATTATATTATATTATATTATATTATATTATATTATATTATATTATATTATATTATATTATATTATATTATGTTATATTATTTAATTTAGTTATATTAAATTAAATTATATTAAGTTATATTATTTTTAAATTTATTTTATTTTATTTTGTTAATTTATATTATATAATATTATAATATTTAATTTAATTTATTTATTTATTTTAATTATTTTGTTTATTTTGTCTTGTATTATATTATATCAAGTAATTTATTTTGTTAAATTAATTTAGTTTATTTATATCTTATTATATTTAAATTAATTTAGTTTATTTTATTTTATTTTGTATTATATTATATTATTTAACTTATTTTAGTTAAATTAAATTATTTTTATTTTAATTTATTTTATTTTTTAATTTATATTATATTATTTAATTAAATTAAATTAAATTAAATTAATATATTTTTTTATTTATCTCTTATTATATTATATTATATTTACTTTATTTTAATTGATTTATTTTGTAATATATTATATTATATCATATATATTTTTTTTTATGCAAAACTAAGTAAATGTTACTTAGTTAATTTTGTTAAACTTTATTAGTAGGTAAAAATTAAGTAAATGCTATTTAGTTTCTTTTAATATTGGGGACTAATTAAATAATACATAAATACATGTAGGGCCCACAAATTTTGTAATTGAATAATCTTGACAAAAATTTCATCAGGAATTATGTCAAAAATAGCAAATATACCAAGTTTTACACAATATGAAAAGGCAAATAAGCCTTTAATTGATTCACACTATTAATCCATAAGGCAGAAAAAGGTAGAAATTGAAAAAAAAAAAAAGAGAGACTAGTATATACCAACCACAATGCAATTCAGACAATACTGTAAATGAGAAGCCTTCAATTGATGACATTAACATAGGTATAACAATACTACACTAGAATCCATATGGCAGAAAAAGGCAGAAAATGAAAATGTTGAACCAAACCAGATTATTGAACCAAATCATATTATAAGGCAAACCAACATGCATTTCACTTCACTATATAATCAGATTATATATTTAGAGTATTGAACCAAATCAGATAATATATTCAAACAAAATCAAATTTGAAAGTACGTACACTAAATATTCAAACCAACATGAATCCTTACTTCATTATTACTCAATATCAATTTTTTAGGGCAAATTAATTTAGGGCTAATCTTAAGCTGGAGATAATGAAAGAGAGAGATTGATAAGAATTAATTAGGGTACCACCGCCGCGTAATGAAGTTGCCTAGGCCACGTCGCTATCGCCATGTAACCGCACTGCCGCGCCGCCGCGTCAATGTTGACCGGAAATGAAAGGGAGTTGGGTCATTGTCGAGATTCAAAAAGTGAGAGAGAGAGAGAGAGAGAGAGAGAGAGAGTGTGTGTGTGTGTGTGTGAGTGTGTGTGTGTATGTGTGTGGATGATTTTTGCTAAATCGAAGAGAGGGAGAGATTTTTCTGCTGAAATGAAGAGAGAGGGAGAGAGAGGTGTTCAAGTTCAAGCGGCCGAGGAAGAAGAAATGAAATGTAGGGTTTAAATTAGACTTATTTTCGACGAAATTCATTCAAATATAAATCCCTCTAAAATATGGTATTTACGATGGATGTTTCGTTGAACATAAAGACACTTCCGTCGATATTACACTACGCGCTGGAGGGAAATGTTTGCGCCATTGGTGAGGACTATTCTCAACTGATATCCGTCAGAATTAATTTATTTCCGATGAAATTATTCTTGAGGGAATATTCCATCGGTAATAAGTTAATTAATTAAAATGGAATAAATTCTGTCGGAAATAATTCTATCGGGCTTAGCATGTTTTCTTGTAGTGGGATACTTGTAAGAAAATCTCATGCACTTGGGATACTAAATAATCTTCGCATAACATCACATGTATGCTCATGATTGTGATAAATTTGGTACTTCATTGTTAAACTATATAAAACTAACTTTCGTCCGTTCTTTCTCTCTCACTCCCACTTCATTTCTCGTTCAACTAATACTTGGTAAGTATTATTGAATCCATAAAAAAGTTCAGCAAATTAAACAAAATGGATAGTTCAACGCGTAGACTAGTAATGGAGATTTGTCGATCACTTTGTTGGAAACGGAGAAAGAAGAATTCCAACCAATTTGATGTAAAAAAAAAAAAATCGCTCCAGCTGATTACTTTTAAAAGAGAATGATTACTTTGTTGGAAACAAAGAAAGAAGGATTCCGACCAATTTAACGTAATAAAATTCTCTCCAATCCGCAGTTTAATTGTGCGGACCAGAATTATTTTTAAAAAAGAGTATTTTTTTATATTGACATAGTGAACCTTAAAAAGATAGCATTTTTTATATTTGCATAGTGGATCTCTGCCCGTAGAACTAAATTGTGGGCTCCCCATATTAAAGTACGGATTGGGGTTCCATTACACTGTTTTATTCGTGAATGGACGACTGAGATCTGTTGTAAGGATAACCTTATCTATCTCTCTCTCTCTCTCTCTCTCTCTCTCTCTCTATATATATATATATATATATATATATATATATATATATAGTCCGGTTCTCGTGGGACTCCTGATTTTAATCTTGAATTCGGACTTTTTTTTTAAACAACCAATTTTTTTTTATATTTTATGGGCTGCAATTTTTCCATAATAGGTGTGATTTGGATACATATAACAAAACATGCTTGCATGCATCGCTATACATACATATTTTGTTATATGTATCCAAATCACACCCAAAACATCATATGACATGAAAAATTTCGCCCATAAAATATTAAACCTTTTTTAGTTGTTTTTAAAAAAAAAAAAAAAAAAAAGGTCCGCATTTTAACAAAATCTGGAGAGTCTGAGTGGATCTATGCCGATATATATATATATATATATATATATATATATATATATATATATATATATCACAATAAGAGTTATTTATCAAAATAATTATTCTTTTAGTGACATTATAAAATAACACATTGTCCTTAAAATTATTCAAACATTTTTATAAATTAAGTAGTAAACATGAAACAAAATTATATTTATAAAGTTTATAAATATTACATATAGGACTTTTGTCAAAGGGGAATAAATATAAATATTAAAGTAAATATTTTCCTTTTGCATCTGCTCATTTTTGGTTTACATTATATTCTTAAAACTGCAGAGAAATCAGCAGATAAAAAACCATTAGATTGGGTATCCAGGATGAAAATAGCTTTAGGTGCTGCTCAAGGTCTGGAGTACTTGCATGAGAAGGCCAACCCCCCAGTTATATACCATGATTTTAAATCATCTAACATATTGTTAGATGAAGACTTTAGCCCAAGACTATGCGATTTTGGGCTCGCCAAGCTTGCACAATCCGGGAATAAGACGAGTGTACCTCCAAGGGTGATGGGAACTTATGGTTACTCTGCTCCAGAGTATGCAAGAACCGGTGAGCTCACGTTGAAGTCGGATATATACAGTTTTGGAGTTGTATTACTTGAGCTTATTACTGGTCGTCGAGCCATTGACCCTAATCGACCAGCAAACAAGCAAAACCTAGTTACTTGGGTATCTATCTGATCATTCTATCTTCTCTCTTCTCTTCTTGTGTACATCTTGTTTGTACACAAGAAGTATTTGCTTTACAAAAATAATATTATTATTTTAGTTCCGCAAAAATAGATCTCTTTTTATGCATAGGAGTATAAAAAATTACATTTAAGTCCTCAAAGTTCTCATCATAATTTTGTTATTACATATCACAACTAAACTAATAACTTATTTTTTAAGTGATAAACATGAAACAAATGTGTGTAATATTCATAAATTTTGCAAATAAGACTTCTGTGGTACAACGAATGGAGTAAATACCAAGGCCCATTTTTTTGGATGTCCTTTTTGTTTCGATTTTTTTATTTATTAATTTTTTAATGTTTACCCTTAGAAATAATAAGTTTTTAAGTTAGAATTGATCACATATGTGATTTGAGGATAACGTTTTATTTTATACTATTATCATGACTCTTTTTACTTGCAAAAAAAAAAAAAAAAAAAAAATCTAATGGAGGAAGTATAAATTACATATTTGCATATAGATTTTACCTACTGTGTTTAAGAAGAGATTATAAAGCATAATTGTTCAAATGTTCGTGCATGTGTAATATTTTCATTCTTGAGTTTAACTAATTACCAAACCCCTAGATCTAAGTAACCTAGTTAGCTTATAGTTTGTGTTTTATTCAAAGAGGTTTGTTACTTATAATTAATATTCTTGGACAGGCACAACCCATTTTCAGGGATCCAAAAAGATTTCCTGAGATGGCAGATCCATTACTTAACAGGGAATTTTCAGTGAAAAGTTTAAATCAAGCAGTTGGGGTTGCAGCTATGTGCCTTCAAGAGGAACCAATGGTCCGTCCCTTCATCACGGATGTTGTTGCTGCTCTTAGTTTCCTTGAAATGGATCCCAAAGATGAAACAAATACTTCGACTTCTAATCTTCCAAATTCACTAATTGAAATCACAAAAGATGCTCAGTGTAATGAAGCGGGGGACATTTCCAGTCATTACCTTGAAAGCAGTTCGTCCAATGACGAGGAGGATAATGTTCAAACCATTGACTTGGAGGATAGAAAATTTTCATCAGATAATTTTTTGGATGATGATGATGATAATGAAGCAAAAGAAGAAGAAGTTCAATCAAAAATCAGGAGAAAATCCATAAAGTCGCGGTCGAAGAAATGCAAGGTCGAATTATCAGACGATGAAAGTATGTATTCAACAAGTTCAAGAAGTAGCAGTAGTAGTTTCAATGTTGAATTAGGAGACGAACCACAGAGGGGACCAGATAGAAAAAACAAATAGTCAACTCCAGAGGGCATCATGGAAGTAGTGTTGATCAGATAATTGTAAAATTCATAAAGTAAAAACTAAACAGTCACATACTACTTTTAAAATTAATCTTGCAGTGTATGATGATTAACATAAGCTCAGGAGAACAAAAGCACCGCATAGTACATTCAAGTTCAAGGCGTCTTTATTAGCTACCAAAATCACCCGATATATTGCAAGTACAACAGATATATTTCGACATGGTTTTACTTTGGAAAGACGTAAATTATCTTTCAAATGGTGTTTTATGATTTGTAATGGTAATTATTTTTCTTTAGATTTTAATCTAGTGTATTATTTATTTATTACTCAACAAGTTCGTCACTGTTTAAGATTTTCTAGGATTAAGGTGGTTTCTTGATTTCATTTGTTATTCCACCAAAGAACATAGGTGTATAAAATGTTTCCTACGTAGATTGTCATGTCCCGTGCAAAGTTTTAGAGGTTATCCCTCACGAAAGCCACAAAGGCGCTTATTTAGCAACTCTCAGAAGAGATTGTTGACTAAGGTTACATTGTGGGGCTTAGAAATTTCTAAGGTCAAGACAGTTGGTATCAGAGTCGAGATTTAAGTGTAATGATCGAAAAAACTTGTGATATTCCGAATAATTAGAAGTATAGTTAGTCATGATGATTAACTTATGACGATTATGTCAGACGATGATCTTTAGAAAAAGGAAGTTTTTGAGTTAATCATGAATATTATTCAAAATATGATCGAGTTTAATAAAGGTTGTATGAAGTCATCTAAATTTGGATGCAATTTGGTAGTAGTGATTCTGGAGGCGGAATCCTTATAAAGAGGGAAGAATAATGTAATGACCCGAGAAATTGGATAGTCTTGTAAGTTAAGTTTAAAGAAATATTATTTAATAAAATAAGTTTTTATTGATAATATTATGTGTTGTCTTTAAAGGTCTTATTATGACCTAAGATGATTATTAAATGTTAGAATTTTGGTTATATGCAAAGATTAAACGAGTAAGAATTTTGAAGACGAAAATAAAAAATTTCTGAGAAAAAGGTGAAATAGACACTATTCATTCGACGAACCTTAAGGGTTTGAATAACCTAAGTCTTTTAGAGAGATTGGTATGTTCTAACGACATTCCGTTTTAGGATATGCTGGTAATATGTTGTGAAAAGTCGTATTAGCCAATAAAAGTTTTTCTCAAAAAACGTGCAAAAAACGACCGAAATAAAAACGACAAAAAATATTTTTATCGACTATTCGATCGTGTAACTATTCACCAAAAAATATTTTTCAATTTTTTAATTTTTTGAAGAATGCGCTAATGTTAAAATGATGAGAAAAGACAGAATATCAAATAAAATTTGAAAAACGAGAAATGCAGTTTTTCGACTGTGTATTGAATTGAAGGAGATTAAAGAAATGAAAACTTGTACAATATGAATTATTATTCGAGTATAATACTAAGAATAATACGAGTATAATATGAAAGTTATAATATGTGAATAATACGGAGTACAATACGCGTATAATACGAAAATTATATAGTATAAATACGGAAGTCAAAAGTGTTAGTCAATAAAAGTGGCTAGATTTTTGTTACTTTCTCACCAACTAACCATCCTAGTTAATAAGTTAACCATGGTTAGTTAATTAGATGGTGGTTAGGTTAAGGAAGCTTATAAGGGAAGCTTTGCTAGCTAGATATTTTGCAAAAATGAGGAGGTTACATTTAATGTAATGACACAAAAATCTTTAGTTCGTTATTTTAACTCAACCATGGTTAAATTTGAGGAGGTGGATGAGGGGATGGTTTGGAAGATTGGTAAACTTGAGGGGGTTTACTTGTGACGTCCTCAAATTCGGGTTACCTAACCCCCGGGTTTGGTGCTCACGATCCATCATCAAACTACCCATTCATTTATGAATAACATCATACATACCATTAATTAATATCATTATAACATTATCCCAGGTTATCTAATCTTAACATAATTTACATACCTTCATTTATACAAAAATGTTTACACATAACATCACAATAGATAAAGTTTATATTAACTACTCCTGCACTTTGCCTTTGCCTTTGTCTTTCTCTGACCCTCTTGCTACTTCGTTCTTAGCTGGAATATTATATTTAAGCAAGGGTGAGCAACAAGTTTGCTCCACAACTTAAAACATACAATAAAAGATGTGAACCAAGAATATAAGACTCTAGATTCGATAGAACTTCAATAAAGTTCAAAGGACTATGAAGTAGCTGAATAAATTATTTATCGATAACAATAATTTATCGAATTACAGTCTAAACAACAATTCAATGATGAAAGAGTAAAACCCCTTCGAAGTTTTAAAAATATTCAATCAATTATCAAGAGATAATACTACACAATAATAAAGTGGATTATTTCCAGATTTCATGCTGAGTGATCCCAATTGATTATGAAAAAATCGAGAAAGTATCAGATATTTAATGTTGAATTACCCATACGTATCAGATAACCATAAAGATTAAATCATACCCCTCTGCAAGTACATAAAGTGATCAGCTTCATTATATCCAATATTATGCATAATACTCAAAATCGCGCAACAGCCGGATGTCCGACCACAAAGTTCCCTTTTATATAAATGTTGTTCATCTCAGTCTTACATCAAGAGTTCGTATCACAACAATATGATTTGGATTTAAAGAAATGCTATGATTTCAACATCTAATATCTATATCGATCTAGCCAAAATAATTGGCATTGATATTTCAATAAAAATTGAGTTCAAATACTAGAACATATCAAGTTTCAACAAATATTCGTCTCGCCAAAACAATTATCTAAGACATAGCTCAAAAACTGTTCAATAATAGACATAAATCAACTGCACTATTTATAATGAACAATAATATTGTGAATAACCAACAATAGTTATTCCCCAGTCATACTTTCAAAATTTAAAATTTAGTTGGAGTTAATGAACTTGCACTAACTGCGAATAATCAATAATAAATCTCAGATGTGGAATAATCAACAATAATTACCCACTACTATGTTTTAAAAGCAATAACTCAAGATTGAGTTAAGGAAACTTGCCTTAATCGTTGAATACTGCTACACAATATAATTTAACCTTGTTTGAAATACCTATAATCAATAATATTGGTCTCACAATTAGTGTAATGCATCACAACATAAAATACTGTCATTTAACGTCACTATATAGCTTAGAAACATAATCATATAGTCACAACAGTGTTTAGAACCTATACAAACACTTATCAGGTCAAACTATCTTAGTTTGGTTAGACTTCAGTATTAATTCTAGGTCTTAATCGCTATGTCAGATAATACACGAGTTTATTTTCAATAAAACTTTATTCCAAAGCTTCAATATTATTTTAGATATTTAAAATATCCTATATAATATTTTTCAGAAGCTAATAATAATTTTCACATAATTATTATCTTTTATAATAATTTTCCAAACACTGATATCATTTTTAAATGATTAAATCTTGAATAATATCATTATCATTAATATTTAAGTAATATTAAAATATTAATAAAATCTTTGTCAAAATATTAAAGTTATTTATAATAGCTCAATTTTTTTTAAAATACTAATATTACCCTTAAATGATTTTTAAAATATTTAAAATTATTTTAAATAATTATCACTAATATTCAAATATTAATTTATTTTTCATCAAAATACTTAAAATTCATTTATTATAACTTAAAATATTTTTAAATCATTTATATCATTTTTAAAAGATTTTAAATAATAAAACCATTTATTTAATATAATTATTAAATAAATTTATTATCATTAATATTAAGTTTATTAATGAAAATTATCTCATCTTTTATAACTTAAAATATTTTTAACACTTTATTATCATTTAAAATGATTTTAAAATATTAAAATCATTTTTAACTAATTTATTTAATATATTTATTAAATAAATTTAATATCATTAATATTTAAATAAATTAAAATATTAATGAAAATTATGTCAAATTATCAAAAGTTACTTTTTATAACTTCAAATAATTTTAAAACTCAATTTTGAACTTTTAGGAATTATTTTCTATTTTTATTGATTTATTGAAAATTAATATAATAATTTTAATAAAACTGTCGCTATAGGCTTTAACGACACAAATTGTCAGTGTTGATGTTATTGAGCCTTCAAGAACATTTAAATCCAGTCCTTGGGTGCCTAGTTTGACCAACTTTAATTCCTTGCTCAAGATGTTTCTGGGCATGTAAGTGTACTGGTTATGTAGTATTGAAGTAATACTACATGTACCAACAATAATCATGGTCAAACTATATCACATATGCATGGTCTAAGCCTTCAAAATAGTTGTCAGGCCTGTTCTGGATTTTCTAGGTTACCTAGAAACCCAGTCAGTGCTTGATAGCTACTTTGTCACTATAAAAAAAATGGGCCTTTGGCAACGATTTTTCGGGCAATGACTTTATAAGTCGTTGCTAAAAGTATACGTTTAGCAACGAAATTTGTCCTTCGTTGCAGATTGTGTCAGACTTTCACTTTTTTGCAACGAAATTCTTAAGTCGTTGGAAAATTTCGTAGCTAATTCATTGGCGGGAAAAAATTTCGTTAGAAAGTCGTTGCAAAATTTTCGGCCACTTGATTTCTCGTCATCGTGGGCAACAAAAGTTTTTTTGTTGCTAAAAATGGGGCTTTAGCAACGATTTTTTAAGCAACGACTTTATAAGTTGTTGCTAAAAGTGTATGTTTAGCAACAAAACTTGTCCATCGTTGCAGATTGTGTTAGGCTTTCACTTTTTGCAACAAAATTCATAAGTCGTTGCAAAATTTGGAAATAAAATTCATTAGAAATTAGTCATTTGTAAATTTTCTAACCACTTGATTTCTCCTCATCATAAGTAACGAAAGTTTTTTGTTCATTTTGATTTCGTCATTTAATATGGACCACATTCATTAAGCAATAATTTTATTTTATAATAAAATAATAATTAAAATAATAATTGTAATAATAATTATAAATTTTAAATAATTAAAATAATAAAAAATAATAATTAAAATAATAATAATAATTAAAATTTTAAATAATAATAAAATTATTATTATTATTATGGTACGAATCCTGCAAAGCCCGTCAGTATTAAGACTTGAACAAAATACAAAAGGTGATATATTGAGATATAAATTTCAACATAGATTTGTCAACCATGAAATAAGTCATGTTGTTGCATGCCTGCATTTACCAATGTTAGAAACTAAAAAGTGTTCATAAGACAAAAGTGTTTACCAATGCGATAATTAAAATTTTAAATAATAATAATTATTTTAATTATTATTATTATTTTAATTATTACGATTATTTCAATTATTATTATTATTATTACAATTATTAGTATTATTATTATAATAATAATTGTAATAAGACTAATTATTATTACAATTATAATAATAATGATAATAATAATAATAATTATTATTATTATAATTAAAATAATAATAATAATTAAAATTAAAATTAAAATAAGAGTGATCCAAACAAATTGTCGTATTAAATGTCAATGTATATGAATATATGAATTGAAAAAAATTAAAAGGACTCACACATCATTATTCTATCTTATCCTTTAGAGTTTAGTTGTAATATGACTTTATTATGAAATTTAATGATAAATATATTATTTTTTTTTTAAAAAAACTAATTATAATTGTAGTGACTATTTTTAATCATTGAACTCTGGCAAATCTTTCTATTATAAATACTCCCTCCGTCCTAGATAAAAGTCCTGGTGGACTTTTCACGCATATTAAGAAGAGGAATAAAATGACAAAATTGCCCATAATAATGTCATTAATTATTTTTAATATAGATGAGAGAGTGATTTTTTAGCTATTCAATTCAAAATATTCTCTCTTCATACTTATTAAATATGAAGAGAGAATTAGAATAAGAAAAGTATGAGATATTTAATGCTACAGGCATAATAGGAAAAAATGTGTAAAAGTTTGGTTATTAAAAGAAAGTGAACATTTAACATGGGACTACCCAAAATAGTAATAAAGACTTTTATCATGGGACGGAGGGAGTATTTGTTATTCGCTAATGTACTCATCTTTGTAATTTATTAGATAGATTCTTAAGTAATTTTTAATATAGGCGAGAGAGTGACTTTTTAGCTATTCAATTCAAAATATTCTCTCTTCATACTTATTAAATATGGAGAGAGAATTAGAATAAGAAAAGTACGAGATATTTAATGCTACAGGCATAATAGGAAAAAAATGTGTAAAAGTTTGGTTATTAAAAGAAAGTGGACATTTAACATGGGACTACCCAAAATAGTAATAAAGACTTTTATCATGGGACGGAGGGAGTATTTGTTATTCGCTAATGTACTCATCTTTGTAATTTATTAGATCGATTCTTATACTTACCCATGGGTTTTTTTAAATTTAAATTTAATTTGATCGAGTCCTATAACAATAAAAAAAAATCTGTCAAAATATTAAATTTTATTCGAAAAACATTGATACCCACGTGACTAGTACAATTTTTTTTTTTTTTTTTTTGATTCTGTGGTTAAAAAAACTTTGAATGTAATTTTATATTTAGGGTATTTAATTTGTAACTGCTTTATATTATTTTAGGGTATTTTAATTATTATTATTATTTTAATAATTATTATTATTTTAAGTATTTAAAATTTATTATTATTAATACAATAATAATTATTACAATTATTATTATTATTATTATTACAATTACTACAATTATTATTATTATTATTATTACAATTCCTAGTACAGTGGCCAAAAAGTGTATTATCTCATCTTCACATGCATAGAAACGATGCTAGGTGGTTTAAATATTAGTGTTACATAGATTCTAGCATGATAGGTAGTTGGTCCAGTGACTTTTGTTGGAATATAAGATTTCTAGTTTGGAGAGGTCTGGAGTTTGATACTCGTGAGCAACATTATTAGCACAAGCTTGCACTTGTTTTTGCAAACTTTCAATTATCATAACCAATGTATTATCCCCTTTTTGCTCACTGTATTATTATAATAATTATTATTATTTTAAATTTTAATTTTAAATATTTAAAACTTATTATTATTAATACAATAATAATAATTATTATTATTACAATTCCTCGTACACTGACCAAAAAGTGTATTATTTCATCTTCACATGCATAGAAACAATGCTAAGTGGTTTAAATATTAGTGTTACATAAATTCTAGCATAATAGGTAGTTGGTTTAGTGGCTTTTGTTGGAATATAAGGTTTTTAGTTTGGAGAGGTCTGGAGTTCAACACTTGTGAGCAACATTTTCTTTTAAAAAATTTTAAGTGCATTCCGTCCATTTTTTCGGACAGAAATTAAAAATAATGACCATTTTGTAATTTTTGAGAGTATAGTTATTCCAATTTAATTTTTTTTCGTTACGTATTTTAAATTTTTTTTTTGCAATGACTAGTAAATTGTTGCCTAAAATTAAGACAACCCCAATAAACATGCCTCTTCCCCCAAAAAAACGCATCATCTTTCATTTAAATTTTTTTATTTATTTGGACACAATTTTATACAGTGAAATGTTTCACTCCGTCCGTCTCAAAATAAGTGCCCATTTTTATATTTTTTGAAATTAAAATATTCATCATATAGATATATTTTCTAATTTACAAAAATTAAAGTTTGTAGTTAATTGGATGTAGTTTATAATGATCATATTCGCACACTTATAATTTTGAAAAAAAAATTAATTTCTAAAATAATTTATATAAATTTTTCTTGTAACTCGTTATTTTACATATATACTTTTTGATAAGGGATGGGCAAGGAATCGAAGTCGCTCCCAAAATTGCACCAAAAATCGACCAAACTGCACCGATTAAGTTGCACCAATGATTCCAGCATAGACCAATTAAGTTGTACCAATGGTGTATAAGTTCTTTTTTAATTCTCCTTTTTCAAATTTTCCTTTTTCTTGACTTGTAAATTTTTTTTATAATCAAATATTAATTTTTTTTATAATCAAATATTAATTTCTCTTTATATCAATTAGAGGGTGTTTGGCAATGACTTATAAGTTGGTCAAACAAAGTTATAAGTCAGTTGTTATTATTTAGTGTTTGACAATAACTTATATTTTAACTTTTTTTGACTGATAAGTCATTATCAAAAATTTTTCATGCTTCATGTATTATATATTTTTATGTATTAAATAAATTTGACTACCATATATACATACATATTCTTTTCAAAATTTTTTTGTCAAACTAAATAAAATACTAAACAAATCTCAACATTAAACTAAATATTTTATAAATATATATATATATATATATATTAAAATATTCATAATTACGTTATATAAATATTCATAGTTACTTTATATATATAGAATTTATCTAATACACAAAAAATATAACATAAGAAGCAAAAATATCACAACTAGGTTTTGAACCTAAGACTTATGAGTTATTGGTCCATTAAGCTACCACTGAGCCATTCTAATTTATTAGTTAACTAACACCACAAGAAATTAGGGATGTAGCGAAAGAAATTTTGTGAAGGAAATTTATTCCTTAGTTTTTTAGCAAAGGAACAGTGAAGAAAAAAAATATAGTGACAATATAGTTATTAGCGAAAGAAACATCGTTCACAATTTATATTTTTTTCTCACAAAATTGAGGTGATAGAAGGCTTTTTGGCTCCAATTTATGATGAAATTTTGCGAGGAAAAAAATTCTATTAATGAAGAAATTATAATTATTCACCATATATTATTGTTCAAAGTTTTTTTGTGAGAGATAAATTTGGTCGTTGTTTTGTTCTAAATAACTTTTTTAGAATTAATTGTGGTGAATATAAATATATTAAATTTTTTTACCGTAGTAAATTTATTTATAATAATTACTAGAAATGAGTAAAAAATGGATAAAATCAAATAATCGAATCGAATCAAAACTTTTATCGATTTTTTTTATTTATTCGATTATTTTCTGAAATTCAATTATATTCAATTTAATATCCGATTTTCGGATTCGAATTTGTCTTTTAAAATTTTGTTAGCCGAATAAGAAATAAAAAAAAATTAAAGCCTTAAAAGTTAAAACACAATAGAGGTGGCAACTAAGCAAGTGTTGGTTGGCAACAAGTCAAGTCGAAAAGGGCTATGTAACGCCCCAAAAAATTGGACCTTTGTAAAATACTTTAATAATGAATAAAATAATATTATTTATTATTATTGTGTGTTGATAAGATGAATGGCGTTCTATATCCTAGAAACGTCTGAACGTCGTAGTATTTTAACTACGTGGATGAATTAAAGTCTTTGAATTTCTAAGACGAAAATAAAAGTTTTCTTAGAAATTTTTCGAAAAAACACTATTCATCAATTTATGCTCGGGAATTATTTTTGAACTTCCGAGAAATATGTAATGTTATAATATCAAGGTGATATGGATTATGTAATAATAATCTAAGTATGGAAAACGCAATATTTCGCATGCGGACTTAATTGGGAACGTTAGGTTATTAAGCGTTAAGGAAAGAAAGTGTTAATCAAAGGATGTGTATGCATTGTACGAGGTAATGAACGTAAGTATAATACGGCGTATTATACTATTAAGAATGGAGAATGAAATAACGTATATGTCGAATTAATATACGAGCTAGCATACGAGACTTATACGTGATGTATATATGTTAAGATTCTTAATTAAATGTAATGGACTTGTAGGATTATTAGCTTAATGATAGAAGTCCAATATAATGTGATACTCAAGCCCAAGTGTTTGATAAATCATAAGTTCAATCTATTGTAGTATAAGCCCAACAAGAAATTTACTAGATTAATTAGCAAGCCCAATGTGAATTGGACATGATCCATGGAGCAATTCAAGTGTAAAGTGGGTAGACTTGATGGGCAAACAAATTGTGTGATGAGCAAGTGTTGTGCTAGACAAGAAAGGAATAGTAAGGAGGTAGAGGTAGAGGAGGTTAGTTGAGGAGGTGGATTAAAGGAGGTGGGATGGCTTAATGTCCATAATACCCTCACTTTGAGTAGCCTATAAATTCCAAGCTTGATTTTTCATTTGTTGGTTGTTTCATTTCATCCAACAATTTCCTCTCAAGATAAGCAACTTATTTGGTAGAGAGAATAAGCCACATAAGCACTTATAAGTCACATCAATCTTTGCTAGATTTTCCAAAGTGAAGTGAAGTAATAGTCTTCAAGGATAAGACTCATATCTATTATCCTTACCTCTTCTATGATAGGATTGATAGAGAAGTGGGATTGTTTGATAATAACATGTAATAAGTCATTGATGAATGAACTTAAGCTGAATAAGATGAATAAGCAACTTGAACCTAAATAAGTTGATAAACTTGTGAAGAATTTGTCATATGTTTGTCATATGATGTTAACATGTTCAATATAGTATGAGAACATTGATTGATGGACTTAAGTTCATAGTAAGTCATAAGCATGAGAATTTGTAGTTCATAAGTTAAATAAGTCATTGACTTATGAGAATAAGTCAAAACCTACTTTGTCAATAAGTTGGTGTAATAAGTAACTTAAAATGTTCATGTGTTGGTTAAAATCCATTTAGAATAATTAGTAATGAGGTATTGCCGGAATTCACACGATTAGACGATAATCGTCGAATTCGTGAAATTCTCGGAATGGAAGTCGTATTTTGTGTTTGAAGTAGGAAGCGTTGGTTTTCGATGGAGACAAGTCATATTTGGCATTATAGAGTTGCGGACTCGAAAATGGTCGGATTACGACTTAGAACGAAGAAACGAGCATTGAACGTTCAAGGACGTTTATCGTTTTCTTTAAAAATGAACTAATAGGTGAAATTTTAGCAAACAAAGTCAAATAGATAAAATTCTTGCATAAACGCATAGAGTATGTAATTTGTGAATCGTAGGCTTTTGAACGAGCCAATTCGGACTTATAACGAAGAAGTTATGTGTCCGGGAAGTTCATAAAATTTAAAATCTGCAAAATTTTTCTAAGGCACAGAGTTGGTGCCGCGGCGCCAACCCAAGGCCAAATGGGTGAAATAGCAAATGCTGCCGTAATGTGATGTCAAGGCATCTTTGCGAGATGAAGAGCTAAGTGTGGCGCCGCGGCACCAGTCCCAGAGTTTTGACAGACAAGAATGTTTACAAGTATAGAAGTAAAGATAACTCATTAGTAATGAACTAAGGTGTTAATATAACATTATTAAGGCATTGTTAAACACTTAATGTATGATGATTAAAGGTTAATAATCAATTAAAGATGAACGTAATGTGAATGACATAACAAAAAGCCAGAAACCATAATAACAGATCTAAGTCAGAATTTAGATTGAGATGAAGGGTAAGATATAATAATATACTTACTTGATTATATAAGACCTAATGTGGTATGTTATATGATCATGTATTGTAGAGACTTAGAGACTTAAAGAGTACGTGTGATAATCAGTAAGTAAACGCTGAAGGCAAGTATTCTAACACTTGTTCCAGTTTAGTCTGGACAAGCTTTGTAATTCATGTATCCTTTCGCATGAAGTTTTGTATGAGGAAGTCAAAGCCAATTCTTTCGGCTATACTTATGTTATGATTCTATCAAGCATGATTAATGTTTACCGAGTTATGTTGGTATAGTTTTCAATCGAAGACTTAGTATGCAAAAATGTTTTCTTCGTTTAACGACAGACACGTGAGGTTGCCACAAGTTAAACGTATACACGTTTAATGAATGTAGTTTGATCAACATAGAAAGTACTTATGGGTCGATCACCCGTAAGTTCTAAGCTGGTATGGCGGACTTACGGACTTAGTGCCGGGTTGTCCTTTTCAAAAGAAATTATGAACCGCTCATAGTCTTGAGCCATAATTGATATTCCAATGAATATTGTAGTTGTAAAAACGTTTTGAATGAAAAGAAGTGCTATTTTGAATTATCGATAGTACTTCGTAACTATTTTTTAGTTATTGAAGATATACGATCTATGTTTCAAGCATGTTGTTTATTAGAATTGTAGTACTTGTTGAGCTAGTCATGCTCACTCTTGCTTGAACCATATGAACATAGCCAAGATCGAATCTGATCAAGATAGAAGGCTCAAGGATAAGTGGGCGGCGTAAGATTTAACCCTTAGCTTACCTATGTAATAGTATAGGTGTATGTTTGTAATATATTGAATATTATGACAAGAACGAAGGAATGGGTTATAAAGAACCTGAGAAATGTAATATTATTTTGAATATATAGAAGTTATATTAGTCTTTTTGAGACTCTTCAATTGAATGAATGAATGAGTGGTAGTACTGTGTAGCACCATCTGTCGGGTTGAAAGATACCCGGATTTGGGGGCGCCATGGTAGGGTCAAAAATGGCCTAGAGTTTTTACAAGTTAATAATGTGAGGCCCGTGGGTTCTGGTTGGTTTACCTACCTACCATGAACTTTTTCCTCTACTTTTTTTTTTGCAAAATCTTGTTACACCAAAAATAGTAATAATAATAAATATTAAAAATAATAAAATAATTTATAATAAACAATAATTCTAATTACCTACATTAACTACATATCTCAATCAATTAAAATTTTAATAGTATTATAAATTACTTTCAAAGTATATAATCAAATTTGATTTTTAAAATTAATATAATTTATTTAACTTTTAAAATAATAAAATCGTAATTAATACTAATATATAAATAATTTTAAATTTTTATAATTATATTATCTAACTTAAACTAATAATTATTAGTTTTATACTTTGAAATTGAAGAACTATTTCGAATAAAGACTGAACTAATTCAAATAATATAGCAGATCACTAATCTAGGAACTATGATGTTCAAAATGACAAACCAGGTTCAGGTTGGACCCTATTATGAACTACATTATAAGTAACGATATTTTTATATTTATTTTAATGATATTTAAAATGTATTCTGTCATTAATTACTGCTCTAGCCTAAAAATAAACAAGGCTAAAAATGAATAAAAATATATTTTTATATTGAAGCTTGTTAACTTTTGTATGGTATTAGCATATGATATTTTCTATAAAATATATTTTTATATCAAGATTGCATTAAAAATAAGCAGTTGTTATAAAGACGAGTTGGTTTGAACTCTTATTTATTTACTTATGTTGATCTCGTGTTCGGCTTTTTACGGCCATGCACGCGCCTTTACTGGCGCAAGCAAAAAGGTCTCAATTTTATTGAAATTTAAAAAAAAATACAACCTAAAACCCCGCTCATGAGCAGAGGCTTACCAACCATGGCGCTTCCTACCCATGTTGCTAGGTCTAAAATACAAAAACAAACACAGTAATCTCTAAAAAATAATTAAAGCCTTAAAACATAAAACAAACACAGTAATCTCTCATCTCTCACTATCAATACCCTCATGCCTCATATCTCCCATCTCTTGACTCTTATCTTAGAGATCTCTCACTATCTGCCTATCTGATCTCTCATCTCTCACTCTCTGCTCTAGTGCCCCAAATCGTGAGTCGTGACTCCGCTCCGCCTCTGGCCTCTCGCATCTGGCATCTCAGAACACAGAATTCAATCAGTCTCTATCTCCAAAAACCCTAAACCCCGTCGATTCCTTATATTCCTCTGGTAAGCTTCAATCATTTTTTTTAATATTGTCTATATAATACTTTTCAACTCCTTAATATATGAAATGTATGCACTTGAGTTCAAATTATTTCTTTGAAGAAATCTAAAATGATATAGCGTCTGTTTTTAAAATCACGAATTTAAATTGTTTGGGACAATATTGGCTTCAAGTTCTTTAATTATAATCAATACACTTGTTGGTTTTTGTCAATTGCACCAAATGACCTCCAATTTCTATCTGAATTTATGTTTTTTTTAATGCAAGAAATATGTGATAAGTTAAGTTAGGTTAGCCTCTGGAATTATATATGGATTTCTCACCAAAAAGACCAAAACTATTATTACTTCTGCTGTAAAGTCATTAATTTTTATTTTTGGGATAAAAGGCTAAAAGCTTTTGTCAATAATAATGGATTTTTTGTTTTCTGGGAATTGAATTTGATCAAACAACCTCCACTTAATCTATGATTTTTTTTAAAAATAAAATACATTCGATTGCTGCAGTTTGGTTGTGTCGATCTGGAGAAGGAACCCAGCCAAAATAAAATTAAGGCCACTAGCACAGTAACAACTCTATAATAACTTTACCCTACAGATCCCAGATCGATCTAACAACTACTACTACTTATTATTATTATTATAATTATAATTATAATTATTATTATTATTATTATTATTATTATTATTATCATTGGTGATTATATTGTTTATGATTGCAGAAGCATGATGCCTCGACAACCTGCAATTTGAAATAAACTGATTAATCAAGCAACTGAAATAAACTGATTGATCAAACAACTCTGTTTTTAGTGGACATGCACGTAGGCCCTAATGTATCTAGGAAGCATCCATTTTGATACAAGCTCTAACTATTTACTAACAACTTATTAGAACTCTCACAATGTTTCAAGACAGGTACACACACATGCATCAATAAATTATAATAGTTCTCCAAAATTGCCAAGTATAATTTGAAAAGAAAAATAGAAAGAAATACAACTCTCTAAGCTTATTTTCCAGTAATAAGAAAACATGAGAAGTTTACTAAAGCTTGATCATGAGGAGAGGAAGAAAAGGGTAAAAAAATTATGGCAGTAATACTTGTTATGACTAATCACATCATTGAATTCAACAATTAAGACCAAGCTTGAACAAGATTTATAAATGCAGACACTCTGTGATATAATACTCTTTTTAAAGAAGCAAAAGAAGTTAAAAGCTGATCAACAGCTCCAACACGCAATAATTTTAATTAGCTTCACAATGATTTTACCAAGTGATCCCATATTTTCATACAATTTTCAGACATTCCTAAACTTGAAAGACAGACAGTAGTATCTTATCTCATTATACAATTTCAACATCAAGGTTTGAAAGTCAAGATACAATGATCAGTGTGTATGCTTTGAGAATACACTGCATATATTGTTATTTTGGCATTAAAAGTATCTACTGTAGCAACATGTTTTGTAATATAGATATATTATTTATTTGTGCTCAATGTCCTTCTAATAAATGCAAGCTTTGTTTTATCGTTTAGACCATGTCACCGTGAGCTTTGCTAGAAGCGGCAGTTCTGGAGGTCAAAATGTCAATACATGTTTGTGGAATCTGTCTTCTAAACAAATTAAAAATGACGTCACACTTACTGTGGTGATTTAGGGTTTTTGATTTCTTCTTTCCCTTCAAGTTGTCAAAGATTATGTATTCTTTTTCCTTTTATCTTTGATCTACAGTAAATACAAAGGTGGATATGCGATTTAATGTTAAAGGTGCACAATGGTTAAGTAACAGGGTCAGGGACAATATTATGCAAGCGGTTAGTTATTGACATTTTCGGTCATGTTTTCTTGTTAAGAATCTGAAATATAATTGTATTTTGGAGAATTAGGTAGAATCTTTGCCCTATACTTGACATAGATAAATATTGCAGCTTCAAATGTAAGATATTTATTTTGCACTTTTTAATTGTATATCGCTGACTGTGTGATGGATGTAGTTATATTTTCAGCTTCCCTAGTTCAAAATCTTTTGGTGAGTGGTTATGATGACGTCTTGGACTAATTACATGCTTCAATATTGCAGCCAAAATTGGTGACAATTCCAAATCCTGTAACATTTTTTAACTCGAAAGCTCCCTTTATCCACGCTTTACTCAAGGGAAGTCTTGGGATGAAATAAGTTTATGTCGATTATTGTTTGGGCATATTTTGTTTTTAGGGACATCCTGGTAGGATTGTATCTAATTTCAAGAATTTTCTTTCCTTTTAATGCATTTTTACACAGAGTTCAAGAAATCTGTTTATTTGGAACTTTGAGAGAGCAGAGTGAAAAAGATATTAAAAAAACATAAGCTTTATTTGTTAGACTAAAAGTTATCATTATATTTGATATTTTAGGTCACATGGAAGTTTTATTTTGATGATATTTACATCTGTACCTTTTCATAGTTTACAAGTTCCGAATAGAGCCTTGAGTTTTCTTTTTTCCTTCATCAATTAACCGAGTTTAATTCTAGTAATATTTTCATACATTTTGAATGTACCCACATGCATGCACACATGTTCGTATTTTAGCATTAGGCAATATTGTGTGGAAAGACATAGAATGAAAGCAAGCGGAATCGATATTGTACCCACATGCATGCACACGTGTTCGTATATTTATGATTCATCAATATGAGTGATTTATGTCTGTAGGTATCAAATATTAGCTTCTCTGCTTTAAAGTTTAACTCATTTTGTTGGTCACCAGAGTCCTAGACTTAGGACTACTAGTTTTCGTGAAGTTTTAAGTCTAATGGGTTGTGCACTTATATGGTTTGTAGGATGCTTTGAAGAAGAGTGTGTTGGATTTGTTGACGAGTAAAGGGCTTAAAACAGAGCATCAACTTGAATTCAGGTTTGTAGTACTTTGTACTTATGGTTATGATCTTGAATAATTGTATTTATTTGGCTTTAATTTAAAGCTGTTACTGTATATTGTTATTTTCAGGAAACCAACTGTAATCATGATAGTTGGTGTCAATGGAGGTATAAAGACAACATCTCTTGGTAGGCTATAGAGATAAAAATTCTAGTTGACTTAGTTTTTTTTTTCCACATTTCTTTTGGGAAGAGAGTTATGGTAAGTCGAGAAAATAAAATTAAGGGTGATCATTTCAAATTGGATGAAGAGAGTAAAGATTGACCAATTAGTTTGCTTTTTCTTGGATCAGATAATCATTTCCAATTGGAAGCTCAGATGTGCTTAAACTGTAAAAAGAAACAACACTGCAAAAGGATTACTGGCTTTCAGGTAGTCATCCTTTCCCTAGAGGTGCCGACTTGTTGCTTTTTGTTTGTCGCAATTTCTTTTATATTGGATAACAGGTGTGTACTTCTTCCTGTTTGTGGTGTTTAAATGCAGTTCTCCATGAAAGACTCAAGCAAAGTAATGGTCACTACCGCTGATTCACAAGTTAGAATCCTTCATGGGATTAACATAATTGGCAAGTTCAAGGGTATGTAGATATCTATTTTTGACTCGCTAATTGCTATTGAATGTGTGAGCTTTATTTGTTTTTGTAATTCTTTCTTACAAATTTAGTTAATTAAGGCCAAATGTTTTTGTAATTCTCAGAATTGATGCATCTGATGCGTATATATTAGCTTTTAATATGTAAGGCCTTGTGTGAGAGATAAGAAACTGACCAGTAGTTATATGGAAGGTCTGGCTGACACCAGTAGTGATGACAGAGGCCATTTTTGGTGTAGTGATGACAGATAACAATTGCCCTAGGGTTTCTTATTCTGAGTAAATGGCTTCTATAAATTCCTCATCAACGAAGCAAAGGTATCCAAAAATTTCTTAGAATTAAAATCCCTAGTTTTAAATATCTGATAATCTGAAAGTGTGAGATGTCTGTCGGATTTGAGATATTTGTACTTCATTGTCTTCATCTATCTGGCTCAGCTATTTATTACTAGTATTTAGTATAGCATCGAGGTTCATATTTTTTTTTGTTGGGGGATTAATAATATTTGTATTCTTGTATTTTCGTTAACATTCTTTAAATTAATGATATATTGAGTTCAGTTTAGCTATCTTGCTGCATTCTAGATTTCTAGTAGACTTCTGAGTAGTTTGCTATCATGGAAATCTCACAGTGATCTATTCTTGTTGTTTGTTGTTTATTGACCGAGTTCCAAAAAGGGAAACTTTAACTTCCTATTTTATTGTTGCTAAACTTTATGAAGCCATATTTTTAAAAGTAGTTGGCACAGGAGCTGTTATAACTTCTTTGTCATTTTGCAGGAGGAAAAGAAAGTGGGATCAACCTGCTGAATCCTTGCTTTCAACAGGAGTAGCAGTACCTGGGGTTTTTCCATTGGGCAATGTGGGATCTCTTGTTGAGATGGCACTTCCAGGTGTTTCCCCAGTTTTTGGTACTTATGCTATGGCAACCTTACAACAGGTGTTAATAACACCTTCCTTACAGCAACATGCTGCTGCTCTGGTTCAAAAAATAAACCAAGTAAGATGATAGAGTAGAGGGTTTACTTCATCACTTTCTTTTATAATTATTTATGTTCTTGATTGCAACAGGTAATACATTGTAATTAATGGTGAGCACTAAGGAGTGCTTGTTTGAGAAAATTACTTGGATCCTAAATCTAATGGGTTTGGGAGACAATAAGTTGTTTTTTTCCTTTTCTTTTTCTGGTAACCCTTTTTTCGCTAATATGTAAACAAGTTGCACATCCCACTATGGTGATGAAGTATTTGAATTCAAGCTCTTGGGTCTTGGCTCTGTTTATTCTTTTTTGGTGTGCATTATTAATTTTGATGGATACCTTAGGCTATTTGAATCAAGAACTGTGGTAGCTTTAGATTGTTAATTGTAAAGATAATGAATGATTATTTAGTGGATAATTTTATTAAGTTAATAATATTTTAGTTTTTGTATTTTATCATTATTTGCTATGGGGACATTAAGCTAGCCAGGTACACAAAAAGAATGTCAAATTTTGATTTGGCAACAATATAATTCGTTACCAAAGCATTGAACAAGTTTTAATATAGCAAGAATTTTTTATACATTTAACAACAAATTTTCGTTGGTAATGGCATTAAAAATATAATATTTGGCAACAAAAAATTAACCTAATAACAATGGAGAGGATATTGTTGATAATACTAAAATAAATGGCAATATTTTTTATCGTTGTAAATTATATCAACTTTCGTTGCACATATAAAGAAACAACAACATATAATGTCGTTGCTAATCGACGACTTTCGTTGATATTGAAAAATAACCAAGAATAAACATTTTTTGTTCACGATTCAAAGATAATGTCATTGCCAAATAATATAATCAGCAACGAAAATCGTTCCTAAAAAGTTTACATTCCGCAACGAAAGCAAGCTTAGGCAACAATTTTCATAATTTACTGCAACGAAAAATGTCGTTGCAAAATGGTGACAATTGCAACAAAAATGCATGCTCGTTGCAAAAAAAAAAAGAGTTCATTTCATTGCCAATTAGCAAGCTTTTGCAACGAAATGGGGTTTTTAGCAACGAAATTTTAATTATTCTGCAACAATACATTTTGTTGCTAAAGGATCGATGTCTCTGTACGAAAGCCAAATTTCATTGCAAAATGTATTACTTTTGGCAACGAAAAAAAAACGTTCGTTGCGGAACAATTAGCAACGCTTATTGCGCAACGAAAGACGCAACGACAATAAAGTTGTTGCCAAAACCCTTTTCTAACGAAATTTGGTAACTTTAGCAGCGAAAATCGGTTGTTGCTGAAGCCCTATTTTTTTGTAGTGTGTGGCTTGATTAATTTGGGTTCTGTGTAATGTTTGGGTGTTTGAGTGTTACAATATTGTAGATTTCATGTCAATGAACAAAAGTATTACACTGAGGTAGCTTAACTACATCACAATCTCAAGATCTGGCTTCGTCAAACCTTGTCAGAAAACTTGTTCATCGGTTTTCTGGAAATTCTAGAAAACCCATACTGTGCTTGGTCAACCTACTTTGACTGCTCATATCTTTGATTCTGTTGGTTGTTTATGTGATCTAATGTCATGGCCCTCTAGTCCATATACTAGGGTATAACAATGATACATCTGCATAAGCTAAACACATAATGCATGAGAGATCTAAGTCCATGAAAACCTTGTCAGACCATTATGGAGAATTTTTGGGTTACCCAGAAACTCAACTTCATGACTGGTCAACCCACTTTGACCATTAATATCTTGGAATCTGGACATGTTATGAACATGATTCCACTTCCAGATTACTCCCCTCATAGCATACTACAACACTGATACAACTAACAAGTCTAATAATTAACAAATCTTGATCTATGGCCCCTGACATTTGGTTGTCTGGCCATAAATCTAAGGTTCTTGACAATTTTGAAAACTTCATTTTAAGTACTTTGATGTTATGAATCTATGATATATCATCATAGATCACTAAATAACATCTTATAACACATAAACACAAAAGTTATCCTAACATACAAGATCAAACTTAGTTAGGGTTTATACCTCTCTTTGAATAATCTTTGATCCTTGCTTTCTAATCTGATCTTGGGGTGTTATATATGGACTTTACTAGGGACGGATTTACTAGTTGATTTCATGGCTTGAGAGTGAGAGAGTCTTGGCTAGGTTCATGTACACAAATAAGCTTACTTTTGGTTTTTCTTTCTCTTTAATCTCGTGTTGCCTCTTTTTTAGTTCTAACAAAAGAGCTCTAACTCATGCAAGCATACATTTGTCAACAAGTAATACAGAGTAAGTAGAGTATCGTCCCACATAGAAAATTGTTTAATTTAAACCATTATGCATCAACTAAATCACTATTTTTATATGCATAAACCAAATATTATAATTGTGAATTACTCTAAATGCAAATAATAACTAAAATATGAATAATAACGAAATATATCAAATCTGGAAATAATGGGATCCTAACTTCATTTATAATTACCACCATCATGCAAGAGAGTTCACATATCACAGGAAAGTAGCCAAGAGCACTAATATAGACATAGCCATTTTTCAATGTACTATGACCTACTTACATAACATCCACATGCGATAGACACCATGTAATCATCAATATAACCAAAATCACTATATGTCGATGTGAAATTGCAACCATATTGAATTTAAGCACAAGCCCTTATTTTAACTCATACGGTGAAACAATATATGTCTATCTGATTCACGAAATATAAAGCTACCCAAAACAGCCCCATATACGCATGCTATCATGATTACAATCCATACTCGCATATTATCTTTCAATTCCATACAAGTACTGAAAATGAATGGTGATCAGTCATTCATGCATGCAAAACAACCATGATAGAAATTCCTTATAATATGTAAAACAGTCCAGCAATCAAGTATGCAATTAAACTACATATTAAAATCCTTTAGAATCCCATAATGGAGTTTAGTTCATGACTGAACCAAAAGCCATCATGGGATCAAAGCTAAACATGGCTAATAAGCAAACAATTGAAAGAGAAAGGATAGAAATGATCAAACCCAATTGATGATTACAATCCACTAGTAACGTTCAAATCCTCATATAAATCCAGTAAAATACTAATAGTTGTCCACAATGATAGAAAATCCCAAGAAGAATTAGAAAAGATGGAGTTTAAGCTTCGTTCTACGTTGGAATCTCTCTCAAAGTGTAAACCCTAGTTATCAATATGAAAAATATGTAAAAACTGATCAATCCCACCCTCTGACACTAGTCAGAATCATTTTTTAATTAATTATAACCCTTAAAATTAAAAAATAAAATAAACACTCAAAGAACATCATCATCGGCTTTTCGGTGTGCAGGCCGCCTTTAGTAATTTAAGCGGTAGCCAGATATCAATTCTGTCCCGGTGTGTGTGGTTGCGGTAGCGTATGCGTGTCTTGGCTCTGAGATAGTCGCTATGGCCTCGCAACTTTGAGTTCGGTTCTAACTGCTGCAACCGAATCGATCTGCTCGCTACTCATTCCTTTGTCCATCCATGCTTAGTCTCCTTGTTCCACTTGATCCTCATGTTGCGCCTTCATTGCTCACATGCCCTTCACCATCGTCTAGTTATGCCATATCCTACACTTTTACACCAAAGGAGTTTTAAGTTAATACAATGCAAAATAACATGAAATACAACTAAAAACACACTAAAATGTACTTGAGATGGGCATAGTTTGCGTGAATTAATATCCAATAAGTAGGTGTAAAACCCACTTTTCAAATACCCCCAAACTTGAACATTTGCTTTCCCTCAAGCAATGCATGCTAAATATCAATGAAAATGCAAAAGCACTACTATGCAACTAAATTAATATTCATACTTGTCTCACATTTTTCTAACTCTAACAGAATTTCAGTCCAAAATGCCTCAGCGACTTATCTAGATCCCAGAATTTCAAACCAAACTATAGGCATAACATCATACACGTAGATAATTCATAAATGCTATAGAGATGCTGTGTGTGTGTGTTGTGTTCACCAAAACTTGATTTAAGCAAAGACTACACATGCTAAACTGCTCGAAACAGAAAATTATAGTCTAAATCAAGACTCATGTTTACTTATGCAACGAACACTGTTCCAACATATCAAAACAAACTGAAGTTCTACAATGGGTTTAACTACTTTATTGCTACTCATGAGGGCAATTTTCGCACTTTCCCGCAGTGTTTATTGCTATATATATATATATATTTTCACATGATTGTGCAATGCCTTATTCCATTAGGCAACACCGCTACCCCTTAGCGAGCTGTCAACCAATGACTCCCAGACCATGAAAGACCTTAGGGCACTAGGTGTAGAGACAATCCCCTCGGGCGTACTTACTCAAGTAGCCATGGCCCCGAAATAAGACTAGCCACGTTATTGCTATTTGATTTTTTATATTTTTTTATACATAACATACCCATGTTTTCCCACAGTTTGAATATCAATGCTTTATACAGTCTAAGTTCACTTTCCACATATATATCTTTTTAAAACTACATTTTCTATCGAGCAACGCAACATATCATTCTTATACTTCCAAGAAATTGTGAACATATCCGTGCGAATCGAAAGCATTTAAATAGCAACATGGATTTCATCGTGTAAAACATTATAGCTAGGTTCATGTTATCCAACATACTCAAAAATCTTTCAAAATTCACTATCATCATCGGCTAGACAAAAATTTCCATACAGCTAGAACTGTGAGATATGTAAACTAAAAAATTCTAACACATAATCAAATAAACTAAACATGAACATGTAAAATTTAAAATAATCATGCAAATACTACATGAAACCCAATACCCCCAAACTTATAATATTCAATGTCCTAGTGAATGAAGGTAAAGGGTAAAGGAAACTCCCCTAATGATCAGTGGCACCACCCTCCTCGGGTGGTGAATCTGGTGGTGGATATGACACTACTGTCCCGAACTGAGGCCACTCAAGCATCTTTCCTTGCTGCGCAAAAGCCTCGACCAAGGCCCTCGTGAGTCCCGTAGCAAACGCTCCGAAATTATCGTCTATGGCATCGACTTTTCGCTCCAACCTTCGGAGCTGGCGATCACTATGGGCAGCAGGTGCTTGCGTGGATGGGCCTGCCTCATCTATCTGGGAGGGCTGCTGTGATGGCTTTGGAAATGTGGGCTGGAGGATAAATCCTCTTCCTTGTGGGTGCGGTACGCCTCCTGCAGAATCATCAAATTTTGCAATGGTGGCATGAGTTATGTCCTGGCTTAGGTATTGTATTTGTTCATTGCCCCAGTTGCATCCCTGATGAGCACATAGCATAGCTACCACTGATGCGTGTGGAATGCTCCCAGTGGTGCTTCCCCGCAGATATCACAGCATATTCTGATGGATGAGATGGCCAACGTCAATGTATTTTCTGGTGATTATGCCCACAGAATAATTTCCCTCTCTGCTGTGATCTCGTGCTGATGAGATGAAGGCACTAGCTTGGCATAGATGAACAGATTCCACGCCTTTGCATATCGGTTCAAGGCCGCGGCTGGGAATATGCGAGGCTGATTTGTGCCGGCTTTATACGTCCATTTCATGCCAGGCACGCACAACTCAGCAATAACCAATTCCAGGTCTGTTTCCATATGTATATTGCCAGAATCTAATTGGCAGCCCACATACGGCGGTGTATCAGTGAGTTTGAAAATGGTTCTGATGGTAGGAGGTTTGTAGTCTATCTCGAAACTGCGAACCATAGAGATACCGCTCATGGTGATTTTGGCATTGGCATAAAACTCTCGGACTATTCTCATCGAAATGGGCGTGGGAGTGGCAATCAGACCACCCCAGCCTCTTTCACGGATCATGTCACATAATTGCCCGTCTGGTTTGAATCCCCTTTCTTTCACAAATGTCTTAGCTACATAACAGTAGTACTCCTGTTGGGCTTCCAAACACAAAAATTTGTTGTGGTCGACAATGTCCTCTCCTTGATTACCAGAGGAAGATGATGAAATAGAACGAGCGCGCTTAGGACCCATTGGTAGTGGATAGAGAAGATTAAACTTTTCTTGAGATGGAGTGATAGCAGAAGCTTGGATTTTTCCCACACTGATTTCGCACAGCCCTCTCGTGAAACCCTAGTTTATAATGCACTGATGATCGTGGGTAGAGTGGTGAACGTGGAGAGAATCGTGGTGACACCAAAATGTGAGGCTTCAATTTGTAACGGATGAGAGATGAAGAGACGTGTTATGGAGAGAACACTGTGATTGCGCTTCTGTTATAATTGCAAATGAGAGTCTAACTAGTCTCCAAATATTTTTTAAAACTTTTAAAACTGTCTCAGTCTGGTATCGCACGCGGCCGCATGCTCTTTCAATGGTTTTCGGTAGCGAGGCCATATGAGTGGCATTCTGGTTTGGCATGTGTGGAAGCTGTGCATGGCGCGCGATCTTAGGTTTGTATTCATTACGCTACAGCGTGACCTTGCTTCCGCCTCATTGAAGTTTACTTCAAACCGCTTTATCAATGATGACTTCAATTGCATATACCTACATAGGCATTAATGCACACTGTTAAGGCATGAATTAATGACCAAATAAACTCTAACCTATTTCAAATATTCTCAATGTAATTCCTGTTACACACTCAATTTTGCAAAATCGACAAACTATAAAGAATGAAATAAAGATGAACTAACTAAAGCAATCTAAACTGCATAAATAAATAAAAAAACCAATAGAGATAAATGTAATGGGTTGCCTCCCATCAAGCGCTAAGTTATAGTCAATTAGCTTGTCTGTCTATGAATCTCACGTCAAAGAAAGAATTGAGGTGCCTTCCTGTCTGTCCACCTCACCCCTGAAATTACTGTCTCTTACTTTCGTCAATGGCTTGACCTCCAAATCTGAATTTTCACCAGTTACACACCTCAACGGTTCATAGTTCACCAAATTCTGTACCTCATCATTTAAGAACCGATCCACCGAATCAACCCGAAAACATTCTTCTTCATCTGTTGGGAACTTCATTGCCTTAAAGACGTTAAAGGTAACCTCCTGATCATGTACACGCATCGTGAGTTCCCCTTTTTGCACATCTATCAAAGTCCTGCCTGTGGCTAAGAATGGTCTCCCCAGTATGATTGGTATGCTTTTGTCTTCCTCGTAATCTAAAATAATGAAGTCAGCCGGAAAGATAAATTTGTCCACCTTCACCAAAACATCTTCAACAATTCCCCGTGGATATGTGATGGATCTGTAAGCTAACTGCAACGAAATGTTTGTAGGCCTTGGAGCCGGCAATCCCAACTGATTGAATACTGACAAGGGCATCAAATTTATACTTGCCCCGAGATCACATAAACACTTACTGAAACTCATCTTCCCGATTGTGTACGAAATTGTGAAACTGCCCGGATCCTTCAGCTTTGGAGGTAATTTCCGCTGAAGCACTGCACTGCATTCCTCTATCAAGGCTACCGTCTTAAACTCGTCTAATCTCCTCTTCCTTGACAATATACCCTTCATAAACTTTGTATAGCTTGGAATTTGTTCCAATGCCTTGGCAAAAGGTATGTTGATTTGCAGCTTTTTAAATACCTCCAGAAACTTGCTGAATTGCTTATCTTCCCTCTGCTTATTTAATCTCTGCGGATACGGAACCCGAGGGTGAACTGGTGGTATTTCACTCTTAAGCTTCTCCTCTGAACTTGCTTTATATTTCTCTTCATGCTGTGACTCAGATTTTTCTAGATTTTCTATCTCGTGATCAATTGCTTTTTGCCTCATGTGTGCATGTGACCTCCTCGAAGATAACATTATGCGGCGGTAGCAGGACTATCAAGACTGCAATATTTTTCCCAGATCTCAATGTGATCGCTTGACACTGCTCCTTCCCGTCTCTTCGTGGATTTATCTCTGTATTACTTGGCAATGAACCTTGGGGCCTGTTGTTAAGCATGCTCGCCATTTGCCCCATCTGAGTCTCCAAATTCTTAATAGCCACTGCTTTGCTTTTGATCATAACATCCGTGTTTGCCATGTATTTCAACATCATCTCCTCCATTTCTGATTTCTTTTCTTGCTGAGGTGCAGCTGGAGTGTGATGTTGTTGTTGTTGAGAAAATCCCGACGGAAACGGTGGTTTTGGTGTAAAATCTGGCTGAGATGGCTGTGATTGAAATTGTTGATTCTATTGAAACTGATTTTGCTGATTCCCTTGGTTATTAGACCAACTAAAGTTTGGATGATTGCGATTGTTGGGGTGGTATGTGTTCTGAAATTGTCCTTGGTCTTTCCTGTAATTTCCCACATACTGTACCGACTCAGAGCTGATAGCACATTGATCCGTGGAGTGCGACCCCGCACAAATCTCACATACGAAGGAAACTGTTTTCACTTTGCTCTCTGCCAGTGTATCTATTTTCTTTGCCATCACTGCCATCTGTGCCGACAACTAAGTAATAGCATCTACCTCCAACACACCTTCAATCTTGGGATGTAGCATCAGAGATGTAGGATTCTGAAAATCATTTGTAGCCATAGTCTTGATAAGTGTATAGGCCTCATTATAGCTCTTTGCCCATAATGCCCCTCCTGCAGCTGCATCTACAATAGGTCTCGACTGCCATCCCAATCCATTGTAAAATGTGTTGATCACCATCCAATCTGGCATACCGTGATGTGGACACTTCCTCAGCATCTCTTTATATCTCTCCCATGCTTCATATAAGAACTCGCCCTGTTGTTGCTCAAACTGAGAGATAGCCATCCTCATCTTTGCAGTCGTAACCATTGGGAAAAACTTGGCTAAGAATTTCTGTGCTAAGTCCTCCCATGTAGTGATTGACCCTGATGGCAAAGAATGTAGCCAACTTCTCGCCTTATCCCTAAATGAAAATGGGAATAGCCTAAGTCTGATAGCATCCTCCGTCACACCGTTGTATCCGAATGTATCACAAATCTCGATAAAACTCAACAGGTGTTCATTCGGATCATCCGTAGCAGCACCCCCAAACTGTATCAAATTCTGCACCATCTGAATAGTGCCCGATTTAATCTCGAAAGTATTTGCTGCTATCGCCGGTCTGACTATGCTAGACTGTAGTCCATTAATATTTGGCATGGAATAGTCCCTTAGAGCCCTGTGCTCCTCTCTTTGCTATACTCTTTGTTCTTCTGCCATGTCCGGTATAGTACCTTCTAACTGTGCTTGCAAATTTCTCCGCACACTTGTTTTCCAACCTTTTCCGTTAATATTATCCTGCGCTGGTACTAACTCGGAATTAGATGAATGCGTGTGCATAAAAATCTACATGTACCTGCAACCAAAAACAAAAGCAAAAATAGAAATAAGATAAGATTGGATTTGTCTAAGTCATACAATATAGCTTAAAATTGATGATAATTATTTAAATTTAAACGCCTTTCCATGGCAACGGCGCCAAAAACTTGTTGCCGCTTTTTTAGTTCTAACAAATGAGCTCTAACTCATGCAAGCATACATGTGTCAACAAGTAATACAGAGTAAGTAGAGTATCGTCCCACAGAGAAAATTGTTTAATTTAAACCACTATTCATCAACTAAATCACTATTTTTATATGCTTAAACCAAATATTATAATTGTGAATTACTGTAAATGCAAATAATAACTAAAATAAGAATAATAACGAAATATATCAAATCTGGAAATAATGGGATCCTAACTTCATTTAATACTTCATCTAATTACCACCATCATGCAAGAAAGTTCACATATCATAGGAAAGTAGCCAAGAGCACTAATATAGACATAGCCATTTTTCAATGTACTATGACCTACTTACATAACATCCATATGCGATAGACACCATGTAATCATCAATATAACCAAAATCACTATATGTCTATGTGAAATTGCAACCATATTGAATTTAAGCACAAGCCCTTATTTTAACTCATACGGTGAAGCAAGATATGTCTATCGATTCACTTAAATACAAAGCTACCCAAAATAAAGCATTATATCGCATGTTATCATGATTACAATCCATACTCGCATATTATCTTTCAATTCCATACAAGTACTGAAAATGAATGGTGATCAGTCATTCATGCATGCAAAACAACCATGATAGAAATTCCTTATAATATGTAAAATAGTCCAGTAATCAAGTATGCAATTAAACTACATATTAAAATCCGTTAGAATCCCATAATGGAGTTTAGTTCATGACTGAACCAAAAGCCATCATGGGATCAAAGCTAAACATGGCTAATAAGCAAACAATTAAAAGAGAAAGGATAGAAATGATCAAACCCAATTGATGATTACAATCCACTAGTAACGTTCAAATCCTCATATAAATCCAGTAAAATACTAATAGTTGTCCATAATGATAGAAAATCCCAAGAAGAATTAGAAAAGATGGAGTTTAAGCTTCGTTCTACGTTAGAATCTCTCTCAGAGTGTAAACCCTAGTTATCATTATGAAAAATACGTAAAAACTGATCAATCCCTCCCTCTGACACCAGCCAGAATCGTTTTTTAATTAATTACAACCCTTAAAATTAAAAATTAAAATAAACATTTCGTGAAGATCGATTCATCGTGACTTGACTGCCACGCCTTTAAGTAATTCTGGCGCGGGGCGATATGTCAATCTGGCCCGGTCGTGTGAATGTGGCATGCGGTATGCGATCGCGCTATATAGCCGCACGTCTTCTGCAACTTTGAGTTCGGTTACGTGTCAGAAAGCGATGCATTTTTCTTTTCATTCCTTTGTCCATCTATGCTTAGTCTCCTTGCTCCACTTGATCCTCATGTTGTGCCTTCATTGCTCACATGCCCTTCACCATCGCCTAGTTATGCCATATCCTACACTTTTACACCAAAGGAGTTTTAAGTTAATGCAATGCAAAATAACATGAAATGCAACTAAAAACACACTAAAATGTACTTGAGATGGGCATAGTTCGTGTGAATTAATATCCAATAAGTAGGTGTAAAACCCACTTATCATCTCTCATCTTTGATGCAATGAATCTAAATGTTGCAAGGTGGCATATAAGATCAGATTTGGTTTAGATTTAGAGCACATGTTGTTATCCAAAATGGTGAGTCACAAGATTTAGAAAATCTTTTAACTTACAAGTTAAGTAAAAGGGTATTTTAGTAATTTCTCCTCCAAAAGGGTATTTTGGTAATTTTCCACATGATTTTAAGGGTAGTTTATTCATTTGACATGATTCCCTTTAATCTTAACCCTTAGGGTTTAATATTCATAATTAGGGTTTTCTAATTAGGGTTTAGGATTCCCAAATAGGAAATTAGGGTTTCCAAAAATACAATTAGGGTTCCTAATCGATCATTAGGGTTTTCTAACTGTAGATTAGGGTTTCTAATCTACATTAGGGTTTAATAAGGTTATACCTTATCTGATCAACACTTGATCATTAATTTTATATTGTACGAACACATACTCAAAGATACAATTATAATAACTATATTAACTATTGAATCCCTATCCATATTTATTGTTAGGGTTTTCCTTAGATGTTTAACATAACTCCACTCATATTACTCAATCAATAAATAGTGTAACCATCTTGCTAAGCTCATATCACGCAGATACTCAGCATAATATTGATAATCAATATTGATATTAAATAATAATAATAAAAAAATTATTTGTAAAAATTATATTGTTTAAAATTCTGGGTCCTCACATTCTCCCCTCCTTATAAGGATTTCGTCCCTGAAATCACAGCTTCCTTATATTCTAATATCTTTTAAAGTTGTATCATTAATTCCTTTATATAAACACAATACTAATTTTTGATTCGTATGTTAACCTGTGACGCAGATCCGTAAAGGAAACAACTCACATCGATATCTACCCACTAATACGCACGCAATTATATTATTGAGCGAAATCTTTCCCTGTCACCACCTCACCAATAAATACCTTTGCATCTTGAGTATCATATTAAAATGTGTACTATTGCTCTTCCCATTGAAGCGTGTCCTTTGATTATCGATTGCTTCATCACTTGGTTTCTTTGTTGATGCTTCCCTTATCAGCATTCTTCTTAATTTGGGCAATTCTGAACCTGATGATCCAATGATCCACAAAAGAAACAACCTTGTATCTTCTTTGGACTGGGATAATTAGGAGGCATGTGTCCCTCTTGACAATAGTTAAAATAGACTCCTTTACCCTTTAAACAAAATCCCTAATGGTTCTTCCCACAAACCGCACACGGATCACCTCCCTTCCTACTCTCTCCTGACTTTTTTCCCAATTGGGTATTATCACTCCACTTCCACTTATTGGGATTACTTCCACCATTACTACCTCTTTCATTCGTCTTCTTCTTCTTCTCTTGATGGTACCTAGATGCAGCTTCACTTCCTCCTTCAGCAATGATTGCTTTTCCAATAGAGTCACAAACGTATTGATCTGCAACCACTAAAAAAATAAAGGTCATTTCTTAAGCCAGAACCTTTGTCGCTTAATGACTCTCTTCTGCCGTCGGCATCGTCAGATTGCCACTAGAGGGTCGTCGCCTCGACTCCGAATCACCGCCATCGGGAAATTGGTAATTTCCGACGGCACGTCGTCATCAATGAGTCATTGCCGATGGCCATAACGACGGATATGCTGTCGCCACTAAGCTTTATTGAATTTTAATTTAATAAATATTATCGATCGTGGTATGCCGCCAATGATGAGTGTCTATTCCGTCATAATGACCTTCAAGTCATTGCCGACGGCCCCCCCATCGCCAATGACCTGCTTAAAAGAAAATTGCAAAATTACAAAATTCCCCTATTCATTTACATATATATAATTGTACCTGTTAAAAATTAAAGAAAAACAAATAATGACAATGCACACATATCAATAACAATCATATCTTTTACCATCAACAATCAATATTATAGTAAGATACAAAAGTCTAGCCTGTACAACTCAAAAGGTATATAAATACATACATAAAAGTCAAAATATAAACATAAACTAACTATAGCCCAAGATTAGGAATGTCAGTGTCACCATCACCGCCATCTATCGTACGATCGTCGGTCCCATCGTCGGTCCCACCCTCTATAGTCTCATCAGCATCAGCTCGGCGGTCATCACCATCTCCACCACGGGCATCGCCTGTGCCGTAGCCTTAACCCCAATGAGTCTCCTCAACAAGACCCTACAAAAGTAAATTATTAAAACTAAGCATATTTAAATTATTTTAATTTGTGTTCTACAAGTGTGGCAAACATGCTAATAACTTGGCATCCGTATATCAGAATCGAGTCCCATAAGTTTCAACACGTGCCTAATGCCTATTCAGTGCTACGTGTGTGTTTGCGTGTCGTTCGGACGAACGAGGCGGGTTTTGGTCTCTTTTTCGGCTTTTTGCCTAACTGTTGGTTCATTGGGCAAACATGCTGATAACTCAACATCCGTATATCAGAATCAAGTCCCGTAAGTTGCAACACATGCATAATGCCTATGCGGTACTACGTGTGTGTTTGCATGTCGTTCGGACGACCGAGGCGGGTTTTGGTCTCTTTTTTGGATTTTTGCCTAATAATTGGTTCATCGGGAAAACGGGCTGATAACTCGGCATCCGTATATTGGAATCGAGTCCCATAAGTTGCAACACGTGCCTAATGCCTATACGGTGCTACGTGTGTGTTTGCATGCCGTTCGGACGATCGAGGCGGATTTTGGTCTCTTTTTTGGCTTTTTGCCTAATTATTGGTTCATCGGGCAAACAGGCTGATAACTCGGCATCCGTATATTGGAATCAAGTCCCATAAGTTGCAACACGTGCCTAATGCCTATGCGGTGCTACGTGTGTGTTTGCGTGCCATTCGGATGACCGAGGCGGGTTTTGGTCTCTTTTTCGGCTTTTTGCGTTACTGTTGGTTCATCGGGCAAACGGGCTGATAACTCGGCATCCGTATATCGGAATCGAGTCCCATAAATTAAAACATGTGCCTAATGCCTATGCGGTTCTATGTGTGTGTTTACATGTCGTTCAAATGAACTAGGCGGGTTTTGGTCTCTTTTTCGGCTTTTTGCCTAATTATTGGTTCATCGAGCAAACGGGCTGATAACTCGGCATCTGTATATCGGAATTGAGTCCCGTAAGTTGCAACACGTGCCTAATGCCTATGCAGTGCTACATGTGTGTTTGCGTGTCGTTCGGACAAACGAGGCGGGTTTTGGTCTCTTTTTTGGCTTTTTGCCTAACTGTTGGTTCATCGGGCAAACGGGCTTATAACTCAACATCCGTATATCGGAATCGAGTCCCATAAGTTGCAACATGTGCCTAATACCTATGCGGTGCTACGTGTGTGTTTGCATATCCTTCAGATGATCGAGGCAGGTTTTGTTCTCTTTTTCGGGTTTTTGCCTAACTGTTGGTTCATCGGGCAAACGAGCTGATAACTCGGCATCCGAATATCGGAATCGAGTCTCGTAAGTTACAACACATGCCTAATGCCTATGCTGTGCTATGTGTGTGTTTGATATTCAACTTTACATAAGTAATATAATTACAAATTTCATAAATTACATAAATAAATACACGTATAATTTTTTTTACCTGTCGAATATGTGGTGGGAAGATGTTGGCCAAGACAACCGTATATACACGGATGGCCTCCTGCCATACTACACCCGTGAGGTTGTCAACGGAAGCTATAGGATCTATGGAGCCATGGACAACCTCCTGAGCCAGCTGGTAGATCCGCTCGCGTGATGGTGCGCCTGACTGCAATACACTGCTCGCCATGCACCCCTCTATAATCCGTCGGAAGAAATCGTCTGATAATGAAGGGCCGATGCCCGATCCACTCACACCACTACCTCCAGTGGGTGGGCGCCGCCGAGATCTCGCAGCAGGGACTAGGGTGTAGGCTGGGACATGGGGAATGGCCACAACTCTACCTTTCTTCGGTCCCCCTATAGCCTGCAGCTAGTCATCCATCTCCTCATCTGCACGCGTAGAATCATCGATTGCAGTGTCACCGCTCTAGCTGCTCTGGGCCACAACAAGGTCCTCGAATCGTCGCTGAAAAAAACACATTAATAGATGTAGGGATGAAATATAAAACAAAAAAATACAAAAGAATGTCCGAATTTTAAATACATACTAAATAAGAGAATTAAATAACTTACAGCAATGCGTTCTGCCTCAGGTGATATATAACCACCTTCACCTTTCTTCTGGTGGGCGTGCCACCAAAACTCCAAGCAGGAGGGTGCATGCTTTAGACTCACCTCGAGTCTCTCCCGGTAGAGATCGTACGACTGAGACTCCGTGTAGTGCAGGAGACGACTCTACTATCGGACAGCTGTACGCTGTGCCGGCATCTTCTTGAAGGCCTCACCGTCCCAAATGCCATACATCTGGTCCCACACCACAGCAGAGATGAAATCTGGCTGGACATCCTTAAGTGTCTGTCCATCAGCTATCTTCGTCTGGGCCTTCTTCTTCCAGTCGTGGACCCATTTGTCCCAATTCATCTCCAAGTATTTATGTAGAACAGTCATGCCATGGGCTTCCTGCCCGTCCTCAAAGCGGGAATATCTCTGCACATTACACATTAAGAAACTTAGTAGATAACATAAATCAAACTAACATATGAATGCATATAAAACTAACCTATATATGAATGAATGAATGACATCTTACCCTGAACTCAGTAATAATCAGCTGGCGTGTGCGGTCATCCACATTCGCCCACCTCATCCACGGGCTTGAGAATCGATTGCGGACGATCCCAAGCAACGTGTTCCTCGGCGTCGCGTCAAGGATACTATAATTGAAATTAATACATTTGCAAATTAGAAAGAATATATAAGAACTAAATACTTATGTCAATACTATATAGGACTATGAAATTACCTATTAGTTCCAACACAACAAATAATCGGTGTCTGAGGGGGATTCCCTAGCAAGCCACGTGCTAGTCCCCGTGGAGGCCTACGACGATCACCTATGTAGTGAAATACATTATTATTTATATAAACGAATATAATGTCAATACTATATAAAATAAAAAATAATAAGATGTATCCCGACAAAACATGTAATTATACCTGACGACCCGGCCTGCTCATCACCCCCACTACCTCTGCGGCCCCCACGACCATCACGCCCACCACGATCGCCATGTGGTTTACGCGCCTTATGTATATATATACTGTCAAATCATCAAAAAAACATTATTAGAAATTCATAGGTACAATATTTTTGAACAGTAACAAAAAGGATAACATACAGATACAACTAAAAGAATACAACATATACAACATAAATTGTAACAAGTCAACAAACTATTACATTTGAATACAACTAAAAGGACACAAAGAGTACATACTCCTAATCATTTATATCGTCAAAGCTATCAATATCAGAATCGTCATTTTCGAGTAATAAATCTTCAATATCATTTTCATCACCATCTTCATCATCCTCAACGATTTCTTCAATTATATCTACCTCCTCAAGAACACCGTCTTCACTTTCGACAGCGACGACATCATCCTCTTCTTCACTAGACTCACTAATAATTGTCATATCAGCAGGTGTGACACTAGTAGACTCGACTTGTAAAGGTTCATCGTCTGGACGAGGAGCTGTGCCTTGAAAACCACGGGCTTTGGTGGTTATTACAGCATACCATGGGCTTACAGGAGTTTTAACACTCCGTGCGTAGTATACTTGTGTTGTTTGACTTGCTAAAATAAAAGGCTCGTTTAAGTTTAGTTTTGACTTAACATTAACAGTCACCAGTCCTGAATTTTTATCTACTCTAACTCCATTCTCAACATCAAACCAATGACAATTGAAGCAAACTAACTCTTTATGACCCCAATATTTGAGAACGATAACTTCTAGCAATCGTCCACACCAGTCATCCCAAAGATTATCGTAGCAACTACCTTTAACCACAACACCAGAATCAGAAGAAGTAACTTCCCCAATATCACAACACTTAAATCTGTAACCGTTGACAATGCAGCATGTATAAGTATCTACAGATCTTTCAGGGCCGTCGGCTATAAGCTTTAGCCAAATGTCAGCTAACTCATCTGTGAGGACCTAATGTACATGAACACAACATATTATAAAGTTAATTATGCCATATCATTATGTCTATGATGGTAGATTCATTGAATTACAAATCAGTTAAACTTACATGATCTTTAAACCATTGCACAAATTCTCTATTCCTCAAATTTTGCAAATCCCCGTCCGATATAATAAGATTCGCTTCACGTATCTCAGCATCATATTGACTATAATACAGTTATATATACTTAATGTGTATGAAAGGAACTTATTGGCACAGTAACATAAGACAACATTTGAAAAGTTATGGCTACTTACTTAATGTATGGCGCTACTTCATTTATGTTGACAAGTGCATACAATGTGGCAGCTGCATACTCACTATCGGTCAAGAATCACCTTTTTTTCCCGCCAAATGGTTGTACAGGATGACTAAAGGCCGTTAATTCCCCATTTTCCTCGTGCGGGACAGCCTCATTCTGACGTAAGCGATTATGCCTCGTCTGAACATTCGGCTCAAAGTACAACGAGCAGAAATTAACAAGTTCCTCCATAACATAACTCTCAGTAATTAACCCCTCTACACGGGCTCTATTCTTCACCTTTTGTTTTAGACGTCGCATATACCTATGTGTTATGTATGCATGTATAAATGAGTAAACAAGAATGCACATTTTAGCGTATTAAAAACATTAATGTCATTACCTCTCGAATGGATACATCCATCTATATTGCTTGGGACTGCCAAACTTAGCTTCGTACGGCAAGTGAATAGGCAAATGCTCCATTGAATCATAAAACGATGGAGGGAAGATCATTTTTAACTTGCACATTATTTCAACTATCTACATTTCCATTTTATCTATATCTTTGAGTTGTAGCTCCGTTAAGCATAGATCTCTGAAGAAATTAGAAAGCTCCGTCAGTGCTTTAACCACATGATTCGGTAATAAGTCGATAAATGCCATGGGGATCAACTTCTATATGAATACATGACAATCATGACTTTTGAGACCCCGAAACTTCAACTCTTCGACTTTACAACACCTTGCTATATTCGAAGAACATCCATCTGGGAGCTTCAGTCCACTGATCCAATTGCATATCAATAGCAACCATTCCCTGGTCAAAGTATAATCAGCTTTAGGCGTTACCGTCTTACTACCCTCCTGATACAGCCACAGATGTTCCCTAATGTTCATTTCTACCAAATCAAGCCTCAAATTGTTGTTGTCCTTTGTTCTACCACTTGCATCTAGGTCTGTATAAAAAACATTATCAAATACGTTCTTCTCAGTATGCATCGGATTTAAACAATGATGGATGCATAGTGTAGACCAATAAGGAAGGTTAAAGAACATGGATCTGTGTGTCCAGTTGTGAACCTTGCCGTAACCATAAGCTCGCTCTAATATTTGATTCTTCCCTGGAGGTGGAAATTTAAAGTGAGTAATCCAACTCAGCACTGCTGTGCCAAAAATACGCCCAGGTACTTGACGTTTCTCTGTTTTTCAATTGAATTATCTACTCTTCTATCGATAACGATGTTCAATCGGCAAAAACTGTCTGGATGTTGCAAAGAAACTCATTTCCCCCCCATGTTTGAGCCACATAGCTTTAACTGACCCCATGCACACGGGACATGACAAGGCCCCGTGAGTCGACCACCCACTGATCATTCCTAATGTCGAGAAGTCATTTATGGTCCATAGTAAAGCTGCCCTCATGTCAAAGTTCTGTTTAAGAGATACATCATAAGTTTGAACCCCTTTATCCCACAACATCTTCAACTCATCAACTAACGGACTAAGGTATACATTAATGTCTTTACCTAGACTCTTATCACTCGGAATCAGTAAAGGCATGAACATGTAGGGATCTTTCATGCACATCAAAGGCGGGAGGTTATACACAGCAATAATCACCGGCCAAGTTGAGTAGGGCTTGGTGTAAGGCCCATTAAACGAATTAAACCCATCCGTAGCAAGTCGAAGCTTAACATTGTGAACCTCTTCATCAAATGAGGGGTGATTTTTATCAAACTTTTTCCACTCAAGTCCATCTGTCGGGTGCGTCACTTGACCATCAACTATGTTCCGTATAGAGTGCCATCTCATATACTCTACGGTATGTGTTGACATGAACAACTACTGAAGCCTCGGTGCAATGGGAAAGTAACGTAAGATCTTTCTCGGCACGTCTTTTCCCTTTTCTTTACTGGCATTCCTGATGTCTACTTGTACCACAAATATCACATGACCTCTTATCTTTATTGACATCACCGTAATGCAACATACAGTCATTCTCACAAGCATTAATCTTCTCATACCCTAGATTGAGCCTTTTGACCATTTTCTTCACATCGTAGTACGACTCTGGTAACTTATTACCTGCAGGTAAGCACTCCTTCACAATGCTTAATAGTTCATTAAAACCTCTCTCACAACAGTCATGCTCGTTCTTGAAGTGTAAAAACTTAGTCACGGTAGATAAGACGATGTGCTTTTTGTGCCTGTCATATAATGGCGTCGCTGCTTCATGCAATAACTCATAGAAACTCTTAGCCCCGTCATTCGGCTCTTGCTCGATGCTACTATCATCCCTGTATGTATTCCACTAGAAATATGAACCAGCAGCTTTGACTATCATGTTAGTACAGTCAAAGGTTTCGTCACCTCTAGATTCCGGTTCTGATTCATGTTCATCCAACCAGGTTTCCCCATGATAGATCCATGTCGTATAACCCTGCTTGAACCCATATACAAATAAGTCACACATGACATCACTCCTTTTATTCCACACTTCATTCATACACCTCTTACAAGGACATCTGATCTCATCGCCGCTGACTTCCTCAAACGTGAAATTGAGAAACTATTCAACCCCACTACGGTACTCAGAGCTAAGCCCACTCTTAGTCGCTACCCTATGTTCCATCCAACTTTGATCAACAGACATCTTGGACAACTATCTGCTATATATATGGAAAGTTAGACAAACACAATCAAGTCTCCAAGTTAATGTATTTCAAAGCTTATAAGTTTCCTAACTTCATCTCCCACTCTAACTGGTCAGGCTTCTATCCCATTCCCGGATGTGTCGCCTCATTGATGCCCATAACTTGAAAACATCTTTAAATTTTTCAAAAATTTCGGCAGCACCTCCCCATGGTCTTCAAGTACACGAAATAGACTAACACATCATAGTCTAAATATGCACCCGAAGAACATCAAGAGATATATACTGACCAAAAATTCAAAAAATATAAAGACGTGCTCAAGTCGTTAACATCGACCTAAGTGAGATCGAAACATATAAGAACAGTCCCAAAACAGGGACTCTTTGAGATCTACTCCTACTAAGTGAATCTCAAACGGGTTTCTAAGCTTCCTAAACTATATGAAAATATGCACATGTCAAGTCACATGGAATACACACATTTGATCATAGTGATTACTGAAGAAAAAAAAGACAATTTTTTTCAAGGATGAAGAAGAAATCAAAGAAACACAAAGAAGATCACTTTCTTAGACTCTCAGATGAGATTATAATCACTATATTCACCAAGTAGAGCAATCTTCAATAACTTAATAAATGAACCAAATTTCGAACAAAATTTTGTATTAAGATAACAGATGATGTAATGTAAAGACAACTTAACGATGAAAAAGGGAATATGTGGTTCGTAATAACATGTAATGACACTATATAAATATTATGCTACTAGAGTCACACTATACATTACATACAATAGAATCAAATTTGGTAAAGGTAAAATGTGAATCCTAGCCCCAATTATAGCCCCAAATTTGGAGATAGGAAAATTAGTTTCCAAAAATTGAATAAATATCATTGCCCCAATTATAGCACATTTACTTTCTAATTTAAGATATCACAAATTATCATATAAATGTAATATAATCTCACACCATTTGTTTCTCATCATCATAATTTCTTCAACAAATACAATACTAGTACTACTTTTGAAAGTCTCACTTGGATTATTTGTCAAATATAAATCAATTTCTACAAATTTTATTTATATATGCAAGTTAATAGAACTGATGATTATTTTATTTCTACAAGTCAATACTAATTTGTGTCCAAGTATCTAATGATTGTATATGCACCGTGGAGTTTACGCTAAAGAAAAAACATAGAAATTATAACTCATCTTCCAAACACCATATACAAACCTACTCTTCTAAATCACTCTTCGTCGTATTCAAAAAAATAATAATAACTCGAAATCTTACATGTTTATGAGCCTACCAATGCAAACCACCCGGTCCTTCCTCTGTGTCCGAAGTTGCGGCTGATTAATTAATGGGAGAATGCAGTTGGGAGGTGCGGTGGGAGGCCTCGATTACTACTGCCACAAAATGGATAAGGGAGGGTTGCAACAGGGATTAGAGAAATGGGCGAAATGGGAAGCAATAAACCAAAATGGGTGAACTTTTAGAGAATGAATAAACCGAATTTGAGATTCAGTGGGAAAATTAGGAGCGAAAATGGCTGAATTTGAGAGGGAAAGAAATATAGAGAGGAAATTTTTTTATAAAAGGAGTCATTGCCGTTGTGGGGAAGAGGTTTTAATTATCATTCTCGACGGCATCCCTCGTCGCTAAAGACACCATCGTTAGTGAGTCACTCCCATCAGCACTACCGTCAATACTAAAATCATTGTCATCGCCAATGAGCTTTTCCCTCCACCGGGAATGTCTGGCGCCAAAAATAGAACATTCTCGACGGCAGGCATAGGCGACGGCTAAACCGTCGATATTGACATTATTCGCGATGGGAATTATACCATCGGCAGTGTGCCCGTCGTCAGTGACCCTTATTTTTGTAGTGAACACGGCTACCTTGTTAAATATCCATGGGTTTAGTCCATTCTCAAATCTCCACATTTTTCGTGCCTCCGTATCCATCTGATGTGGTGCAAATCTCGTTAATTCGTTTAATTTGGCGGCGTACTCTGAAATCGACATGTTCTCTTGCTTCAATTCTAAAAACTTCACTTCCATTCTGGCTTTGCATGTTCGGCGAGAAATAGTTCTCAAAGAACAACTCCTTAAACCTTGTCCACGTTACCACTGTTGTCCCAGCTCTAGCCTGATTTATCTCCCACCAATAATTAGCGTAGCAAAAGCTATCTTTTGCTCCTCTGCTACTCTTGCAATAATAAAAGCCTTTTCCATCTCTTTTACCTAAGTTTGGGCTTCAATAAGATTAGTGGTTCCTTTAAATTCTGACGGCCCTACTGCTGGTGCCCTATTTTGTATCACTTGAGCTAACATGTCTACAAAGTTTTGCATTGGGTCTGCTTGACCTCCTTCATTATTCATCTATTGTTCCTCCCTTTGGTTTCGATTTTGTCGTTTAGGCGGCATTATCTGATTAAATAAAAACTTACATTAATCCTTTATCTTTATACTAATTCTTATTAGTAGCATAATAAGAATTTAACACAAATTTATCATATTATTGCATATTTATTCAAATAGTAAATAGTAATTTTAGTACAATACACATACTGCTATAATCAATTATTATCCCTTTTTGACAAAACTCTGGATTAACTACCATAACTTAACACAAAAAGTTGAGATTCACTAAAATCATATTAATATTCATACCCAAAAATAAGGATTACATTCATACAGATATTCATACCCAAAAATAAGGATTACATTCATATAGATATTACAAGGATTACATTCATATAAATATACATATATTTACATATACATACTCATAGCTTACGATATTACCATCTTTAATATTACATCTCACTACCAGAAGGTACAACTGCTCATGTTTAATCTGTCTACAATCCACTCCCTTCACCTGTCTTCTTCTTAGGACACTTATTGAACCCGTGACCCATTCCACCACATGAAAAACATCTTCTTTTATTTGGCTTTGGACAATTTGGCGAAATATGTCCTTCTTGTCCACAATTGAAACACACATTCTTTCCCATCATACACTCTCCCAAATGATTCTTTCCACACTTGCCACATGCTTGCTTCTTCTTTGGATTTGAATTCCCGGAATTACTGTCACTGTCATTGTTCCTTTTCCTTTTATTGTTACCCTTATTCTGCTTGATTGTACCTTCTGATGATCCACCACCTTCAACCCTCATTCTATCCACTTGTGTCTTCAGATCGTTTCGTTCTTTGGTCATTTCACGCAATGCCCTCTCCATCTTCCACAATTCCTCCAAGAGAAATACCTTATTCCGTAGCTCCTGAGCTTCTACAGATACTGAAAGTAGTATGCATACAAGTCAATCATGTATTATGATAAAGCATATACTTTGTAATCAATCTTATTTATTTATTAATAAAAGAATTATTTATTAAAGACATTTAATTATCTACATGGTGCTGTTTTAATAATATGTGATAAACCCATAGTTTTAAGCAATGCTTTTAGAATCATGCTAATGAGATCTAAATTCTTAGATAGCTTAAAACTAAAATGTTCCCAATCAATGGATTACTAAAAAGGGGAATAGTGAATCCGGATAGATTGGTACGTACATTGCTTGCTAATTGGATGATGATGATTGATCTCATTATCATTTGTGTGAAAACACTAAAGCAAGTATATAGGTGCTTATTAGAGAATAAGTTCACTGAACGTGACTCGCTAAGGAATACCTAATGGAGTTTTACTCGCCTATTAATAGAAATTCCTGTAGTGATAGTAGTACAAATGATCCTTAGACTTGAGATCATCATAGTATCTTATATATAATGAATTACACTTTGACTTATTCCTTAAGACTCTTAGAGTATATCAAAGAGTATGCTTGGGTGTAATAAGTTATATATGGAGATAATGAATGATCAATAATGAATCTACCACTTCTAGTAAAAGAAGAGAAATGTCCTATGTGATTCGATAAATGACAACCCAGGAATCCTTAGCCATGGTAGAATGAAATTAGAAAGTAGTTTCTAATTTGCATTCATTAAGAGTTGTGCATTTAGGAATCGAAATACATATAATTAAATAAAATAAGACTTGTGATAATTCCATGTCTTATATTTAATTGTGACATTGTATGGTGGAAGGATTGAATTGTCAGTAACTATTTACTTAAAAGGTTCTTTTATGATTAATGTTGAAATATATATTATCTAGAAAGTCGTTGATCGCTAGGGGAGGCTTATCCTATTGTAGAATAAATATTATTTATTTAAATAAATTAATCGTTTAATTTATTTATTTAAATAAGATTAGAATTATTCTAATTGATTTATTCACAATAGGTTTAATATAGGGAACCTAAAGGATCACACCATAAAAGGAGGAATAATTATTTAAGAAGTTAATGGCATAATCGTAATAATATGGTAAGTATAGTTAATTTAATCTATGGTGATAAAATAAATTAAATAGTTTAATATTTGTAATTTAATATTTTGGAAATATTAAATATAAGTTAATAAGAGGAGTCTTATTAATATTATTACAATTATTATTATTTAAATTTCTAAAAGTGGTTAGGAGTTAATTTAATATAAGTACTGTGACGCCCCCAAAATAGGTATACATCACCCATCTTGAGTCGCCAAATACATGGTACAAAATTTAAATACAACTTAATTATACAACAGTCGTGTAAAATATGATAAAACATAATCTAAGAGTTTTAATAAGAATATTGTCATCTAGACAATATCCACACTCAATGGAGTCCTCATTACATTTATTGTCACACTATTTAACAGAATAGTGAGGACTACTAATGCTATCTTCTGGACTGTCACTCCATTCTCCGACTAGTCCCTGATACGTTCTCATTTCCTAAAGAGAACAGTGAATGAAAGGGTGAGCTCAACTAGCCCAGTAAGAAATATTATGACTAAGATAATGCAGAATAAATTATCATTAGTCTTCAACAATGTTAAACTGATAAAATACAATAGAAATCAAGTTTAAGCTGCAATGTGAATAAGCAATCCATTAGAAGAGTCAAGTAGGCATGATATCTACTATCTTCTATGATTTAAAATGTTTTCATCAATTTTTATCGCTAAGACTTCGACAATAAATAAACCACATCATCGAGTCATCCTTGCGCACTACGGGCCAAGTATATTCATTAAATCATCAATGATCATGACTATCTAAGAATAATCCACGGTCATAATCATACCAAAAGCGTCCATCAATGCACTACAGGAGCTCATCGAGGACTTTTACCACATCATTCGTTACATTACTACGGTCATGATTATCTAGAATAATCCCTGGTCATAATCATACCAAGTCCATTTATGCACGCGTAAGCCAAAGATGACTTTCATCACAATATAAGTATGAGGATGATGACAATGATATAAGCAATAATCAAGCGAAATCAAAGATAAATATTAAAGACTTTAAATTTATCCAAATATTATCAATCACTTAATAAACTCATAATCTAGTATTATTAATATTATAATAATATTTTAATCACTTTTTAAACTTATAAACAATTTATTTCAATTATTTACACTTTACTAAATAATGCATTTTAATAATTCAAAAATGCCATACTCATAAGATTTCATCACCAATGATCAAATCTCTCATCAAAAATCTGCATATACCCTATATAAGATCCCCAAGCCATAAAATCCTATTTTCCAATTTTGTTACTTCACATAACATATTTAATTCATTTACTCATAACTAGTTCATTTTCATGAAAAATACCAAATCAGTCCCAAAAATATTTCTTTTTTTGGATTTAGCAGAATATAGTCCCATATTGAACATATATTTTTCTCAGAATTTTTAAAATTCATTTACTATTTTTCATATGACCAAAACTACCGAATATTTAGACATTTATCATAAATTGTACTTTTGTCCAAAAATTCCGAAATTTACAAGGTATACTCCTGTTATATACATGTACTCCCAATAAAAATTTCACCAATTTTGGAGTTAACCACAAGGAGTTATAAGGGTTTACTTTTCAAATAATCTTTTCCCATTGAATCCATAACTCTTAATCTATACATCCAAAAATTGCCATCTTTGGACACAATATGGAAAACTCATCAAATTATCATTTCAAATTTTTCCAAAATTTTTGAGGGTTAGAAAAATTACGAAACTGCAAATGAATTTTCACCCGCCATGCGGTAATCCACGTAGACAGATCATTTCTACAATTTAATAAGGAATGAATACAAAGGATCATTCACCATGCATGCGGTAATCCACATAGACATGTTATTCCAACAGAATAATAAAGAATGGAATAATAGAAGAATTCACCATGCATGCGATAGACCACACAGACAGGTTATTCCCAACAAAATAATAAAGAATGGAATCAGGTCATGCGTAATCCGCACAGACAGGATATTCCAACAGAATAATAAAGAATAGAATAACAACAGAATTCACCAGGCATGCGATAAACCGCACAGACAAGTTATTCTAACAGAATAATAAAGATTGGAACCAGGTCATGCGTAATCCGCACAGACAGGATATTCCAACAGAATAATAAAGAATGGAATAACAACAGAATTCACCAGGCATGCGATAGACCGCATAGACAAGTTATTCCATCAGAATAATAAGGAATGGAACCAGGTCATGCGTAATCCGCACAGACAAGATATTCCAACAGAATAATAAAGAACGAAACAAGGTCATGCGTAATCCGCACAGACAAGATATTCCAACAGAATAATAAAGAATGAAATAATAGAAGAATTTCACCATGTATGCAGTACTTCGCATAGACAGGTTATTCCAACATAATAATAAGGAATGGAATAATAATAGCCCTCTTCATGAATACGAAAGAAATAATACCCCTTACCTTAGAAAGAAAAGCTGATCTTTGGAGTAGAGAGGTAGCGCAGACTTCTCTTCTTCTTTCTCTCTATAATTTCTCTCTATAATAATTGCTCTATAGCTTTAGTGAATTGGTGAGAAATGAAAGAAGAATGAACTTCTATTTATAGGAAAATATAGTTTCGATAATTACACGTTTTGGAGCTAGAAATAATACAGTACAATACCTTCAACTTTTCTTTCATTTTTAATTTAGTCCTGCAAGTATTATCAAACTTGCACAACCTCCTCTAATAGTAAATAATGTGAATCAATAGTTCAATCATGTGAATCAATAGTTATACTCATGTGAAAATACGAATTACAGTATAGTACCTCCATCTATACCTCCATTTTTAACTTAGTCACGCAAGTAATATCAATCTTGCATCAACTCCCCTAATAGTAAATGAATGTGAATCAATAGCACACACATGTGAACAAATAGTTATAATCATGTGAATTAATAGCAATTAATTGCTCATTTATCCGGTTAATTACCCGATTGGTCAATATAACATCCAGATATCAATTATTATCGAAATAAATGTCGATTTCCACTAACACTAACAATCACAACACAATGGAAATATTTTTCTCAAAAATTTTATTTTTGAAATTTCGAAGTTTGACCTTTTCCGAAAAAGTCAACTATGGAACCAAAAAGTCAACCCCGACAAATTTTGTGTTTATATAGTCTAATTCTACTAATTTCATCATTTCGGACTCAAATATCATGTCCGCGTCTCCAAATTAAACTCCAAACTCAACTTCGATTTTTAATAACATTCATCATTAATATTATAACTCACAATATTTAACAACAGGTCGTTCCCAGAAAAGAGGGGGCTTTCCAATAAAAATTTCTCCCTATTGGCGCGCAATTAGGTGACCAAACCTCTCCTTGACAGAACTTCTAGACATTGTAAATATTGTAATTTAATAATATAAATAACTTTGTCGTCTCAATTATTGATTTAATAATATATCATATTATGGAGATGATACTGTGACAATAATCGAATCAATAACATGAGAAATATAATGCAGCAATTATTGTAGCAATAATTAAGTATAACTGAGTGACTTCTCACGTAAGCATCAGTAATCAATATCGTGTGCTACTATGCAACCACGCGTATTACTGTACTTTTACTATCGAGTAGTTCAACAGTTTTAACGGTAACACTTTTGCCGTTATTTTTATAAAAAGATAATTTTGTCGTTTTCTTACTACGACAATACTTCCGTTGTGGGGTCCACCAATGATTGTGCCATCGTACGGATATTCCCCGACAAAAAGAATATTCCCCGACCAAACGAATATTTTATAACAACTTGCATACTTTGGAAAATTTATAAATATTACCCACAACTATAACATTATATCAAATCCACACCATAATATTAAAAAAAAATATTTTGAGAAATTTAAATCTTTATTCATAAAATTTGGGGTCTCATAATATCCCCTCCTTATGAAATTTCTCCCTCGAAATTTACGTACGTACCTGGTATGCTAAAGAGGTGAGGATACCTTGATTTCATTTCAGATTCTAACTCTTGAGGTATAACCTTTGAGTGTCGAATAGGATCCTTCTTATCCAAGATTTTAACATGTATCTCCTCATACATTAAATCTTCTGCTACCTCGTCTAGTTTCAATTCAATAATGTGGTTCGGGTCATCCACATATTTACGTAACATCGATACGTGAAAAACGTTATGAACACGCGACATACTTGGTGGCAAAATGAGTCTATAGGCCACAGTTCCTACTCGATCGAGGATTTCAAATGGGCCAATTAAATCGAGGGTTGAGATAACGCCTTCTTGAACCTTCTTCTTCACATTCATTAGATTCGGATGTGTAGCTTAAGCGGCTTTAACTACTTATATATTCGTTATCTTCATTGTGGTCCCTAGAGTCTTTAACTCTATCTTCATCATTTGTAAGTTATACGAAATGGGTCTTTGTGTTAACAACGTCGCACTCATAAACACATATGATCTTCTACTCAATGCATCAGCTACCATGTTCGCTTTTTACACAATAATATTGAATAGTATGGTTGTAATCTTCAACAGCTCGAGCCAACGTCTTTGGCGCATTACACGTTCGTTTTGGTTGCAGTAATATTTAAAGGTTGAAGAAATGGGTTTTGTACTGGGGTCAGTACAAAATTCGATTTCACACTCTGGGGTAAGCTAGGAAGTTCTTCAAGAATACGTCAGGAAATTTATTAACAATAGAAATATCATTCAAAACTGTGACCGTCATCCAAGACTTGGATGACACTTCACATTGATATCTATCAACTAGCCACCATTATTCACGACGTCCCCGACGGATATTCTAGCTTCGGTGTATTCCAAGACTTGGAAGTCACCAGCGAAAGGCTCAGGGCTCTTTACTTATGGCTTGATATGACAATGATTGACTTTAGTAGTTTGGTTTCTTGAATTCACATAACAGGTTGGTTAGGAATATGAAAGCTAACAACCTTACGAAAATAATTGATTTTAGCATGATGAGTAGTTAACCAATCAATCCCTAAAATCACATCAAATGCAAGTATTTTCAAAGAAATAAGATCAACATGTAACGTGAAAGTGTCAATTTGAATTAAACAAGATTTATAAATAGTGGAGGTAACAAATGTTTCTCTTAACAGAGTTTCAACAGATAAAAGAGCCAAGTTCAAACATTGAACACCACTAGGTGAAATAAAAGAGTGGGTAGAACCAGTATCGAATAAGGTATAGACTTCGCAAGAGTTTATGATTAACTTACCCATGATAACTTCATTCGGGTTCCTCGATAAACGCTCTCACTTAAACTATCGAAGTTTGACTTATGCGGGACATCCTTTAAGCGTCACCATCCCGGTTGGACTTAAATTTGCTATAGAGTACATTCCACCCTTAATTGCTTCGCCACATTCACGATCCATGATTCGAACCATTACTTTCCGATCCATATCGAATTGGGGTTGACTGATTACTTGCCAGGTAATTCGAATTCGATGTTGGATTCTTCAATGTCTTTGTCAAAAAGCGAAATCCATTTCATCTATTTTGGCCTTATTAGATCGGACGTCTTTTTCTACAATATCAACGCGTCATGCGGCTTTTACCCATGCATCATCTATTCTCATTCGTTCATTTGCTTCTTCTTTCATCAAAACCTTGATCATAGCATTCTCGATTCCACTCTAATATCTTATACTACGCCAAAGAGTGCTTCATTCAAGCATCGCACATCGGGTAACACAACTTTGAATTGTTGCATCCCTTTGCTCCACGATCACCTTTCCGTTCTTGACTGCTCTTCTAACTCATGAATACTGATTTTGTAATTCTAAATTTCGATCATAAAATTCTTCTAATAAATTCTCCTCATGTTCCTCTTCTTCCTCACTCTCAGCTGCTACATCTGCGACTAGCTCAGGTACAGCTATTAGTTCTTCACTCACCACGTAGATATCTCTAATTTCTTCTTAAATCGACATAACATTAACTTTGGTTGGTGATTAAAGGTGTCTCAACGATCTCATGTGCTTCATTGCTGATCTCAACATTTTCAGATGCCATTTTCAAACACTGTCACAAAACAAGGGTTAATTAACATATCACATATTATCCCTATACTATGACCGACCAATTAAATACCAAATAAACTTAGGTAGGTCATACTAGCGAAGGAATTCCTCGTCTCTCCCCTCCTAGTTCTTGTCTCACATCTCAGCCAAGGATCATATCCCTAAGCTTTGATACCAACTGTGACGCCCCCAAAATAGGTATACATCACCCATCTTGAGTGGCCAAATACATGGTACAAAATTCAAATACAACTTAATTATACAAGAATCGTGTAAAATACGATAAAACATAATCTAAGAGTTTTAATAAGAATATTGTCATCTAGACAATATCCACACTCAATGGAGTCCTCATTACATTTATTGTCACACTATTTAATAGAATAGTGATGACTACTAATGTTATCATCTGGATCGTCACTCCGTTCCCCAACTAGTCCCGACTATGTTCTCATTTCCTGAAGAGAACATTGAAAGAAAGGGTGAGCTCAACTAGCCCAATAGGAAAAATTATGACTAAGATAATGCAGAATAAATTATCATTAGTCTTCAACAATGTTAAACTGATGACATCAAGTTTAACTGGAGCGGAATAAGCAATCCATTAGAAGAGTCAAGTAGAGCATGATATCTACTATCTTCTATGATTTAAAATGTTTTCATCAATTTTTATCGCTGAGACTCAACTTAATAAATAAACCACATTATCGAGTCATCCCTGCACTTCGGACCAAGGATATTCATTAAATCATCAATGATCATGACTATACCGAATAATCCCTGGTCATAATCATACCAATAATTGTCCATCAATGCACTACAGGATACTAAGGACTTTTACCACATCATTCGTTACATTACGGTCATGATTATACCGAAGAATCCCTGGTCATAATCATACCAAGTCCATCTATGCACATAAGCCAAAGATGACTTTTATCACAATATAAGCATGAGGATGATGACAATGATATAAGCAATAATCAAACGAAATAAAATCAAACGAAATCAAGGATAAATATTAAAGACTTTAAATTTATCGAAATATTATCAATCACTTAATAAACTCATAATCTAATATTATTAATATTATAATAATATTTTAATCACTTCTTAAACTTATAAACAATTTATTTCAATTATTTACACTTTACCAAACAATGCATTTTAATCATTCAAAATGCCATACTCATAAGATTTCATCACCATTGATAAAATCCTCATGCATATACCCTAATATTGCATATATCCTATATAGGATTCCCAAGCCATAAAATCCCATATCATTTCCCAAAAATATTTCTTTTTTAAGGATTTAGCGAGAATATAGTCCCATATTGAACATATATATTTTCTCGAATTTTTAAAATTCTTTTACTATTTTTCATATGGCCAAAAGCGCGAATATTTAGACATTTATCATAAATTGTACTTTTGTCCAAAAATTCCAAAATTCTGAGGGTATACTCTGTTATATACATGTACTCCCAATAAAAATTTCACCAATTTTGGAGTTAACCACAAGGAGTTATAAGGGTTTACTTTTAAAATAGTATTTTCCCATAAAATTCATAACTCTTAATCTATACATCCAAAAATCGCCATCTTTGGACACAATATGGAAAACTCATCAAATTATCATTCAAATTTTTCCAGAATTTTTGAGGGTCAGAAAAATTACGAAACTGCAAATGGATTTTTCACCCACCATGCGGTAATTCACGTAGACAGATCATTTCTACAATTTAATAAGGAATGAATACAAAGGATCATTCACCATGCATGCGGTAATTCATATAGACAGGTTATTATTCCAATAGAATAATAAAGAATGGAATAACAGAAGAATTCACCATGAATGCGATAGACCGCACAGATAGGTTATTCCCAACAGGATAATAAAGAATGGAACCAGGTCATGCGTAATCCGCACAGACAGGATATTCTAACAGAATAATAAAGAATGGAATAACAACAGAATTCACTAGGCATGCGATAGACCGCACAAACTGGTTATTCCAATAGAATAATAAAGAATGGAACCAGGTTATGCGTAATCCGCACAGACAGGATATTCCAACAGAATAATAAATAATGGAATAACAACAGAATTCACCAAGAATGCGATAGACTGCATAGAAAGGTTATTCCAACAGAATAATAAAGAATGGAACCAGGTCATGCGTAATCCACACAGACAAGATATTCCAACAGAATAATAAAGAACGGAACCAGGTCATGTGTAATCCGCATAGATAGGATATTCCAACAAAATAATAAAGAATGGAATAATAAAAGAATTTTACCATGTATGCAGTATTTCGCATAGATAGGTTATTCCAATATAATAATAAGGAATGGAATAATAATAGCTCTCTTCATGAGTACGAAAGAAATAATACCCCTTACCTTAGAAAGAAACTGGATACTAGAGTAGAGAGGTAGCAGACTTCTCTTCTTCTTTCTGTCTATAATTTCTCTCTATAATAATTGCTCTATAGCTTTAGTGAATTAGTGAGAAATGAAGAATGAGCTTCTATTTATAGGAAAATATAGTTTCGATAATTACACGTTTTGGGGCTCGAAATAATACAGTACAATACCTTCAACTTTTCATTCATTTTTAATTTAGTCCTGCAAGTATTATCAAACTTGCACCACCTACCCTAATAGTAAATAATGTGAATCAATAGTTCAATCATGTGAATCAATAGTTATACTCATGTGAAAATACGAATTACAGTATAGTACCTCCATCTATACCTCCATTTTTAACTTAGTCATGCAAGTATTATCAATCTTGCATCAACTCCCCTAATAGTAAATGAATGTGAATCAATAGTACACATATGTGAACAAATAGTTATAATCATGTGAATTAATAACAATTAATTGCTCATTTATCTGGTTAATTACCCGATTGGTCAATATAACATCCAGACATCAATTATTATCGAAATAAATGTCGATTTACACTAACACTAACAATCCCAACACAATGGAAATATTTTTCTCAAACTTTGAAATTTCAAAGATTGACTTTTTCCGAAAAAGTCAACTGTTGACTTTTTTGACCAAAAAGTCAACCCCGACAAATTTTGTGTTTATAGTCTATTTCTACTAATTTCATCGTTCCGGACTCAAATATCACGTCCGCGTCTCCAAATTCAACTCCGAACTCAACTTCGATTTTTAATAACATTCATCATTAATATTATAACTCACAATATTTAACAACCAGGTCGTTCCCAAGAAAGAGGGGGTTTTCCAATAAGGATTTCTCCCTATTGGCGCGCAATTAGGTGACCAAACCTCTCCTTGACAGAACTTCTAGACATTGTAAATATTGCAATTTAATAATATTAATAACTTTATCGTCTCAATTATTAATTTAATAATATATCATATTATGGAGATGATACTATGACAATAATCAAATCAATAACATGAGAAATATGATGTAGCAATTACTGTAGCAATAATTGAGTATAACTGAGTGACTTCTCACGCAAGTTTCAATAATCAATACCGTGTGCTATTATGCAACCACGCGTATTACTGTACTTTTACTACCGAGTAGTTCAACAGTTTTAACGGTAACACTTTTACCGTTATTTTTATAAAAAGATAATTCTGTCGTTTTCTTACTATGACAATACTTCTGTTGTGGGTTCTACCAATGATTGTGCCGTCGTACGGATATTCTCCGACAAAAAGAATATTCCCCGACCAAATGAATATTTTATAACAACTTGCATACTTTGTAAAATTTATAAATATTACCCACAACTATAACATTATATCAAATCCACACCATAATATTCAAAAAAAATATTTCGAGAAATTTAAATCTTTATTCATAAAATTTGGGGTCTCACAAGTACTCTCATTTATTCATAATAAGATTAGAAGTCAAAATTAGTTAAAGGAGTTTAATTAATTATATATCCCCAATAAGATTAGGGAGCCTATTTAATTAAAGGAGTTTAAGTAAATAAATAATACCTTATTTTAATTAAATAGGGTTACCTGATATCTTTATAAGACGAGTCTTATATCAGATATCATATATACGTAATTCCAATAGTCGGAGATTTGAGTACGCCCCCTTTTTCTACAGAGATAAGAAAAACTAGGGTTTGAGCCAATACATCCTTCTTTTTGAAAATTCTTCTTCCTTGGTGGATCACCTGTAGAGGCCATACACTTGGGTGGCTAACATTGATCAAAGGAAGGAATCTACCTAGAGACTCAAGGAAATCGCGGAGAAGTAGGAGTTGAACTCGTACCCGTGGAAGCTCATATCTACAAGGGAATGATTCCATAACTTCTTGTTCTTTGATTTAATTAATATTATGCATAAAGGATGATCTGGGTAATTGGTTTGTGAAAAATTTTAAAATTTGATTTTTCTTTGCTTCCGCTATTTTTGTAATTTGATTGCTACCATTATGATTCAAGAGGCAAAATATAAGGAGTTACATGATGATGTAATTGACAAGTGTTGTCTACTTATTTATTTATATATAGTTTGTTGTGCACACACAAGGCTATATACATTTGAAATGAGATCCTTATTCTCACTAGCAAATCTATAATTAGAAATTGCCGAACTATATTCATAAGGGTAATATAGTTTGAAGAAAATAGTGGGAGATACCAATATAAAATAAGACCTAATTTATTTTGGTAAAATAAATTAATAAATGAATGTTTGCTAAAATATTATATTTTTACATGCAGAAATTTAAAAAATGTCACTCACTAATTTCACTGCGTAGCATACTTGATGCTAACAAACTGACCGGACCGAATTACACGGACTAGTTAAGGAATCTAAGAATTGTTCTCAATACTGAAAAGATTTTTTATGTCCTAAATTCGCACGTACCTGCAAAAGTTATAGAGACAGCCTCTGAGGAATAGATTGCTACTTTTAAACAGTGGCAAGATGATGCATTTGTGGCTCAATGCATCATGCTCGCATCCATAAGTAACGAGCTTCAACGTCAGCATGAAACCATTGATGCTCCTACTATGCTACTGCACCTGCAAGAGCTGTATGGTGAGCAAAGTAGGACTGCTAAATATGAAAAATCTAAGGAGCTCTTTCGATCTCGGATAACCGAGGGTACTACTATTGAGACTCATGTCCTAAAGATGATTAATTTGATTGAATGTCTTGGATAGCTTGGGTTCGTCATGGATGGGGAGTTGAGTCAAGATTTGATCTTACAGTCACTCCTTGACACCTCATAATTTGTTGTGAATTTTCACATGAATAAGTTGGACGTCAACTTGCCTGAGTTACTTAACATGTTGAAAACTGCTGAAGGTCCCTTACCATCCAAGACGAACCATGTCTTAATGGTGGATGATTCTTCCAAGAAAAGGAAGAGGCCCAAGGTATCTTCTCAAAAGAAGAAATCTAAGATGGTTAAGGGTAAGGCGAAAGTGAAGGATTAAAATAAACCTGATCCAGCTAGCAAAGAAATTTGCTTCCATTGTAATATGCCTGGTCACTGGAAGAGGAACTGCAAGGATTATCTTGCGAAATAAAAGCAGAAGAAGCTTGGAGAAGCTTTGAATCCTAATCAAGGTTTGTTTATGATTGAAATTAATTTTTCTAAAAGTCAATCTTCTACTTGGGTATTGGATATCGGCCGTGGTTCTCACATATGTAATAATATGCAGGGACTGGTCAAAAGTAGAAAGCTAAGTAAGGATGAGGTTGTCCTACGAGTGGAAAATGGAGCAAAGGTTTCTACATTAGTTATAGGGACTTATTGTTTAGCACTGCCTACGAGCAAGTCCATTAGTTTAAATAATTGTTATTTTGTTCCGTCACTTATTAGAAACATTATTTCAATATCTATATTGGATATGGATGGTTTTGACATTATAATAAAGAACAATAGTTGTTCTATTTATAATAATAATGTTTTATATGGTGTTGGTAATTTACGAAATGGACTTTACATTCTTGACTTGCATGAAAATATACTTCATATTGAACAAACTAAGAAAAGGAAAAGAGATGATGTAAATTATACCTTCATGTGGCACTGTAGACTCGGTCATATTAATGAAACAAGATTATCCAAGTTGCATAAAGTTGAGCTCCTAGAGCTATCGGATTATGAATCCTATCCAACTTGTGAATCTTGTCTCATGGGAAAAATGACTAAATCTCTTTTTAGTGGAAAAGGAGAAAGAGTTACAGAGTTGTTAGCGTAGGTACACACAGATGTATGTGGACCTATGACAACGAATGTACGAGGAGGGTATTCTAATTTTATTACATTCACTGACGATCACTCAAGATTTGGATATGTGTATTTAATGAAATACAAATCTGAATCATTTAAAAAGTTCAAAGAGTTCAGCAGTGAAGTAGAGAAACAAACTGACAAAAGTATTAAGATTCTTCGATCAGATCGAGGTGGTGAATACTTAAGCGGTGAGTTTCTCAATTATCTCAAAGAAAATGGTATAATCTCACAATGGACTCCACCAGGGATGCCACAATTGAATGGTGTATCTGAAAGAAGAAATTGAACACTGTTGGGCATGGTTCGTTCCATGAGTTTTACTGATCTTCTGGTGTCATTATGGGGATATGCCCTAGAAGCGGCTACATATCTACTAAATAAGGTTCCCTCAATATCCTTCCTTAAGACTTCATATGAGATGTGGAAAGGGAGGAAGCCTAGTCTTAAGCATGTTAAGATTTGGGGATGTTCAGATTATGTGAAAAGGTTTCAGAATGATAAGCTTGGAACAAGATCTGATAAGTGCACGTTTGTTGGATATTCTAAAGAAATTTTTGGATACTATTTCTACAATCCTACTAAACAAAAAGGTGTTTGTTGCCAAACATGTTGCCTTCTTGGAAAAGGAATTTATTCTTAAAGGGGCCAGTGGGAGGAAAATAGATCTTGAAAAAATTAAAGAACCACAAGCCACTACAGATTAAATGGATGAACCTGTCTAATTAGAGATTCCTTCTGTACCATACCCTATTTGTAAATCTGGAAGAGTACCAAAGATACCTGATAGGTATGGACTTGTCATAGAGGATGATGATGAGGTAGGCATCATATAGATGATGATGATCCATTGAATTACGAACAGGCTATGAGTAATAAAGACTCAGTGAAGTGGCAAGAAGCCATGAAATCTGGGATGGACTCCATGTATGAAAACCAAGTATGGACTTTGGTTTCACCACCTGAAGGCATTAAGCTTATTGGGTGTAAATGGGTATTTAAACGAAAGGCTAGAGCAAATGGCAAGGTAGAGACCTATAAGGCCCGACCGGTTGTAAAAGGTGTCAAACAAAGACAAGGAGTTAACTATGATGAAATCTTCTCACTAGTAGTGATGCTCAAGTCTATTCGGATTTTGCTTGCGATTGCAGCTTACCATGACTACGAAATCTAGCAGACGAACGTGAAAACGACCTTCCTTAATGGGAAACTTGAGGAAGATGTGTATATAACATAACCAGAAGGATTTGTTTCAAAGGTTGGAACAAATCAAGTCTGTAAGCTAAAACGATCCATTTATGTATTGAAGAAAGCTTCTCATAGGTGGAACATCTGTTTTGATGAGACAATAAAATAGTTTGATTTTATCAAAAATGAGGATGAACCATGTGTGTACAAGAAGGTTAGTGGGAACGCTGTTTCATTCCTTGTATTATATGTTGAAGATATATTACTGATAGGGAATGATATTCCTATGCTACAATCAATTAAAATCTGGTTCTCTAAACACTTCTCCATGAAGGACTTGAGAGAAACATCCTATATTTTGGGGATAAAGATCTATAGAGATAGATCTAAAAGGATGCTTGGCTTATCCCAAGGAACGTATATTGACTTATGCTAAAGAAGTTTAGCATGGAAGATTCCAAAAAAGGTCTCATGCCGATGAGCCATGGAATAAATCTCTCCAATAAAAAAGCCCAAAGACACCCGAGGTGAGAGATTGTATGAGTAAGATTCATTATGCTTCAGCAATAGGATCTATCATATGCGGTATGATATTTACTAGACCGGATGTCGCTCATGCACTTAGTGTAACAAGCAGATATCAGTCGAATCCATGAGAAGAACATTGGAAGGTAGTGAAAAATATCCTAAAGTACTTAAGAAGAATCAAGGATGTATTTCTTGTCTACGGTGGGTTTGAATTAAAACTAGAGGGCTTCACAGACTCAAGTTTTTAAACGAACCAAGATGACAGTAAATCCGTTTTGGGTTATGTGTTTATCTTGAATGGTGGCGCAGTGAGTTGGAAGAGTTCCAAACAACAAACAGTTGCTGATTCAGTGATAGAGGCAGAGTACATATAGTTGCAAGTGAAGCTGCAAAGGAGGCTGGTTGTGACGCCCCCAAATCTGGGTATCTTCCAACCCGACAGATGGTGCTACACGGTACTACCATTCACACATACATTCAATTAAAAAGTCTCAAAGGAATGAATATGTCTTCTATATATTCAAAATAATATTAACATTCCCCCAGGTTCTTTATAACTATTACATTGTTCTTGTCATAATATCAAATATATTACAATCATTCACCCTATACTATTACATAAGTATTCTACGGGTTCGTCTTCACCTTGCCTTTATCCTTACCGGAGCCTTCGGTCCGTTTGATCTTAGCTGTGTTCATATGGTTCAAGCAAGTGTGAGCGTGACTAGCTCAGCAAGTACAACAATTCTAATAAATAACATGCTTGAAACATAGGAATCATATATCTTCAATAACTGAACAATAGTTATGAAGTACTATCGATAATTCAAAATAACACTTCTTTTCCTTCTAAAAGTTTTACAACAATAGTATTCAGTAAAGCATCAATTCCGGTCCAAGACCTTGAGCATTTCATAAGTTCTTTTGAAAAGGACATCCCGACACTAATTTCGTAAGTCTGACATTTCTTACGAGCACGTCTAGGTGATCAGCCTATAGTACTCTATGTTGATTAACACTACATTCATTAAACGTATGTACGTTCAAGTTGTGGCAACCTCACTTGCCTGGCGTTTGACGACAAAACATTTTTTAGTATACTCAGTTTTCGTTTGAAAACCATACCAATATACTTGGTAACCATTGTCCATGCTTTGATAGAAACATAATATAAGTCTAGCCGAAAGAGTTGGCTTGGACTTCATCATACAATACTTCGTGTGTAAGAATACATGAATTACAAAGCTTATCAAGATTGAACTGGAACAAGGGTTAGAATACTTGCCTTTAGCGTCTGCTACTGTTATTACATGTTCACGTTAAGTCTTTAAGTCTCTACAGTAGATGATAACATAGTATACACATTAGGTCATGAATGAGCATATATTTCCTAATGGATCTTACCCTTCGTCTCAATCTAATTATGACTTAGATTTGTTCTTATTGGTTCTGGCTTTTCATTAAGTTATTCTTACATACACATTACGTTCATGTTTGATTACTTATCTTCAACCTTTAGACAACATAAATAAGGTTTAACAATACCTTACAATGCTTTATTAAGTTTATTAGTTCATTACTAAAGAGTTACTATTCATTTCATACTTGTAAACCTTCTTCACTGTCCAAACCCTAGGGTTGGCGCTGCGGCGCCACCCTTCCTTCTCTATCTTGGCGTTCTAGTGACGCCACTCTGCGATGGCTAAAGATCTGGACTCCATGGCTGCGACGTGAGTCTATATGTACTACGTGTCGGCGTTCTGACGTAAACTCCGAGTGGGTTGAGACATTGTCTTTGTCATTGCCGCAATCGCCATTAACCTTAGGTTGGGGCAATGGCATACCAACTCGTGCCTCGATAACTTTGTGATTTTCAACTTTGCAAATTTCCCGGACTCATAACTTCTTCGTTATAAGTCTGAATTGGCTCGTTCAAGAGCCTACGGTTCAAAAATTACATACTCTACGCGTTCATGCAAGAAGTATATCTATTTGATTTCGTTTGCTAAAATTTCACCTATTAGTTCATTTTTAACGAAAACGATAAATGTTCATGAACGTTCAACGCTCGTTTCTTCGTTCTAAGTCGGAATCCGGTCATTTTTGAGTCCACTACTCTATAATGCCAAATATGACTTGTCTTCATCGAAAACCAACATTTCTGAGTTCAAACACAAAATACGACTTCTATTCCGAGAATTTCACGAATTCGACGATTATCGTCCAATCGTGTGAATTCCGGCGAAACTTCATTACTAACGATTTGATCATCGTTCTAAATGGATTCTAACCATCAAATAAACATTTCAAACTACTTATTACATCCACTTATTTTCAAATTAGGTTTTCACTTATTCTTCATAAGTTCATGACTTAATAACTTATACAGTACAAATTTTCATTCCTTATGACTTATTATAGATTTAAGTCCTTTAATCAACATTCTCACATCTTATCAAACATACTAACTTCATATGACAAACAAATGACAAGTTCATCATAAGTTCTTCATAAGTTTATAACTTATTTAGGTTCAAGTTACTTATTCATGACTTATTCGGCTTAAGTCCATTGCTTATTCAATTCTTACATATTCTTAGCATACATGCTTATTAAGTTACACTTCTCTTATCACCCTACAATGATAGAGATGGATAATTATTAGACAAAAGTCTTACCCTTGATGAATTAGTCTTCTTCATCTTTGAAAATCTAACAAAGGATGTTTGATTTATATGTGCTTATTCTCTCTAACTAATAAGTTACTTTATAAGAGAAGTTGTTGGTTGAAAATAATAAGCAACAATGAAAATCCTAGTCTTCTATTTATAGGAAGGCTAAAGTGAGGGCATAAGAGTTATTAGGACATCCCACCTCCTTTAATCACCTCATTACAATTCATTACTTACTAAGCACAACACTTATCTCTTACTTGGTCATTACTTAAAGTACTTGGCTATCACACAAAGGTCTTGCCCACCAAGACAAACCATATCAACCTTGGTTGCTCCATGGATCATGTCTAACCAATTGGATCATTACATTGGGCTTAAGTTAATTAACTTAGCTTATTCTTATTGGGCTTGCATTAAGTTACTTTGGGCTTTTGATTAATAAACATTTAGGTTTGTACATCCAATTCTTATTGGACTCTACCAATTTGCTAACAATCCTACAAGTCCCACTTAATTGGCTAAAAGCCTTATTACAAATATTATACGTATAATCCTTGTTTTCTAGCTCGTATATTAATTCGTAATATATGTTATTCCATTCTCCATACATACTCGCATAGTACTTCATATTATACTTGTATTCAATACCTCGTACAATATTTACATATCATACAATCAATACACTCTCTTCTTAACACTTATTATTCCTAACGTTCTTTAATTAAGTCCGCATGCGAAATATTGCATTTCCCATACTTAGATTATTATTATATAATCCATCTCACCTTGATATTATAACGTTACGAATTTCTCAGAAGTTCAAAAATAATTTCGGAGCGAAAATCGATGAATAGTGTTTTTCGAAAAATTTCTCGAAAAGCTTTTATTTTCGTCTTGGAAATTCAAACACTTTAATTCATTCACGTAGTTAAAATACTACAACTTTCTGACATTTCTAGGTTATAGAACGACATTCATCTTACTACCACATAATAATAACAAATAATATTATTTTATTCATTATAAAAGTATTTACAAAAGGTTCAATTTTATGGGGTGTTACACTTCCTCCCCCTTATAAGGATTCTGTCCCCAGAATCTCGCTATATTAAAAAAAATTACACAAATAAATGAGGGTAATTCTTTTTCATCTTTTCTTCCAATTCCCACGTTGCTTCTTCTGCATCGTGGTTCTTCCATATCACCTCTACAGAAGGTATGACTTTGTTTCGCAGAACTTGTTCTTTTCTATCGACAATTTGAATCGGCGTTTCTTCGTACGTTAAGTCTTTCTCGATATGGATAGGCTCATATTCTATCACGTGTTTATAATCCGGCTTATAAGGACGTAACACGGATACATGAAACACATTATGTATTCGTTCTAGGTCTGGAGGTAATGCTATCATGTAAGCTACCTCACCCACCCGTTTTAATACTTCAAAAGGTCCTATAAACCTCTGACTTAACTTTCCATTATTTCCAAAGTGTATCTTTCCTTTCCAAGGAGATACCTTTAGAAATACATAAGAACCTACTTCAAATTCTCTATTTTCTTGATGCGAATCTGTAAATTTCTTCTATCTGTCTTGAGCTGCTAAGAAACGCATTTGTATCATCTTGACAATGTTCGCTGTTTGCTGCACCAATTCTGGTCCTAGCATTCGTCATTCTCCTACTTCATCCCAATACAATGGTGTTCTGCATTTCCTCCCATACAAAGCTTCGTAAGGCGGCATACCTATACTTGTATGATAACTATTATTATACGCAAACTCTACCATTGGCATAAGGTCATCCCAACTTCCCTTGAAGTCCATGACGCAAGATCTCAACATATCTTCTATCGTCTGAATTATTCTCTCGTTCTGTCCATCAGTTTGTGGGTGATACGCCATACTCAGCTTCAACTGCGTTCCCAATTGCTCTTATAGACTCCTCCTAAAGTTCGATGTAAATCGTGGATCACGATCTGACACAATCGATACTGGTGCTCCACGGAAGATATGACTTTGTTCCGCAGAACTTGTTCTTTTCTATCGACAATTTGATTCGGTATTTCTTCGTACGTTAAGTCTTTCTCGATATGGATAGGCTCATATTCTATCACGTGTTTATAATCCAGCTTATAAGGACGTAACACGGATACATGAAACACATTATGTATTCATTCTAGGTCTGGAGGTAATGCTATCATGTAAGCTACCTCACCCACCTGTTTTAATACTTCAAAAGGTCCTATAAATCTCAGACTTAACTTTCCCTTCTTTCCAAAGCGTATCTTTCCTTTCCAGGGAGATACCTTTAGAAATACGTAAGAACCTACTTCAAATTCTCTATTTTCTCGATGCGAATCTATAAATTTCTTCTGTCTGTCTTGAGCTGCTAAGAGACGCATTTGTATCATCTTGACAATGTTCTTTGTTTGCTGCACCAATTCTGGTCGAAGCATTCGGCATTCTCCTACTTCATCATAATACAATGGTGTTCTGCATTTCCTCCCATACAAAGCTTCGTAAGGCGGCATACCTATACTTGTATGATAACTATTGTTATACGTAAACTCGACCAATGGCAGATGGTCATCCCAACTACCCTTGAAGTCCATGACACAAGATCTCAACATATCTTCTAATGTCTGAATTGTTCTCTCGTTTTGTCCATCAGTTTGTGGGTGATACGCCGTACTCAGCTTCGCTGAGGGGTTCAAAATATTTCATATAATCATGAGTCATGAGCTTACCATAAGTATGAGTTTTAAGAACACATAACTTAATCTTAATCTTATATTCATGTAGAAATTAAAGATTTCATTCATTCAAACATATATATTTATATATGCTTAAACATCATTTTCGATATTATAACACTTACTATCATAAGCTTCTACCGAAAGATACTATTACATATATCTAAGTTGTCTACCGACCACTCCCTTCACTAGTCTTCTTCTTGTTGGGACACTTGTTAAATTCGTGACCCGTTCTTCCACATGAGAACCACTTCCTCATATTTGGCTTAGGACAATACAAAGAAATATGCCCTTCCTGCTTACAATTGAAGCAGACGTTCTTCCACATCATGCATTCTCCCGCGTGAGTCTTTCCACACTTGCTGCAAGCTTGTCTCTTCTTCGGGTTTGACTTTTCAGAGTTGTCGATGTTGATGTCCCTCTTTCTCTTCTTCTTGTCTTTCCTGATGGTTCCTTCAGATGATCCACCACCTTCAGTCTTCATCCTCTCCACCTGCGCCTTCAGCTCGTTCCGTTCTTCAGTTATTTAGCGTAACGCCCACTCTGTCTTCTATAACTCCTCCAAGAGAAATACCTTACTCCGGAGTTCCTGGACTTCTACAGTTAGCTGATCTTATTCTCCAACTTTGATCTTCTTCTTCAACTCCACCTTAGCTTCTTCAGACTCCACCTCCTCATCACCACTTAGATACATCTCGGGATAATCATCATGATCACTCCCGAGATTGATCATTGGTTCATCTTTCTCCACTTCTTCCATCGACTCACTCTACTGGCACCCTCGGCTCATCGGTATTGGTGTGACAACACCGCATCTCCGTACTCATCTTATCTTCTCCTGACATCCTATAATCAGTTTAAACAACTTGATTAATACTTCACCAGTACACATTCCTCACACTATGTGTCCACTTATCTCACTATCGATACGCTTCAGCAATCCCTCACTTAGTACTCTAAATGAGTATTCTCTATCTTGCTCAGGGTTATAATCCTATGGTTTTTCCCCACCCCACTTAAGGTTTATAACCTACAACTTTGATACCAACCTGTGACACCCCCAAATCTGAAAGTAGTATGCACACAAGCCAATCATGTTTGATGATAAAGCATATACTTTGTAACAATCTTATTCATTTATTAATAAAAAGTATTAATTTATTAAAGGCTTTTAATTATCTACATGATGCTGTTTTATAATATGTGATAAACCCATAGTTTTAAGCAATGCTTTTAGAATAATGATGATGATCATTCTAATGAGATCTAAATTCTTAGAAAGCTTAAAACTAAAATAGTTTCCAATCATGGATTACTAAATTGGGGATTAGTGAATCCGGATAGATTGGTGCATATACGCTGCTTGCTCATTGGATGAGGATGATTGATCTCATGATCATCATTTGTGTGAAGACACTAAAGCAAGTATGTAGGTGCTTATTAGAGAATAAGTTCATCGAACGTGGCTCGCTAAGGAATACCTAATGGAGTTTTACTTGCTGTCAATAGGAATTTCAGTAGTGATAGTAGTACAAGTAATCCTTGGACTTGAGATCATCATAGTATCTTGTGTATGATGAGTTATACTTTGACTTATTCCTTAAGACCCTTAGGGTATATCAAAGGGTATGCTTGGGTATAATAAGTTGTACACAATGGAGATAATGTATGATCAATAAAGAATCTACCACTTCTATTAAAAGAAGAGAAATGTCCTATGTGATTCGATAAATGACAACCCAAAGAGTCCTTGGTTAAGGCGTAATGAAATTAGAAAGGAGTTTCTAATTTGCATTATTTGGAGTTGTGCATTTAAGGATCGAAATACATATAATTAAATAAAATAAGACTTGACAAAATTCCATGTCTTATATTTAATTGGGACATTGTATGGTGGAAGGATTGAATCAGACGGTAACTATTTACTCAAAGGTTCTTTTATGATTAATGTTGAAATCTATATTATCCGGAAAGTCGTTGATCGCTAGGAGGCTTATCCCTATTGTAGAATAAATATTATTTATTTAAATAAATTAATTGTTTAATTTATTTATTTAAATAAGATTAGAATTGTTCTAATTGATTTATTCACAACCGGTTTAATATGGAGAACCTAAAGGGTCACACCATAAAAGGAAGAATAATTATTTAAGAAGTTAATGGCATAATCGTAATAATATGGTAAGTATATTTAATTTAATCTATGGTGATAGAATAAATTAAATAGCTTAATATTTATTATTTAATATTTTAGAAATATTAAATATAAATTAATAAGAGGAGTCTTATTAATATTATTACAATTATTATTATTTTAATTTCTAAAAGAGTTTAGGAATTAATTTAATATAAGTACTCTCATTTATTCCTAATTGGATTAGGAAGGAAAATTAGTTAAAGGAGTTTAATTAATTATCCCTAATAAGATTAGGGAGCTTAATTAATTAAAAGAATTTAATTATTTAAATAAATCTCAATTCCTTAATTGTTAAGGTGGGTTGCCCACATCTATAAATAAGAGGAGTCTTATTATGGGTGGTGGGGGTTGTTGACTTTTACAACATACGTAATAATTCCAATAGTTGGGAGAGTACGTTCTTGTCTATAGAGATAGAAAACTAGGGTTTGAGCCAAATACCCATATTCTTAAATCCTTCTTCTTCCTTGGTGGATCACCTCTAGAGGCCAAACATTTGGGTGGCTAACGTTGATCAAAGGAAGGAACCAAACCCGGTGGATTCAAGTTGAACGCGAAAAGGATTGGAGGTGAACTTGTACATGAGGAAGCTCGGATCTTCAAGGGTATGTTTGTTCTTCATATCTTTTCGTTTAATTAATAATTGTGCATAAAGGGTGATCTGGGTATATGGTTTGTAAATTTTTTTTTAAACTCTGATTTTACATGTTTCCGCACTTTTTATGCAATTTGATTGCGTTCTTGAATATTTCAAACCTAACAGTGGCATCAGAGCCAAACCTTTATGTAAATTATTAATTGTTTTAATTTAATATCTATATTGATATGTGTTTAGAACAATTTAATTGGGCTTAATTTTGTTGTATAAAATTTATTTAATTTTTTTTTTGATTACCGAATATTGTAAGAGAATTTTTATTTTTTAATTTATCAGAATTAATTAATTCGCGAATCATTTTTTTGGTAATCGTTGTGTATCATCATCACGTGTCAGCAGTAATAGGTAATAATTATATAATATATATATATATATTATATAAAGGAATCAGAGTTCTTTTGAAATCAGGATGCATACAAAATTTTGAAAAGTTCAAGTGTCAGATAGTATATAGTATTGTATATTATATATATGATATATATATATATATATATATATTAGTATGCCTCATTTAAAAAAAAAACAAGAGCAACAATATATGAAATAAAGAAAAATTTTCCTAATCCACTTACAATGTTAATATACGAAATCAAGAAAAAAAATTTAATAGGATTCTTTAGTATATAAAGTTATATTATATATATATATATATATATATTATTATATTATTATATATATATATTTTTTTAATATTTTATAATTAAAAAAAAAATTTTATTTTAATTTTAAAATAAAAGGTTTATTTTAATTTTAAAATAAAAGATTTATTTTAATTTTAAAATTAGAATTTCATGCTAACTAATTAGAGTTGGAATTGGATTCCATGATAACTAATTGGAGTTGAAATTAGATTCTATTTTTCCTTAAATAAAGGAGTTTATTTTGATATGAAATTAGATTTCATATTATTCAAAATAAAAAAGTTTATTTGTGAATAGGAAAAAGAATCAGTCTTTCCTTAAATAAAGGAGTTTATTTAGATATGAAATAAGATTTCATATTATTCAAAATAAAGGAGTTTATTTGTGAATAGGAAAGAAAATTTGTTTCCTTAAATAAAGGAGTTTATTTAGATATGAAATAAGATTTCATATTATTCAAAATAAAAGAGTTTATTTGTGAATAGGAAAGAGAATTCATGTTTCCTTAAATAAAGGAGTTTATTTAAATATGAAATAAGATTTCATATTATTCAAAAAATAAAGGAGTTTATTTGTGAATAGGAAAAGAATTCGTGTTTCCCTTTAATAGTTTTTTTTTTACATGGAATTGGATTCCATAATTAATTAAAATAAAGGAGTTTATTTTGATTAAAATTTTGATTAAAATAAAATAGTTTATTTTATTCAAAATTGAATAAATTAAAATAAAATAGTTTTATTTTGATTTAAATTTGGATTAAAATAAAGGAGTTTATTTTGATTCAAAATTAGATTTTATACTAACTAAATTTACCCATTAAATGATATCAATATATATATATATATAATATATATATTATTAAATGTTTATTATTCATAAGATGAATGTTATTTATTGATGCATATGATGATGTGTATGATAATAAATGGATTGATTATGGACTATTGACCAATATGATTGGATTTTATTTTAGTTGGATGCATGAATGTATGGGTTTTATTAAATGGGGTCTCTGCAGACTGCCTCTCTCTAATTTTTCTTAATGTAAATTCTATCTTCCTCCTATGTACTTCCCTTCGATCACGATCAAGGTTTCTATTTATTTTAAATAATTTTGTAATAGGAATAGTTAGAATTAATTTTGAAAAATTGGAGATCAAGGAGCAAGGAGCGCTTGAAGACCCGTTTGTAATGGAGCCCAGTTTAAATGTAATAGTTATATTTAAATATTATTTCTTGCACCCTTGGGAGTTTGACCTTTTGGTTCACTTGGTGGCTCTAGTGAACCAAACTAGAATAAAAGTCCATAATCAATCCAAGTAGAATATAGTATTCTATATGTGCATGCTTATACTATATATATTATATATTATGCAAACATGCTTCGCATGTTAATTATATACGACGTATATTTATATATATATATATGCATGCTACGCTAAACAAGATGAGACAAATTAATAACAAACCCCTCAATTTTTATATTAAGTCCTAAGCGCTCAAAGATATTTGGAATATCGAACGTCGCTTTTTCTAGCATGATAAAATTAATAGAGTATTAAATATTTAATATGAGTTTGTTGTGTCACCACAAGGCAAGTATTAAGTATTTAAGATGTTAATTTATCACATTTGATTCTTATAAAGAAAATTGAACAATATTGTTTTGTTGTGTCACCACAAGGATGATATTTTCTTTTTGAATATATGGAGTGCTAGGTCGGACTTAACTTGGATAATTTTGATTCGGATGTGCCACCACTTGATCAAAATAATCTAAGAGGCAAAAGAAAAGGAGTTGCATAGTTGATGTAATTGACAAAAGTTGTCTACCTATTTATTTATATATAGTTTGTTGTGTCACCACAAGGCTATATACATTTGAAATGGGATCCTTATTCTCACTAGCAAATCTTTAATTAGATTTTGCCGAACTATATAAGTGAGGGTAATATAGTTTGAAGAAAATAGTGGGAGATACCAATTTAAAACAAAACCTAAATTATTTTGGTAATTAATAAAAGAATGTATGTTAAAATGTTGTTAATTACAAATTCATTTACAGAATTTTACAATGTCTAAAATTACTATCATCGCGAAACATATTAGATGTTATTTAATCTAATCAATTAAACGGATTGGTTAAGGAATTTGAGAATAGTTCTCATAATGAAAAGCTATCTTATGTCCTTAATACGCCTATCCTCGCAATGGTTGCAGCATAATGCCTCCGAGGAAGAGATTGCTACTTTTAGAAAGTGGCAAGATGATGCACAATTGGCTCAATGCATCATGCTCAGATCTACGAGTAACGAGCTTCTTCGCCACAAGATGAAACTATGGATGCTTCTACTATATTCCCGCACATCAAGTAGTTGATGGTGAAGAAAGTAGGACCGATAGATATCGATATCTAAGGAGTTCTTCCGATCTAGAATGACCAATGACACTACAAAGATGATAAAAGTCCTTAACATTATCAATTTGATTGATCAATTAGACAACGAGTTTTGTCATGGATGGAGAGTTGAGCCAAGATTTGATCTTGCACTCACCCCGGACTCCTTTCACAATTGTTGTGAATTTTTCATATAAACAAGCTAGATATAGCCTCATTGATTTGCTTAACATGTTGAAAAATGTTGAGAGTCATTTTCCAACCAAGAAAGACCAAGTCTTCACCGGTAAGGGCCAAAGGATCTTTCCGAAAAGAAGAACGATTCAAAGAAGGTAAATAGAAAGGCATAAACAAAGGATAATAAGAACAAAACTGATACGGATAGCAAAGGAGTTTGCTTCCACTGCAATAAGCCTGGACACTGGAAAGAAACTGCAAGAAGCATCTTGCAGAGGTTAACCAAAGAAGCTTAGTGAAGTTTCGGTTACAATACAGTTTTTGTTCATGATTAAAATAAATTTTTCTTTAAGTCAAGGTTCTACTTGGGTATTGGATACCGACTTTGGTTATCATAAATATAGATTTATGAAAGGACCAAGCAAAAGTAGAAAGTTAAACAAATATAAGTAATCCTATGTGTGGGAAATGAAGCAAAGGTTGCTTTGCATTAGCCATAGAAACTTATAGTTTAGCAATCCCTACGGCAAATCTATTAAGTCAATAAGTTGTTATTGTATTCCATTTTGTTAGAAACATTATTTCCATTTTATTGTTGGACAATAAAATTTTGGTATTATAATTAAGAACAATTGTTGTTCTATTTATAATAATAATGTTTGTATAGAACGAAATATTACTTAATGGATTTTGTATACTGACTTACATGAAAAATTATTTGTAAATTGAACAAACTAGTATAAGATAAGAAAGGAGATGATCATTCAAAGAGTTGAATGTATGTATTTGTTGAATACAAGTGTGAATTATTTGAAGGTTCAAAGAAATCGAAGTGAAACAAATTGGCAAAGTATTAAGATTCTTTGATTAGATCAAGGAATAAAAATACTTGTGCAATAATTTTCTAGATCATCTCAAATGGTTTTTTCATAATGGACACATCCCGATACACGCAATAATTGATTGATGATGTATCTGAATGAAAAATCATACCTTGTTGAATATGGTGCGGTCCAAATGATTTTACCGACATTCCAATATCCTTCAGGATAATGTCCTAGAAATGGCTACACATATCTACTTAAAAGGTAACCTCAAAATCCACCCCAAGACTCCATAAAAGTTATGGACGGGAGGATTCCTAATCTTAAGTATGTTAAGATAAGGGTTGTCCAACTTATGTGAAAAGGTTTCAAAGGATAAGCTTGAGACAAGATTTGACAATGTATGATTTGTGGGACATCCTAAAGTAAGTTTAGGGTATATGTTCTATAATTCTACTTAGCAAAAGGTGTTTGTTACGAAACACGCTGCCTTCTAAGATAAAGGTGTTTATCATTGAATGGGCTAGTGGGAGGATTATAGATCTTAAAGAGTTCATGATCTACAAAACACTATAAGTCAAATAAGAGGAACCCGTAGATAGAATTCTATTATACCACAATCGAATCAGTAAATCGAATAGTACCAAAGATACCTAGGAGGTATGGATTCATCATGGATGATGATGATGAGGTACACATCATAGAAGATGATGATCAAGAGTTACATTCGATGAGGTAAGACTTCTAGTGTGTACAAAAGGGTCAGTGGGAGCATCATGAAATTTCTAGTATTATATGTTGATATACTACGGATGAGGAATAACATACCAATGCTACAATCAGTAAAGATAAAGTTGTCTAAACATTCCTCCATGAATGGTTTGGAAGAGTATCTTAATTGGGAATACAAATCTATATAGATAGATTTAAAAAGATGCTCGATTTAACCCAAGGAACGTATATTCATTTGATGCTAAAGTTGTTTAGCATGGCAAACTCCAAGAGTTGTCTCATGTTGATGAGCTATGGAGTGTATCTCTCTTAATAGTCCCCAAAGACTCCAAAAGAGAGATCACATGATTAACTATCATGTATGCAATGAAATATACGAGACCTGATGTTGATCAGTCATATTATGGAGAAGTTCACTATGAGTCAGTGAAAAACATCTTAAAGTGTTTAACTAGCACTAAGGATGTGATCATATTCATGGTGGGTCTAAATCAAAACTAGAAGGCTTAACAGACTCAAGTTTTTCGCATGCACTCAAGATGACAAAAAATCCACTTTAAGGTAAAGCGTTATCTTGAATAAAGTTGGTGTAGTGAATTGAAAGGTTCCAAACAAAGAAAGAGTTCTTTGGTTTAGTGATAAAGACAAAGTATATAGCTATAAATGAAGTCGCAAGTTGATTGTTTGGATTAAAAGTTCATTACGTAACTAGGAATAGTTCCTAAGTCTCATCTTGGATCTAAACATGTGTTGTGGCACTTTCATTTGATTATTAGAATCATTGAAAGATGGGAAATCACTATAGAGATAGTGGACTCTCATAAACAACATTACATATCCATTAACTAAAGCTTATCCAACAAAGCAGGATAATCGCCACTTTAGAGAAGAAGAGTATGAGATACCATGACGATCGGCTTTTAGTGCAAGTGGGAGATTGAAAGTAGTATGCACACAAGCCAATCATGTTTGATGATAAAGCATATACTTTGTAACAATCTTATTCATTTATTAATAAAAAGTATTAATTTATTAAAGGCTTTTAATTATCTACATGATGTTTGTTTTATAATATGTGATAAACCCATAGTTTTAAGCAATGCTTTTAGAATAATGATGATGATCATTCTAATGAGATCTAAATTCTTAGAAAGCTTAAAACTAAAATAGTTCCCAATCATTGGATTACTAAATTGGGGATTAGTGAATCCGGATAGATTGGTACATACGCTACTTGCTCATGGATGAGGATGATTGATCTCATGATCATTTGTGTGGAGACACTAAAAGCAAGTATGTAGGTGCTTATTAGAGAATAAGTTCATCGAACGTGGCTCGCTAAGGAATACCTAATGGAGTTTTACTTGTCTTTCGTCAATAGGAATTCTCAGTAGTGATAGTAGTACAAGTAATCCTTGGACTTGAGATCATCATAGTATCTTGTGTATGATGAGTTATACTTTGACTTATTCCTTAAGACCCTTAGGTATATCAAAGGGTATGCTTGGGTATAATAAGTTGTACATGGAGATAATGTATGATCAATAAAGAATCTACCACTTCTATTAAAAGAAGAGAAATGTCCTATGTGATTCGATAAATGACAACCCAAAGAGTCCTTGGTTAAGGCGTAATGAAATTAGAAAGGAGTTTCTAATTTGCATTATTTTGAGTTGTGCATTTAAGAGATCGAAATACATATAATTAAATAAAATAAGACTTGACAAAAATTCCATGTCTTATATTTAATTGGGACATCAGATGGTGGAAGGATTGAATTGTACAGTAACTATTTACTCAAAGGTTCTTTTATGATTAATGTTGAAATCTATATTATCCGGAAAGTCGTTGATCGCTAGGGAGGCTTATCCCTATCAGAGAATAAATATTATTTATTTAAATAAATTAATTGTTTAATTTATTTATTTAAATAAGATTAGAATTGTTCTAATTGATTTATTCACAACTTAGGTTTAATATGGAGAACCTAAAGGGTCACACCATAAAAAAGGAAGAATAATTATTTAAGAAGTTAATGGCATAATCGTAATAATATAGTTAAGTATATTTAATTTAATCTATGGTGATAGAATAAATTAAATAGCTTAATATTTATTATTTAATATTTTAGAAATATTAAATATAAATTAATAAGAGGAGTCTTATTAATATTATTACAATTATTATTATTATTTAATTTCTAAAAGAGTTTAGGAATTAATTTAATATAAGTATTCTCATTTATTCCTAATTGGATTAGAAGGAAAATTAGTTAAAGGAGTTTAATTAATTATCCCTAATAAGATTAGGGAGCTTAATTAATTAAAAGAATTTAATTAATTAAATAAATCCCAATTCCTTAATTGTTAAGGTGGGTTGCCCACATCTATAAATAAGAGGAGTCTTATTATGGGTGGTGGGGTTGTTGATTTTTACAACATAATTAATAATTCCAATAGTTGGGAGAGTACGTTCTTTTCTATAGAGATAGAAAACTAGGGTTTGAGCCAACACCCATCTTCTTAAATCCTTCTTCTTCCTTGGTGGATCACCCCAGAGGCCAAACGTTTGGGTGGCTAACGTTGATCAAAGGAAGGAACCAAACCCGGTGGATTCAAGTTGAACGCGAAAAGGATTGGAGGTGAACTTGTACCGAGGAAGCTCGATCTTCAAGGGTATGATTTTATTCTTTATCTTTTCGCTTAATTAATAATTGTGCATAAAGGGTGATCCGTATATGGTTTGTAAATTTTTTTTTAAACTCTGATTTTACATGTTTTCGCACTTTTTATGCAATTTGATTGCGTTCTTGAATATTTCAAACCTAACAAAATCTAGGTTACTTGACCCCCGAATTTGGTGTTCACGATCCATAATATAATACCATCTAACTACCCATTTTAATATAAATAGGAATACATAACTCATTAACATAGATTATTAATACATAAGTCCTAGGTCTACTAACCTTAACATTACAGACATACCCCTTTAGATATACAAAAAGGGTTTACAATATAATACAACATAATAATAATATTTTTCATCATAACTAATTCATAACTATTCCTTTTCCTTTGTTCTTCTTCGCAAAGACTTTCTCGCAACTTCGTCCCTAAATAAAAGTTTTATTTATAGCAAGGGTGAGCAACAAGTTTGCTCCGCAAGTTAAGAGATACAATAAAGATATAGAAATCAATATCAAACCTTCTCACATTCTACGCAATAATAATTCGATAATGAAAGAGTACAACGCTTTCAAGGTTTTCTACGATATTCAAATGAATAATCAAGAATTAATTCTACTTAAATAGCAAAGTGGAATGTTTTCCAGATTTATGCCGAAAGCGATCCATCGATCTTGAACTTCTTCTCGAGTAACTATCAAAGTTAAACTTTGATATACCCAGTGTATCGATAACCATAAAGATTAAATCATACCCTCTCGCAAGTATATAAAGTGATCACTTTAGTATACCCTATATTATGCATAATACTTAATCGCTACAAAAGGTCTAATACTCTAACCGATAAAATATTCCCTTTATATAAAAGGGTTCTTCTTCGCCTTAGAATCAAGATTTTGATTTTACAACGAAAAATATCGTGATTTCAAATTTTATTTACTTCTCGATCTAGCCAAATAATTGGCATCGATCTATCAATAATAATTTAATTCTCTCTCTAACCTATCAAGTTCTAACAAATGTTCATCTAACCAAAATAATGGCTAAGACATTTTCAACATAATTCGACAATAAAAATGTGAATTATCTCAGATCATCAATTCTAGCTTCTACGGATATGTATATCCAACAATAATTATTCTACTTAATGTATATATTCCTAATCAAGAATTCAATTTGAATTATTAAACATGCACTAACCGCTAATAATCAACAATAAATTTCTTGACGACGGGTCTAATTAGCAATAATTAACCACAATAATAATTAAACAATATAACTCAAGGTCGAAGTTAGAAACTTGCCTCTTCCACCGATTACAACTACACAATAAACTTATCTTCTTTCGAAAGACCTATAACCAATAATATCGGTCTCACAATTAGCACAATAATTTATAACACATAACATCGTAATTCACAATCAAACTTCTCCTGCACACATTACCACATAGCCACATCGCTGTTTATAACCTATATAAACACTTAACAAGTCTAACTATTTTGATTCCGGTGGACTTCTATCCATTCTCGAGTGATCCGTCACCCTATCCGACAATTAACACAACTATTGTCAATTAAACTTGGTTTCTAAGCTTCAATATTATTTTAGATAAGTCAAATATCATTTATAATATTTTTCAAAGCTTTTAATAATTTATAAGCAATTATTATAATTTATAATAATTTTTCAAACATCTAATCATTTTTAAATGATTTAATTATCAAATAATCTTATCATTATTAATATTTAATAATATAAAAATATTAATAATATACTTGTCAAAATATTAAAGTTATTTTTAATAACTTAAAATATTTTTAAATCATCAATATTCTACTTAAATGATTTTTAAAGTAATTAAAATCATTTTTAAATCATTACCATTAATAATTAAATATTAATGAAATTATCATCAAAATATTAAAAGTCATTAATTATAACTTAAAATATTTTTAAATCATTTTTCTCATTTTTAAATGATTTTTAAATCAATAAAATCATTTTTAATTCATTTATTTAATATAATAATTAAATAAATCTAATATCATTAATATTAAATTATTAATGAAAATTCTCTAAAAATATTAAAATTATATTTTATAATTCAAAATATTTTCTAACACATTATTCTTATTTAAAATGATTTTTAATAATATTAAATCATTTTTCTCTAATTTATTTAATATACTAATTAAATAAATTAAATATCATTAATATTCAAATAATTATAAATATTAATGAAAAATATTCAAATAGTCAAAAAATTATTTTTCATAATTTAAAATAATTTTTAAAACCATTTTTGTATTTTTATAATTTATTTCTATTTTTAATCATTTTCAAAAATATCGTAAAATTAAAAAAAAAAAACCGTCGCTATAAGCTTTTTTAATGACATAAAGCGTGTTATTAGGTGTTCTTGAGCTCAAGAACACCGACAAACCAGTTTATCAACCCCGCTTAGTCAATTAACTTAAATCTTTAGTTTAAAATCGTTTTCGGGCCTAATTTAAAGTTCAAAATCGTAGTACACATGTAATACTACATCTATAAACCATCAACTTTGGTCATAACACCACATAACATAACGATCCGGGCTCTCAAAGAAGTTGTCAGACCATATCCGGTTTTTAAAAACCCGTAAACTCGACTCAGCACCTTTTCGATCATCATTTAATCTAGGTTCGTCATGGTTTATGTGATCTAAAGGTTCAAACATGTATCCCATGTGTCAATAAACATTACTAAAAAACAACAGATCGGTTCAAAAACAAAAAAACAATAACCAGATTAAGATCTACAAAAACCATGTCAAAAATTGGTTCTACAAGTTTTTTCGGTTTTTCCAAAAACGCTATCACGATCAACCGCCTAGTTTTAACCATTCATTACAACAAATCTATTGACATTTTATGAGATCTAAAGGCCATTGATCTATAGTACAACTAACAAACTACAAACTTATTATCATAACATCAACAAACAACATCAAACCTCATCGATCTATGCCTAGTAACGCCTTGTCGTAATCTATTTTTATCTTTGGGTCGCCTTAGATTTTTATTAATCAACGCTTATCAACCGGTTTTCGACCGAAAAAATGCAATCTAGCTATTCAATAAATGTGATACCACTGCAGATTAAAGACAACCTAACAAGCTACCAATTATAAACATAAAAACAACAAAACATCAACAACATAGAAGATCTAGACCATTCACACATTGCTTGTCGACGATCACAAATTTCGTTTCAAGAACAGCTTTTTTTGAAAACATCATTTTTACCCACTTTGATGCTATGGATCCATGATGGATCAACATAGATCAACTAAAAACACCATATAACATAAATATAAACACTTAAACACAATTATTTTCTTAGCATACAAGATCAAAAATCAAGTTTGGGTTTTACCTTCTCTTGTCCAATCTTTGATCCTCTCTCTCTCCAATTTGATATTTGTTGATCTAAGAGGTTTAAGAGTGATCAAATCACTTAACAATTTTGTGAGTTTGAGAGAGAGAAGAGAGTTGGTGAGAGTTAGATAGAAAATGAGCAAGTTTTGTGAACTTTCTCTCCTAGATCTCTTATATCCTAGATGTAATGAATCCAGTGTGCAAGTTGGCAAGATATGGATAAGATTTGATATGAATTTACACACACGGGATAATCCAAAGTGATGACTCACTAGATCTTGCAAATCTTCTAACTAAATATCTAAGTAAAGGGTACTTTGGACTTTATACATGAAATTTTAATGGCATACATGGAATTTACTAAACCCCAAACCCTTAGGGTTTAACCCTAAGGTTCTAACCCTAAAGTTTTACAACTTTAGCTTTCTAGGATTTTCTAAATTAGATCTTTAAAATAGAAAATTAAGATTTTCAAAAATATAATTAGTGTTCCCTAATTATATTAAAGGTTACTAATCACATTAAAGTATACTAATCACTTTAGAGCTTACTAATTAGGATTAGGGTTTCCTAATTAGGGTTTAGGATTCCCAAATTAAAAATTAGGTTTTCGAGCTTTTGATTAGGGTTCCTAATCACGCACGTGTTAGGGTTTCAAATCTTGAGATTAGAGTTTCCAATCCCTTATTAGGGTTTACCAATATTGTACCCTACCCCACCAATCATTGATCAACATTCTATATATAAAGACAAACACGTACTCATCAAGATAATTATTTCAATTATATTTTCAATCTAATCCCTATCCTGACTTTAGGGTTAGGTTTCTATCTCGTTACACAACTCTACTCTAATTTCTCACCAATACACAAATCGACTACTTTCGATACTCAGTATCACAGATATATACAAAGATAATATTAATAAATAATATATATATATATATAAAAAAATTATTCGTGAAATTTGGATTATTCAAAATCCCAAGTTATCACATCCACCCCTCCTTAAAAGGATTCCATCTCTAATCACCGCTTTCTTATTCTCTACAATCTTTTAAAGTTGTATCATCAATTCATTTTTAAGAACACAATATTAATTTGTGTTTTAAATTCTAACCCGTGACTTGAATCTATAAAAGAAAACAATTCACAAAGAATAACTAACCAAGATTACTCAGTAATTAAATTTCTAAACAAAATCATTACATTCGCCACCTCCCCGAGTAGTCACTACATCTTGCGTGCGTCATGTTGAAAGTACGGGTCGTTGGTCTTCCCGGTTGTGAAGGTCCTCGAATCGCCAAGGTTCCACCACCCGTCCGTTGTTGACACTTTCCTTCTCCGCATTCCTTTCTGGACAGTTTCCGCATTATATGATCGGTTGATCCACGTGCAAAAAACAACTTGAATTTTCTTCTTGACGGGACAATTGGGTGACATGTGCCCTCTTGCCCGCAGCTTGTAACAGCACTTCTTTCTTCTTTAAATGCACTCTCTAGAATGGTTCTTTCCGCAGTCGCATATGGTTCCCTTCCTTTCCTATTCTCTTCACTTGCTACCGATTGGGTATTCTCACCCACTTCCTCTTATTCTCGATTACTACCACCACCGCTTCCACCATCATTGGTCTTCTTCTTCTTCTCCGATGAAATCGAGATGCAAATTTCGCTTCCTCCTTCAAAGAATTAACGCTTTCTCCAACAAAGTCGCGAACGTGTTGATCCGCAATACCGCTACCTTATCAATATCAATATCCCCGCTTCAAATCCGTTCTCAAATCTTCTCGCTTTCGCTTGCTTCGTGTCCACCGATGAGGTGCAAATCTTGCTAATTCGTTGAATTTGGCAAAGATATCCGATACCGACATGTTCTCCCGCTTAAGTTCCAAGAACTTAACTTCCATCCAAGCTTCAGATACTCTGGTGAGAAGTAATTCTCAAAGAACAACTCCTTAAATCTTGTCCACGCTACCACCATTGTATCAACTCTTACCGATTAGTCTCCCACCAAGAGTTAGCTTCTCCCTTCATTAAGTATGTTGCAAAAGCCATCTTTTGCTCTTCTCGCCACTCGCAAGAATGATTTAACGCTTTCTCCATCTCCTTTACCCAAGTTTGGGCTTCAATCGGATCCGTGGTTCCTTGAATTCAGAGGTCCTACCGCTTTAAAGTCCTTGAAGTTAGCCAATCATCACCGGTCGATTCTCTCTTCTTCCTCTTGCGTAAGAAGCTCTATTCTCCATAGCTTCGGCCTATCATATTTGCAAAGTTTTTCATCGGGTCAACTTGACCTCCTTCGTTATTCACCGAATCGCTTTTCTCGTTGGTTTCGATTCTCATTGCCTAAAGCTGCATGATCCGATAAAAATCTTATATTAATTTTCTTTTCCATACAAATTTTAACACAATAAGAATTCAACACATAGTTCTCATGTAATCGCATATTTATTCAAATAAGACATAGTACATAGTACTTAACACATATTACTATCCCTTTTAAAATAATTCTAGGATTAACATACTCAACTTTACATAGAAGTTACAATTCTCCAACTTTACACAAAAAGTTGCCATTTACCAAATTCACATATCTAATCCCCTGCTCATCAAACTTACCACACTTAGGAGTTCAAGAATTTGCCACAATTATATGAGTGTATGAACTTATCCTAGTCGTAACCTTTCAAGCATCCATTCACGAGGGGTTCAAAATATTTCATATAATCATGAGTCATGAGCTTACCATAAGTATGAGTTTTAAGAACACACAACTTAATCTTAATCTTATATTCATATAGAAAATAAAGATTTCATTCATTCAAACATATATATTTATATATGCTTAAACATCATTCTCGATATTATAACACTTACTATCATAAGTTTCTACCAAAAGATACTATTACATATATCTAAGTTGTTCTCACCACCACTCCCTTCACCAGCCTTCTTCTTGTTGGGACACTTGTTAAATCCGTGACCCGTTCTTCCACATGAGAAACACTTCCTCATATTCGGCTTAGGACAATGCAAAGAAATATGTCCTTCCTGCTTACAATTGAAGCAGACGTTCTTCCACATCATGCATTCTCCCGCGTGAGTCTTTCCACACTTGTTGCAAGCTTTCTCTTCTTCTTCGGGTTTGAATTTTGAGAGTTGTCATGTTGTTGTCCTCTTTCTCTTCTTCTTGTCTTTCTTGATGGTTCCTTCAGATGATCCACCACCTTCGCCTTCATCCTTCCACCGCGCCTTCATCTCATTCATTCGCTTTCTTCACCATTTCTGTAACGCCGCTCTGCTCTTCCACAACTCCTCCAAGAGAAATACCTTTACTCCGAGTTCCCGGACTTCTACAATTAATTGATCTTGTTCTCCAACTTTGATCTTATTCTTCAACTCCACCTTAGCTTCTTTCAGACTCCACCTCCTCATCACCACTTAGATACATCTCGGGATAATCATCATGATCACTCCCTTTAGATCGATCATGGTTCATCTTTTCCACTTCTTCCATCGACTCGCGCTCGCTACCGGCACCTCTTGGCCATCGCATCGTGGTGCGATACCACCGCATCTCCGCACTCATCTTATCTTCTCCCGACATCCTACAATTAGTTTAAACAACTTGATTAGTACTTCACCAAGACACACTCCTCACACTATGTGTCCACTTATCTCACTATCGACACGCTTCAAAGAATCCCTCACTTAGTACTCTAAATGAGTATTCTCTATCTCGCTCGTGGTTATAATCCTAGGTTTTTCCCCACCCCACTTAAGGTTTATAACCCATACTTTTGATACCAACTGACACCCCCAAATCCAAAGTTACGAATTTTCTAATTTGGTGTTCACGATCCACAATATAATACCATCTAACTACCCATTTTAATATAAATAGGAATACATAACTCATTAACATAGATTGTTAATACATAAGTCCTGTGTCTACTAACCTTAACATTACGTATATACCCCTTTAGATATACAAAAAGGGTTTATAATATAATACAACATAATAATAATATTGTTCATCATAACTAATTCATAACTATTCCTTTTCCTTTGTTCTTCTTCGCAAAGACCTTCGCAACTTTCGTCCCTAAATTAAAAGTTTTTATTTATAGCAAGGGTGAGCAACAAGTTTGCTCCTCAAGTTAAGAGATACAATAAAGATATAGAAATCAATATCAAACCTTCTCACATTCTACTAATAATAATTCGATAATGAAAGAGTACAACGCTTTCAAGGTTTTCTACGATATTCAAATGAATAATCAAGAATTAATTCTACTTAAATAGCAAAGTGGAATGTTTTCCAGATTTATGTCGAAGCGATCCATCGATCTTGAACTTCTTCTCGAGTAACTATCAAAGTTAAACTTTGATATACCCTGTGTATCGATAACCATAAAGATTAAATCATACCCTCTCCGCAAGTATATAAAGTGATCAACTTTTAGTATACCCTATATTACGATAATACTTAATAATACATTTAAAGGTCTAATACTCGACCGATAAAATATTCCCTTTATATAAAAGGTTGTTTTTCTAGGCCTTAGAATCAAGATTTTGATTTTACAACTAAATATCGTGATTTCAAATTTATTTACTTCTCGATCTAAATAAATAATTGGCATCGATCATCAATAATAATTTAATTCTCTCTCGAACCTATCAAGTTCTAACAAATGTTCATTTAACCGTAATAATTGGCTAAGACATTTTCAACATAATTCGACAATAAACAAGAATTATCTCAGATCATCAATTCTAGCTTCTACGGATATGTATATCCAACAATAGTTATTCTATTTAATGTATATATATTCTAATCAAGAATTCAATTTGAATTATTAAACATGCACTAATCGCGAATAATCAACAATAAAATTCCTCGGACGTGGTCTAATTAGCAATAATTAACCACCAATAATAATTGAATGAATATTAACTCAAGGTCGAAGTTAGGAACTTGCCTCTCCTTCGATTACATGCTACACAATAAACTTATCTGCTTTCAGAAAGACCTATAACCAATAATATTGGTCTCACAATTAGCACAATAATTTATAACACATAACACTCGTAATTCACAACAAACTTCTCCTAGCACATTATTACCACATAGCCACATCGTTGTTTATAACCTATATAAACACTTATCAAGTCTAACTATTTTGATCCGTTGACTTCTATCCATTCTCTGTGATCCGTCACCCTATCCGACAATTAACACAACTATTGTCAATTAAACTTGGTTTCTAAGCTTCAATATTATTTTAGATAAGTCAAATATCATTTATAATATTTTTCTAAGCTTTTAATAATTTATAAGCAATTATTATAATTTATAATAATTTTTCAAACATCTAATCATTTTTAAATGATTTAATTATCAAATAATCTTATCATTATTAATATTTAATAATATAAAATATTAATAACATACTTGTCAAAATATTAAAGTTATTTTTAATAACTTAAAATATTTTTAAATCATCAATATTCTACTTAAATGATTTTTAAAGTAATTAAAATCATTTTTAAATCATTACCATTAATAATTAAATATTAATGAAATTATCATCAAAATATTAAAAGTCATTAATTATAACTTAAAATATTTTTAAATCATTTTTCTCATTTTTAAATGATTTTTAAATCAATAAAATCATTTTTAATTCATTTATTTAATATAATAATTAAATAAATCTAATATCATTAATATTAAATTATTAATGAAAATTTCTAAAAATATTAAAAATTATATTTTATAATTCAAAATATTTTTTAACACATTATTCTTATTTAAAATGATTTTTAATAATATTAAATCATTTTTCTCTAATTTATTTAATATACTAATTAAATAAATATCATTAATATTCAAATAATTATAAATATTAATGAAAAATATCTCAAATACTCAAAAATTATTTTTCATAATTTAAAATAATTTTTAAAACTATTTTTGGTAATTTTTAGAATTTATTTCTATTTTTAATCATTTTCCGGAAATATCATAAATTAAAAAAATAAAAACCGTCGCTATAGTGCTTTAGCGACACAAAGCGTCACTGTTGGTGTTCTTGAGCTCAAGAACACTGACAACCGGCTTATCAACCTGCTTAGGTTGACCAACTTAAATCCTTAGTTTAAAATCGTTTCTGGGCCAGCTTAAAGTTCAAAATCGTAGTACACATGTAATACTACATCTATAAACCATCAACTTGGTCATAACACCACATATCATAACGATCTGGGCTCTCAAAGAAGTTGTCAGAGACCATATCCGGGTTTTCAGAAACCCAGAAACTCGACTAGCACACCTTTTGATCATTTTAAGTTAGGTTCTGGTCATGGTTTATGTGATCTTAAGGTTCAAACATGTAGCCCATGTGTCAATAAACATTACTAAACCAACAGACTAGTCGAACTACAAAACAATAACCAGATTAAGATTGGTCAAAACCATCGTCGAAAATTGGTTCTCACTGTTTTCGGTTTTTCCCAAAAATGCGCTATCATGATCAACCAACCAAGTTTGACCGCTCATTACAACAAATCTGTTTACATTTTATGATATCTAGAAGCATGGATCTTTAGTACAACTAACAGACTACAAACTTATTATCATAACATCAATAAACAACATCAAACCTGTCAGATCTATGCATTTGAACGTCTTGTCAGAATCTGTTTCATAAGTTTTGGGCTGCCCAGATTTTAACCTAGTCAACGTCGGTCAACCGACTTTGACCGAGAATAAAATGCAATCTAGCTATTCAAACAATGTGATACCACTTCCAGATTGAAGACAACCTAACAAGCTACCAATATAACACATAAAACATTACAAAACATGAATGTAGAAAGATCTAAAGGCATCTCGACATTTGCTTGTCGACGACTTTAAATCTTCTCTTGAAGCAGCTTTTTGAAAACTTCATTTTTTACCCACTTTGATGCTATGGATCTATGATGGATCAACATAGATCAACTAAAAACACCATATAACATAAATATAAACACTTAAACACAATGTTTTTCTTAGCATACAAGATCTAGGTCAAGTTTGGGTTTATACCTTCTTCTTGTCCAATCCTTGATCCTATGCTCTCCAATTTGATATTGGTGATCTAGAGGTTAAAGAGTGACTGAATCACTTAACACCTTAGAATTTTTGGATTTATGAGAGAGAATAAGAGTTGGTGAGAGCAAAGATTTAAAATGAGCAATTTATGTGAACTTTTCTCTCCTAGATCTCTTATATCCTAGATGTAATGAATCTAAGTGTGCAAGTTGGCAAGATATGGATAAGAGATTTGATATGTGGGATTCTAAAGTGATGACTCACTAGACACGGGATAATCTAAAGTGATGACTCACTAGATTAGCATACATGGAATTTAAATCTTCTAACTAAATATCTAAGTAAAAAGGGTATTTTTTGGACTTTGTACATGAAATTTTAATGGCATACATAATTAATTTACCACTAAAAACTAATCCTTTAGGTTTTAGGATTAGGGTTTCCTAATAGGTTTAACCCACTTTTATAAATAAAAAGTTTTACAACTTTAGCTTCTAGGATTTTCTAAATTAGGATCTTTAAAATAGAAAATTAAGATTTTCAAAAATATAATTAGTGTTAAAAATTATATTAAAGGTTACTAATCACATTAAAGTATACTAATCAATGGTTTAGAGCTTACTAATTAGGATTATTGTCACAAGATATCATCTCAGATAATATGTTATATTATTAATTGAGACGACAAGTTATAAATGATTAATAATTGTTGAAAGATTAAATATGTGTTGATTAAAAATAAAATGATTTGTGGTAATATTTATTCAATCCTTGATGTATATAAAGAGTCTGTTATGAGAAATTTGTGGTAAGTTTGATTATTTTATGGGGGGCCCATTTGTCATCATCTAAGAGTCTCTTCGTCAATAGTATTTACCTTTATGAATAGTAATTACCTTGTGAATAGTAATTACATTCGTCAATAGTATTTACCTTCGTCAATAGTAATTACCTTTGTGAATAGTAATTACCTTCGTCAATAGTAATTACCTTTGTGAATAGTAATTACCTTCGTCAATAGTAATTACCTTCGTCAATAGTAATTACCCCATCGCAAATAGTAGTTGTCCCTTCAATATTACCAAGAGTTAATCGCTTTCTTTCTGTTCCAAGGGTTAATTACCCTTCATGAAATAGTAGTTGTCTCTTCAATATTACCAAGAGTCATTTTGACCCTTCGTTAAGACCAAGAGCCACCCTCAGTTTTTCTATAAATAGAAAGCTCATTCCTTCATTATTTCTTAAAAATTCATTGAAACTCAGAGAGAAACTATAGAGAGAAAGAAAAAAAAGTATTCTCGCTACTTCACTTTTCCAATATTCGGTTCTTCTAAGGTAAGGGATATTATTTGTTGTACCGTAAAGGGTGTTATTCTTTCTTATTCATGAAGAGAACTTCTATTATTTCATTCTTTATTATTCTGTTGGAATAACTCAGATATCTGTGATATACCCTATACATAATGTGATACGTGGTTTACCCTATACTTGGTGACATTCTTCTATTATTCTCATTGGAACATCCACATGCTGTGTGTTTTACAGGACTGGTTCATCTTTATTATTATTTCATTGGAACATCATGTCTGTGTGTTTTACGTGGGACTGGTTCCGTCTTTATCATTCTGTTGGAATATCCTATCTCGTGTGTTTTACACCGGATCTAGTTCCATCTTTATTATTCTCATTGGAACATCCCGTGGTGTGAATTTCACGACTTTGGTTCCGTTATTATTATTACGTTGGAATAACTCGCCTATGCGGCACCGCATGCATGGTGATTTCCTTTGTTATTCCATTCTTTATTATACCCAGTTGGTTAAAACTTTGACTTCTATACTCCATGAAATTAGTAGAATATTCTTGATATTTTGCGTTTCATCCAAGTATCTTTTCATGGAAATATTCTTCCGATCATTCTTGAATTTTACTCTACAAAAACAAGTATCTTGTTGACAATTCGGACGTTAATAATTCTGGATAAAATAATTCTTGAACTTGTTTTATTGAATTATTATGTCATTGTCATCATCCTCATGTTATATTATGTTATCTTTGGCTTACGTGCATAGATGAACTTAGTATGATTATGACTGTGGATCATTCGGTATAATCATGGCTTGTTATAAATGATGTGACAAAAGTCCTCGGTGGCTTGTAATGCGTTGATGGATAGTTTTTGGTATGATTATGACTGGGGAGATTTGGGTATAGTCATGACCATTGATAATTTGATGAAAATCCTTGACCGTAGTACGTGGATGATTAGATATTGTGGTTTATTCATTAAACCTGAGTCTTAGTGATAAAAATTGATGAAAACCTTTTAAAACCTAAAAGATAGTAGACTTTATTTTCTACTTGAATCTTTTAATGGATTGCATATTCATTGCAGCTTAAACCTGGTTGTCTATTGTATTTTATCGGTTTAACATTGTTGAAGACTATTGATAATTTATTTCGCATTATCTTAGTCATAATATTTCTTACTTGGCTAGTTGAGCTCACCCTTTCTTTCACCGCTCTTCTCTTGAAATGAGAATATAGCTGGGACGAGTCGGGGAAAAGAGTGATGGTCCAGAGGATAGCATTAGTAGTCCTCACTATTACGTGAAATAGTGTGATAATAATTGTAATGAGGACTCCTTTTGAGTTTGTATAATATCTAGTAGACAATATTTGTATTCAAACTCACGCTTTATGTCGTATTATACACTAGCGCTTATATTAGTAAGTTGTATTTAAATTCTGTACCATGTAAGTGGCGACCCAAGATGGGTGACGTATACCTAATTTTGGGGGCGTCACATTAGGGTTTAAGATTCCCGAATTAAAAATTAGGGTTTCCCGACTTTCGATTAGGGTTCCTAACTACGCGTTAGGATTTTAAATCTTAAGATTAGAGTTTCCAATCCCTTATTAGGGTTTACCAATATTGTTCCCTACCCGACCAATCATTGATCAACATTCTATACAGTACAAACACGTACTAATCAGTATAATTATTTCAATTATATTTTCAATCGAATCCCTATCCGGACTTAGGGTTAGGGTTCTTATTCTCCATTAAGCAAAACTCTACTCTAATTTCTTAGTTAATACACAAATTGAATACTTCTCGATACTCGTATCACAGATACACAGTACAATATTAACAGTCAATGTCAATATATATATAAAAAAATTATTCGTGAAATTTGGATTATTCGAAACCCTGGGTTATCACACTGGTGCTCCATATCTGGAATTTATTTCCTTAACATAGAGTCTAGCTAACTGGTCTAGGTTATACTTGACCCTAATTGGCAAAAAGTGAGCCGACTTCGTCAACCGGTCCACTATTACCCAAATCGCATCATACCCTTTCGTTGTAGTCGAAAGTCCCACCACAATGTCCATAGTGATATGTTCCCACTTCCACTCCGGAATCTCTAATGACTGTAACCAGCCACTTGGTCGTTGATGTTCGGCCTTAACTTTCTGGCAAGTCAAGCACCTACTCACATACTCTGCTATCTCTCTCTTCATGTTTGGCCACCAAAAACTCTGTCGAAGGTCTTGATACATCTTAGTACTACCAGGATGAATCGAAAACCTTGAACTATGAGCCTCTTGTAACACCTGCTCCTTTAATTCTGTCTCATTCAGAACCCAAATTCTTCCTTCAAATCTTAATAATCCCTCATTATCAAGACTGTACTTAGTATCTTTTTCATTGGTTAGCTACTCCTTTATCTGGTCACACTAATTAGTTTTGAGTTGCACCTCTTTAACTCTCTCTACGATGGTAGATTGCATCTCCGTTGCAAATAGTATTTGTCCTACTTCACTTGGTAACTTCACTTCTAATTCCATCCTAGCCATCTCTATTATTAATTCAGTTTGAGACGTTAACAAAGACAACTTTTACCGACCCTTCCTACTTAAAGCGTCGGCAACTACATTGGCTTTTCAAGGGTGATACAGGATTTCACAGTCGTAATCCTTTATCAACTCCAGCCATCTCCTTTGTCTCATATTCAACTCCTTCAGTGTGAAGATATATTTTAGACTCTTGTGGTCCGTGTATATCTCACATTTTTCTCCATAAAGATAATGTCTCCATATCTTTAAGGCAAAAACTACTGTGTCCAGTTCTAGATCATGAGTAGGGTAAACTTTCTCATAATCCTTCAACTTCCTTGATGCATACACAATGACCTTGCCATGCTGCATGAGCATGCAACCAAGTCCTCTATGCGAAGCATCACTATAAACTACAAAATTTCCTGTGTCATCGGGTAATGACAAAACAAGAGCTTCACTCAATCTCTTCTTCAGTTCTTAAAAACTGTCCTTGCATTTATTGGTCCACACATATTTCACCGTCTTCCTTGTCATATTAGTCAACGGAGTAGCTATCTTCGAAAAATCCTGGATGAATCTTCGATAGTAAACCGCTAACCCTAGGAAACTCTGCACCTCAGTCGGCATTTTCGGTTGTTCCCAATTAATCACGGATTCCACCTTCGCTGGATCTACCAAAATCCCCTCATGGTCAATGATATAACCTAAAAATTGTACCTTCTCCAACCAAAATTCATACTTTCTAAACTTCGCATACAACTTCTCTTTCCTTAGTGTCTCCAACACTAATCTTAGGTGTTCAACATGATCTTCTAGCGTCTTAGAATAGACTAGAATATCATCGATAAACACCACAACAAACTTGTCCAAATATTGTTTGAACACTCTGTTCATCATATCCATAAATGCAGCTGGTGCATTAGTCAACCCAAATGATCTCACCAGAAACTCGTAATGACCATAACGAGTCCTGAATGCTGTCTTTGGTACATCCTCCTTCCTAACCTTCAACTGGTGATACCCCGTTCTTAAATCTATTTTAGAAAAATACTTAGCCCCTTTCAACTGATCAAAGAGATCATCGATCCTGGGCAATGGGTATTTATTCTTTATCGTCAACTTGTTTAACTCTTGGTAATCGATAAAAAGTGTTAACGATCTGTCCTTCTTCTTCACAAATAGTACCGGTGCTCCCCACGGTGAAACACTCGGTTGAATGTACTTCCTTTCCAATAGTTCTTATAACTGCACCATCAACTCCTTCATCTCCACTGGCGCTATACGATACGATGCCCTGGAAACTGGTGCCGCTCCTGGCACAATGTCTATTACAAACTCTGTCTCCCTATCCGGCGGAAGACCCGTCAATTCACTCAGAAATACATCGGCGAATTCACTAACTATAGGTATTTGTTCCATGGTTGCTACCACTCTTTGGGTATCAACAACATGACACAGATAACCTACACACCTTTTCCTTAATATTTTCCTAGTTTGTGTCATGGTTAGACAACACGAACGTCCTGGCGATCTATTCCATAAAATACTACCTGTGGTGGTGTTAACGTTCTAAGGTTCACACATTTCTTCTAACAATCTATAATTGCCCCATGGTTAACTAACCAATCCATTCCGAGAATTACGTCGAATTCTCCTAACTTTATCGGTATCAAATCTACCAATAATTTATAACCCCGTAAATTTACGCAACAGCTCCTATGAATATCTTCAACAAGAATTATTTCTTCGTTTGCTACCTTAATATTTAAAGGTATAGGCAACTTTTTGGGAAGTAATCCTAATACTCTAGCAAAATCACATGTTATAAACGAACAAGTAGCACCTGAACATCACGTAAGCATTTATGTCTTTGATCGGAATAATACTTGCGACAACGTCCCCTAATGCAACTGCATCTTGGACTATCATGTTAAAGGAACGGCCCATCGGCCTACCCGACTGCGCTGGACCACTAATAGCTAACTTACTGCTATTAGTGCCCCTATTCCCATCCATTCCCTTCTTCGGGCAGTTCTTTGCTATGTGGTCAGTTGACCCACACACAAAGCATCCATGATTCTTCTTCGGACTTGGAGAGTTAGGCAAAATATGCCCTTCCTATCCACAGTTGTAGCATACGGCCTTCCCCTTGAGACCTTTCTCCTAAGTGAGTCTTCCCACAGGTCTTGCAGGTCTCCATCCTCCTCTTTGGGTCCCCTTGCTTCCCTTCAGTATTCCCAAAGCTGAACACCTTCCTCTTTTGTCCCTCACCACTACCGCTGGCTCCTTTGACTTTCACTCCCCCATCCACTTTCCCCTTGCTCTTCTTATCCTTGTGGTATTGACTCAGAGCCTCACTACCACCTTCGGTGATTATCGCCTTCTCTAAAATGGTTCCAAATGAAGTACTTTGGAACACCAAAATACAGTTATAGAGCCAGGGTTTCAAGCCCTGCTCGAACCGTCGCGCCTTCCTAACCTCGGTATCCACTTAGTGTGGAGCGAACCTTGCTAGTTCATTAAACTTGGCGACGTATTGGGGAACTGACATGTCCCCTTATTTCAACTCAAGAAACCACATCTCCATCCTTCCCTGCATGCTCGTGGGAAAGTAGTTCTCGAAGAATATCTCCTTAAAACTCACCCACGTTAGATTCTCGATCCCGACCCTAGCCTAATTGGCTTCCCACCAAAAGTTGACCTCTCCTTTCATTATATAGGTTGCAAAGGCAACCTTCTGGGCCTCGTCGACATTTGCTATCACAAATGCCTTCTCTATTTCTTTCACCCATGTTTGGGCTTCGATAGGGTCCGTAGTTCCTTTGAACTCCAGCGGACCCATGCTCTTAAAATACTTAAAGGTAGTAGCTCGCGCTACTCCTAGATTTATGGGGATATTAGCCCCATTTCTATTAAATGCGACTGTTAAAAGATTAACAAACTCTTGCAAAGGGTTAACCGGACCTCCCTCCGGTTGATTTACATTAGCACTTTGGTTACGTTGTACTCTTCTAGGCGACATTTTGCTGATACAATAAACAACACATTTCGTTATTATTCATTGCTTTATTATTTAGTTATTATTCGATATTAAACAACAACTTCAATCATCCATTGCTCATTATGTTCCATAAAAAGGCTTATATTCATTCATTCATTGTAGTATAATACTACATCGGTTATTTTAGACAGCCTAAGCTGATTACATTACTTTCCCGCTATTGCGTTCCAAAAATTGGGATTTACAAAAGACTACCCTTTGCTATACAAAAGAGGGTGTTACGTCACTACTAAGTACAAAATATTTACATACTTAAACTACTCTACCCACTAATAGATTACATCTTCCTCAAGGCATTATCAAAATCTTCCTAGGCAAGACCAACTATAATTTCACGGCTAAAAGTATGCCAAGTCTGCCCCACTTCTACAGGATAACCAGATACCTACTGCTGGAAATTTGTATGAGAACTCTTGTGAATATAGGACATTCTCCCTATTTTCTGTTGTTTGGTCTTTAGCTCCTCCTTGAGCTCAAAAACCTCATGCTTTAACTCGTGGACTTTGTCTTTAGCCAAAATCCTCTCATCGTGTTCCTGCTCCCATATGGACTCCACGTCCGTCTTGTCCTCTATAACCGCCTGGAGCTCTGCCTTCAGCTCCTTAACCTCCTGACAGTAATGGATATTTTTATCCAACACTGACATGAATAATGACATCATTGACTCCCAAGAGCCATCTCTGCTGCTATAGCTACCGGGTTGAAGGACACTACCTCCACCTCCTCTTCTATCATACCATCAAATACTGCCATGAGGTCAGGATCCTCTGAGTCTCCAGACTCAATAACAATTATCTTAGGCTCTGTCGCTTTGGGGTTCGGTATAACCTATGACACCCCAAATCCGGGTATCTTCCAACCTGACAGATGGTGCTATACGGTACTACCATTCACACATACATTCAATTGAAAAGTCTCAAATGAACGAATATGTCTTCTGTATATTCAAAATAATATTAACATTCCCCCAGGTTCTTTATAACCATTACATTGTTCTTGTCATAATATCAAATATATTACAATCATTCACCCTATACTATTACATAAGTATTCTACGGGTTCTTCTTTGCCTTGCCTTTATCCTTGCCGGAACCTTCGGTCCATTCGATCTTAGATGTGTTCATATGGTTCAAGCAAGTGTGAGCATGACTAGCTCAGCAAGTACAACAATTCTAATAAACAACATGCTTGAAACACAAGAATCATATATCTTCAATAACTGAACAATAGTTACGAAGTACTATAGATAATTCAAAATAGCACTTCTTTTCCTTCAAAAAGTTTTACAACAACAGTATTCAGTAAAACATCAATTCCGGTCCAAGACCTTGAGCATTTCCTAAGTTCTTTTGAAAAGGACATCCCGACACTAAGTTCGTAAGTCCGACATTTCTTACGAGCATGTTTAAGTGATCAGCCAATAGTAGTCTATGTTGATCAACACTACATTCATTAAACGTATGTACGTTTAAGTTGCGGCAACCTCACATGCATGTCGTTTGATGACAAAACATGTTTTAGCATACTCAGTCTTCGTTTGAAAACCATACCAATATAACTTGTTAACCATTGACCATGCTTTGATAGAAACATAATATAAGTCTAGCTGAAAGAGTTGGCTTGTACTTCATCATACAATACTTCATGTGTAAGAATACATGAATTACAAAGCTTATCCAGATTGAACTGTAACAAGGGTTAGAATACTTGCCTTTAGCGTCTACTACTGTTATTACACATTCACGTTAAGTCTTTAAGTCTCTACAGTAGATGATAACATAGCATACACATTAGGTCATGAATGAGCATACATTTCCTAATGAATCTTACCCTTCTTCTCAATCTAATTATGACTTAGATTTGTTCTTATACGTCCCGGCTTTTCATTAAGTCTTTCTTACATACACATTACGGTCATGTTTTATTACTTATCTTCAACCTTTAGACAACATAAATAAGGTTTAACAATACCTTACAATGCTTTATTAAGTTCCTTAGTTCATTACTAAAGTGTTATTATTCATTTTATACTTGTAAACCTTCTTCACTGTTCAAACCTTAGGGTTGGTATTGCCACCCACCCTTCCTTCTCTACGCCATACTTGTTGCGCGCCACTCTACTGATGGTTAAAGATCGGACTTCTACATTGCGACGCGAGTCTATGTGCTACATGTCGTGTCATGACGCGAAAACTCCGAGAGGGTTGAGACATCTTGTCTTTGGTCTTTGCGCAGCACCCATCATTTGGCCTGGGTCAGCCATGCCGCCAACTCGTGTGCCTCGAGAATAACTTTGATGATTTTCAACTTTGCGAATTTCCCGGACTCGTAACTTCTTCGTTATAAGTCCGAATTGGCTCGTTCAAGAGCCTACAGTTCACAAATTACATACTCTACGTGTTCATGTAAGAAGTATATCTATTTGACTTTGTTTGCTAAAATTTCACCTATTAGTTCATTTTTAACAAAAACGATAAACGTTCGTGAACGTTCAACGTTCGTTTCTTCGTTCTAAGTCGGAATCCGGTCATTTTTGAGTCCACTACTCTATAATTCCAAATATGACTTGTCTCCATCGAAAACAAACGTTTCCGAGTTCAAACTCAAAATACGACTTCCATTCTGAGAATTTCACGAATTCGACAATTATCGTCCAATTGTGTGAATTCCGGCGAAACTTCATTACTAACGATTTGATCATTGTTCTAAATGGATTCTAACCATCAAATAAACATTTTAAATTACTTATTACATCAACTTATTTTCAAATTAGGTTTTAACTTATTCTTCATAAGTTCATGACTTAATAACTTATAAACTACAAATTTTCATTCCTTATGACTTATTATAGATTTAAGTCCTTTAATCAACATTCTCACATCTTATCAAACATACTAACTTCATATGACAAACAAATGACAAGTTCATCATAAGTTCTTCATACGTTTAGAACTTATTTAGGTTCAAGTTACATATTCATGACTTATTCGGCTTAAGTCCATTGCTTATTCAATTCTTACATGTTTTTAGCATACATGCTTATTAAGTTACACATCTCTTATCACCCTACAATGATAGAGATGGATAATTATTAGACAAGAGTACTCTTACCCTTGATGAACTAGTCTTCTTCCTCTTTGAAAATCTATCAAAGGATGTTTGACTTATATGTGCTTATTCTCTCTAACCAATAAGTTGCTTTATAAGAGAAATTTTTGGTTGAAAATAACAAGCAACAATGAAAATCCTAGCCTTTTATTTATAGGAAAGCCAAAGTGAGGGCATAAGAGTCATTAGGACATCCCACATCCTTTAATCACCTCCTTACTATTCATTACTTGCTAAGCACAACATTATCTCTTACTTGGTCATTACTTAAAGTACTTGGCTATCACACAAAGGTCTTGCCCACCAAGACAAACCATATAAACCTTAGTTGCTCCATTGATCATGTCTAACCAATTGGATCATTACATTGGGGTTAAGTTAATTAACTTAGCTTATTCCTATTGGGCTTGCATTAAGTTACTTCGGGCTTTTGATTAATAAACACTTAGGTTTGTACATCCAATTCTTATTGGACTCTACCAATTTGCTAACAATCCTACAAGTCCCACTTAATTGGCTAAAAGCCTTATTACAAATATTATATATATAATCCTTGTATTCTAGTTCGTATATTAATTCGTAATATATGTTATTCCATTCTCCATACATACTCGTATAGTACTTTGTATTATACTTGTATTCAATACCTCGTACAATATTTACATATCATACGATCAATACAATCTCTTCTTAACGCTTAATATTCCTAACGTTCTTTAATTAAGTCCGCATGCAAAATATTGTGTTTCCCATACTTAGATTATTATTACATAATCCATCTCACCTTGATATTATAACGTTACGAATTTCTCGGAAGTTCAAAAATAATTCCCGAGCGGAAATCGATGAATAGTATTTTTCGGAAAATTTCTCGGAAATCTTTTATTTTCGTGTTGGAAATTCAAACACTATAATTCATTCACATAGTTAAATTACTATGACTTTCTGACATTTCTAGGTTATAGAACGACATTCATCTTACTACCACATAATAATAACAAATAATATTATTCTATTCATTATAAAAGTATTTACAAAAGGTTCAATTTTCTGGGGCATTACACTGTTTGGATGAAAAAGTTCGTAAGTGAACTTGATGTGGTTCCTAGCATTAGAGGACCAGTACCTTAGTTCTGTGACAACATCAGAGCTATTGCACAGGCTAAGGAACCCAGGTCTCATCAGAAATCCAAACACGTGTTGTGGCGGTTTCATTTGATCAAAGAGATCATTGAAAGAGGAGATGTCACCCTGGAGCGTGTGGACTTTCAAGACAATATTGCAGATCCATTTACTAAAGCGTTAACACAACAAAAGTTCGATCATCACTTAGAGAATATGGGTATGGGATTCCATGGCGATTGACTTTAGTGCAAGTGGGAGATTGAAAGTAGTATGCATACAAACCAATCATGTATGATGCTAAAGCATATACTTTGTAATTAATCTTATTTATTTATTTACTACTAAAAGAATTATTTATTAAAGGAATTTAATTATCTACATGGTGTTTTTTTAATAATATGTGATAAACCCATAGTTTAAAGTAATGCTTTTAGAATCATGATGAGATCACGCTAATGAGATCTAAATTCTTAGATAACTTAAAACTAAAAAGTTCCCAATCAATAGATTACTAAAAAGGGAATTAGTGAATCCGGATAGATTGGTACGTACGTTTCTTGCTCATTGGATGAGGATGATTGATCTCATGATCATTTGTGTGGAGACACTAAAGCAAGTATGTAGGTGCTTATTAGAGAATAGGTTTACTGAACGTGACTCGCTAAGAAATACCTAATGGAGTTTTACTTGCCTGTCAATAGGAATTCCTGTAGTGATAGTAGTACAAATGATCCTTAGACTTGAGATCATCATAGTATCTTATATATAATGAATTACACTTTGACTGTGAGACCCCCAAATCCGGTACTTCCATTTCCATATGATTTGGTGTCCACTGTACAAATATCATCTATCTATCTACCCATAAATAAATGCAAACCATGCAATAGATAGAAATAATAAATAAATCTCCCCTTATGGGGTTACATCAACTACATGAAAATACAATCCCAGGTCACTCTAACCTTAAACATCTGTGCGGAATTATAAACAATAACAAGTCTTAATACATCAAGTCTGAAAATAAATACATAAGAACAACAAATCTTCCTCATTTGTTAACCTTGCCCTTGCCTTTACTAGTGGAAGGCTCGTCTGATCTTTCGTTCTTAACTGCAATGTTATTATTACGCAAGAGTGAGCACGATTGCCCACAAGTATAACAATATAATAAATGAATAATAACATGCGAATAAATCAAAGACTTCTGAAATAGGAAACTCAGCTTTTGAATGAAGAATAAATAGCAAGAGACAAAAGAACTTCTGAGGGTCATAAGACCTTGAACTATGTCCTAGGTTGTCAAGTGTTTATACTTGAAACCTTTAACAGTCATAATCGTACTTAGGGAGATCAGTGCTTAGTACCATATTGTGCACAATATCTTAATGCTAACGCATAAGTAATCCCCTATACAGGGTTGTTCATCTCAGTTTGACATTAGAGTCCGCACCAAAGGAAGTTTGGTTTGGATAATTCATCAAGGGTTCTGAAATTTAGAACGCTCATCAACTATGGACTAGTCGAATCATTAAGGGTTCGCTAGTCTACAAAGTTCAATAGTATCTGATAATTTAAAATTGAATAGCAATCTCAAAAGGTATACAATAGAATAATTATTGTATAACAGAATCATACTTTGAAAGATTAATACACTTTAATGTAATAAATGGACTTGATCAATAATAACGAGTATTTGCTCGAAGTAAAGAGACAACTTATAAGCTCATATTAAGATAATGAGTAAGGTTAGGGAAACTTGCCTCGTGCATAGATTACACGTTAATTAAACTCGTTCCTTGATTTAAATCTTACATATCATTTACGTTCACAATACCAGTTAATTATAACGTACTAATCATCACAAGTTCGTTCTTTTTGTCTAACTCGAATTCATGACTATACTTAGTCAAATTACTACACTCATAGCCACAATTAACACATCATGAATAATAAGCTAACTATGCATTTAATCATTCAATTCATACATAAATGTGTTATTGACATGTTAAGTCTTTATCTTAACGTCTCATTGTACGTCTAACATAATTTTATGTTCTTTATTATTTGGTTACTATCACATTTCTATACTTGAACACTTAAAAAAATGCATTTCTGGACATTCTACTAAGTGGCGCTGTGGCGCCACTGTTAAGCCTGTTCTTGGCGCTGCGGCGCTGCGACTTAAGAATTGGCGCTGTGGCGCGAGACTTTAGTTCTGGAGTTGGCGCCGTGGCGCGAAACTCCAGATTTTGAATCTCAGTTCGCGAAGAACACAGAGTTAAGAGAATTTATCATTATATGGTCATTAATTTCATCATTCTACTAAGTGAAATTGCTGGCCACCGTTAAGCCTCATTTTCAGTGCCTTACTACTGCGACTTAAGAATTATGGCATGGCTACATGAGACTTTAGTTTCGAGTTGGTAGTGTATGAAACTCCAGATTTTGAATCTCGATTCATGAAGAACACAGAGTTAAGAGAATTTATCATTATATGGTCATTAATTTCATCAAATTAAACATACCCACATACTAGAATTCGTACATAATCATTACCCAACCTTTATAGAATGATTTTAACCAATTAAAACACATACTTACAGAATTAAAACATGCAATTTTCACTGTTCTTGATGTTCTTAAAGGTTTTGAACACAAAACATAAAAATTAACACCACGGATTCGTTATGACACCAAATCCATCTATTCAAGTTTTTTTTCTTCGTTTTAGCATGCATAGTCATATACAAGTGTGAATTTTACAAAACAATTTATGTTTGACATATTAATTTTACGTATAAGGGCCATATGGCCATATTCTATACTCTATAATTTTTTAAACAACAACATACGTTATAATATTATGAAATTGATGATATGGAACCATCTAATACATATGAAAATACATTAAAACAATATCTTAACACATATATGCACATAATCAATACAATTTTCCAATTACAGAGACTTTACAGAATTTTGAAAGCAATATTCATAAAAACTTTAATAACGTAATTAACAATTGGGTTGAAGAGATTACCCTTAAAAAAATTTCTCTGACTTTCACGTTCTTCTAAAATACAACAATAATTCACACTGCTTCTTTCTATTTCTATGAAATTCTCTCTGAATTCTTTCTCAGTTAACTCATAAAATAATACGTCTTCTCAACATAAGACTGATTAATAAAGAAGAAGGCGTGCGCATGGTGGAGGTCAGTTACCCATCATGGGTTAACTACTATTAACTCCACTTAGGGCCTTGTTTGGCTGACAATAATAGATTTCAAAACCATTTAATTTAATAATTCTCTTATACTATAGTTTAAATCATGTCATACCCAATTGCTTAATAATTCAATTATCTTATTTAATTTATTTTAAATAACATATAATATTTTCTCATTAATTCACATAGTCACATAATTAAATTTTTCATTTATCAATTATGTCAAATTATTAAATCTCTAATTAATTATTAAATTAATTAAAATAACATTAGGCTTATTAAATATTTCTTTTTAATACAATAAGCTCACATAATTACATACATCAAAATAATAAAATTCTCCATATTAATTTAATAAATATAACACATATAATTAGATTAATCTACCACAACTTCACTAATTAATTATTTAATCTAATAATTAATCCATCGAAAATATTTATTCAATCCAATAAATATTAAAATTAAATTACAAATCTTTCCCCCCTTAAAAGGATTCTGTCATCAGAATCACAACTCAGCGTTCCCACATTGCTTCTTCAGCGTTGTTGTTTCTCCAAATTACCTTAACAGATGGTATTACTTTATTTCTTAGAACTTGCTCTTTTCGGTCGACAATTTGAACAGGAATTTTTTCGTAAGATAAGTCTTTGTCGAAATGTAGGGGTTCATATTCAATCACGTGCTTGTAATCGGGTTTGTAGGGTCGTAGGACTGAGACATGGAAAACGCTGTGGACATTCTCTAGAGCTGGAGGTAAGGCTACCTCATAAGCAACTTCTCCGACCCTTCGCAGAACTTCAAAGGGTCCAATGAATCTTGTGTTTAATTTCCCTTTCTTTCCGAAACTGATCTTTCCCTTCCAGGGAGAGGCGTTTAATAACACATAACTTCCCAGTTCAAACTCAACATTCTTACGGTGTGGATCGTCATATTTCTTCTGTCTATCTTGAGCTGCTATCAATCTTGTTCGGATCACTTTGACTATTTCTGCTGTTTGTTGTACCAATTTCGGGCCTAGTAATTGTCTCTCACCAACTTCATCTCAGTATAGCGGAGTTCTGCACTTTCTGCCATATAACGCTTCATAAGGCGGCATGCCAATACTAGCGTAGTAACTGTTGTTGTAGCTGAACTCTACGAGCGGTACATGGTAATCCCAATTTCCTTTAAAGTCCATTATACAAGCTCTTAACAAATTTTTCAATGTCTGAATTGTTCTTTCACTCTGTCCATCTGTCTGAGGGTGATATGTCATGCTCATTCGCAACTGTGTACCCATGCATTCTTGTAGACATTTCCAGAAGTTTGACGTAAAGCGCAGATCTCTATCAGAAACAATTGACATCGAAACTCCGTGCCTTGAAACAATCTCTTTCACATATAACCTTGCCAACTGATCTAAGTTGAATCTGATTTTGATCGGAAGGAAGTGTGCGAATTTCGTCAATCGGTTAACAATAACCCATATTGCGTCGTAGCCTTTCTGAGTTGTCGGTAGGCCAACCATGAAATCCATCGTAATATGTTCGCATTTCCATTCTAGAATCTCTAAAGGTTGTAGTAACCCACTCGGCCTCTGATGTTCTGCTTTAACTTTCTGACATGTCAGGCACTTGGCAACACATTCTGCAACCTCTCGTTTCAAATTTGGCCACCAGAAATGTTGTCGAAGATCTGTGTACATCTTGGTACTACCCAGGTGAATCGAGTATCGTGAGTTATGAGCCTCACTCAAAATTTCTTCCTTAATCTCTAGTACTGGCGGAACCCAAATTCTACTCTCAAACCTCAGTATTCCTTCATTATCCATCTTAAATCTTGATTCGGTTCCTTCCGATATCTTCTTTTTCAATGTTTTACATTCGTCATCCTAAAGTTGAGCCTCCTTAACCTTGTCTAGTAGAGTTGTACCAGATTGTATCTGAAATAGCTTCTCATCGATCTCCATAGGACACTTAACTTCCAATTCCAGCTTTTCCATTGCTGAAATTAACGCTCCTGTTCAATCAACATCATCAGTTTCTCCCGACCCTTTCTACTTAAGGCGTCGGCAACCACATTTGCCTTACCCGAATGGTATATAATCTCACAATCATAGTCCTTAATTAACTCTAGCCACCTTCTTTGGTGCATATTCAGATCCTTTTGTGTAAAAATATATTTCAGACTCTTGTGGTCAGTATATATTTCACACTTCTCCCCATACAGATAGTGCCTCCAGATTTTCAAAGCAAAAACCACTGCAGCTAACTCCAAGTCATGGGTCGAATACGCCTTCTCATAATCTTTTAGTTGTCGTGACGCATACGCAATGACTCTACCGTTCTGCATAAGCACACAACCAAGTCCTTTATGCGATGCATCACTATAAATCACAAAATTTCCTGTGTCATCTGGGAGAGATAACACAGGTGCTGAACTCAACCTCTTCTTTAATTCTTGAAAGCTTTCCTCACACTTCTCCGTCCAAACAAATTTCACCGATTTTTTAGTCAAATTCGTCAATGGAGTCGCGATCTTGGAAAAATCCTGAATGAATCTTCTATAATAACCTGCCAATCCAAGAAAACTTCTTACTTTCGACGGCGTCTTCGTCTAATCCCAGTTAATCACAACTTCAACTTTGGAGGGATCCACCGAAATTCCGTCCCTATCGATCACATGTCCAAGAAATTGTACTCTTTCAATCCAGAATTTACATTTCAAAAACTTGGCATACAACTTCTCCCATATCAATGTCTCTAATGTCACCCTCAAATGCTCTTCATGCTCTTCTTTAGTTTTCGAATATACCAAAATATCATCTATAAATACCACTACGAATTTGTCTAAAAACGGCTTGAACACTCCATTCATTAAGCCCATAAATGCTGCAGGAGCATTCGTTAGACCAAATGACATTACCAAGAATTTGTAGTGACCATATCATGTTCTGAATGCTGTCTTCGGTACATCCTCTGGTCTCACCTTCAGTTGATGATAACCACTCCTTAAATCAATATTTAAAAAGTATCTTGTTCCCTTTAATTGATCGAACAAGTCGTCGATTCGTGGTAATGGATATCTATTCTTTATCGTGACCTTATTCAGTTCTCTATA